>LR749580.1:74719-266329 GCA_902729485.2 Mus minutoides
GTTGGCCATCAGTGGGAAGAGAGGCCCCTTGGTTATGCAGACTTTATTTGCCCCAATACAGGGGAACGCCGGGGCCAGGGGGTGGGAGCGGGTGGGTAGGGTAGCAGGGCCGGGAGGGGGGAGGATATAGGGAACTTTCTGGATAACACTTGAAATGTAAATGAAGAAAATATCTAATAAAAGTTGAAAAAAAAAATGTTCAGGTCCTAGAAAAACAAGAAGAATTATGGAAATAGGAACTGACTGTGGGAGACTGCTGGTAATCCTGGCACTCCAAAGATTGAGGCAGGAGGATCATGAGAACAAAGCCAGCCTGAGCTATACAGTGACACTCTGTCTTAACTAAGTAAAATACTAACAAGAGAACCAGAGCCAGAAACTGGGGCTGGCATTCTTGCTGTCATCATGTCAGCTCTATGAATTTGGACAACTATCTTCACACTGGAGAGGCTCAATCTTTCTCAACTGAGCAGCTACCTCCAGGTGTCAGGAGTCCTGAGGGAGATGTGGCAAGGTGAGCTGGCTCCTATCAGTTGGGTGCCCTCCAGATGTGAGACATTTGTGTAAGTGAGGAACTGAGAGCCAGGAGGACAGACTGTTGTGAACACACTGGGTTCTAGTCCCAGGTCTGTCACCAACCAGTTTCTGGTGAGAATCACAACCCAGCTCCGGCCTCTGCTGCCTTGTATGACGACTTCTCAGGGCACTCAGTGCTGTCATGTGGTTGTTCAGAAACTGACTAAATAAGCCCGAGTTGTCACTGAGTCATGAGGAAAGGAGGTTGTTTTTTTTTCATTCTCATATTTGATGACAAAAAAATATTTCCACTTTAAGACTTTCACAGATAACAAAGACTTTACCTGTAGTAACATTTTCCAATCTGTACCTTCCACCACCAGTCCTTGTACTGAGAATACTCCGTGGAAAGGGACGCCAAATCCAAAGCCTATGAAAACAATTCATTTTCAATTATGATTTGCTTCTCTAACAGCAAACAGGCAGGAGGAGAAATAATAAAATAAACCAGATAATTAGAATCCATCAAAACAGATATTAGAAATTAGATAAAAACTCATGTTGTCCAAGTTTCCAGATGGCCCCACCAATTTCCCCTGCGTGATCAGTTCCAGGCCAGAGGGCTGACAGCACACAGATTAGAGACGTTGATCCAAGGCAAGCAGACACACAACATATCAGAATACAATTTTAATATACAAGGCACAAAACTGAAATTTAAAATGCTAGGATTTTACTCTCTTCCTACTTTTTATCTACTCTCTAAAGATTGATAATGCCTCAAAATTCAGTGGTGTCAAGCTTTCTGTATGTAAGACAGATCCACTCAAAGTCCCCATTTTAAACCCAGATATAGAGAAAGAGAGAGAGAGCAGGTAAGGAGATAGGAAGGGGGTTTGGAAGGGCAGGGACCATTGCTTAGGGTGGATGGAGTATTTGCCTCACTCACGTGCATGACCAACCCGAGGTTCAGTTTCTAGTCACATGGGATGCTTTAAGGCCTTCAGTAGGCAGAGGGCTTGCTGTGCAGGCATGAAGACATGAATTCAGATCCCACCCCCTATGAAAAGCTGGGCGTGGCACCATATACCTGGGACCTCCATGTTAAGGAGCACAGATGTGAATTCAGAGCAAGAAAAAAAAGAAGCTTTGGAGAATGGGATGCCAGAGAGGCAAAGAAGATTCAGTATTTGGGTAACTTCTGTCTTCAAAGAGCACAACTCAACAGCTCTAACATCGCTTTACCTTCTAGTAATTAAAACTTTTCTTCATATTTTAACCATTTATCTCATATCTTTTAAGGATTTGTCTCTCTCTCTCTCTCTCTCTCTCTCTCTGTCTCTGTTTCTGTCTCTCTCTTTCTCTCTCTGTCTCTGTTTCTCTCTTTCTCTGTCTTTGTCTCTCTCTCTCTCTGTGTGTGTGTGTGAGAGAGAGAGAGAGAGAGAGAGAGAGATAGAGAGAGAGAAAGAAAGAAAGAAGAGACCACAAGCCAGTGCCTGTAGGGGTTAGAGACATCAGATTCTCAGATTCAGGGTGGCGCACGCCTTTAATCCCAGCACTTGGGAAGCAGAGGCAGGTGGATTTCTGAGTTCGAGGCCAACCTGGTCTACAGAGTGAGTTCCAGGACAGCCAGAGCTACACAGAGAAACCCTGATTTGAAACACTCCCCCCCCAAAAAAAATCTCAGATTCCCAGCCTTGGAGTTACAGATGGTTGTGCATTTCCACGTGTGGGGTGCTGGGAACAGAAAGTAAACTCAGGTCGTCAGCAAGAGCAGCATGTTCTTAACCCCTGCGCCATCTCTCCACCACAACCCTATATATTTTTAACCTTTTTCCTTCCAGTGGTTTTACACAGTCACAGAAGAGATAACCAATCAGGAATTGGGATTCTTATGGAGAGGAAGTGGAAAACCTTTTGACAAAGGGGAAAGAGAACAATTTGAAGTTCACAGAAATCCAAAAGTTTTATAAGGACTCAGAGAACAGAATTATTATTAGTTATTAGTTAAATGAGAATTCTGATTTTTGATTCTTGTCTTCTCACTGTTGGAACTCTTTTATTCTGGAGTCAGTGTTAATATAACAATGAGAGCCAACAGTTCTATTAATGAAACACTTGGATATTGCAGTCCTATTATCTCAAGAATGCATCCCTATTACTGTCCTCCTTAACATCGGCTCTAAAATGAATGCTAGAAAAGTCCCCTCAACCTCCTCTTGCAAAAATTAATTACTTTTTCTTGTGCTCTCCATCTCTCCTGCTCCAGGGGAGACCTCTAAATACACAAAGTACTTATCCAGGAATGGTGCCACCATGCTGAGCCTCTAATGGATCCCCCAAAAAATCAACATCTCTACTTGAATGCTATGGAAATGAAAAACAAACCACAGACAATTATACTTTCATGTGCCAATTTCTCTTCCCCCTCTAGCCAGAATAAAAGACAAAAAATACGAGAGAAGTATGACTTCTGGCAACATTATCTCTGCAATGTGGAAACTGTTTTCAGAGGGCTCCATTCAAGATTGCATTGTAAACATCTATGTATGTTAACTTTGACCCAATCTTTATTAAGACCTATCCCACCAAATAGATCATTCACCACCATGTTTAATATAAACAGACCTGCTACGTTTTTAGAAAAAGCTTCTATTTGGCTGTTTCTTATGTACCTTGACTTCCTAAGGTTGGATTCAATGCTTACGATAGGTAAATAGTCGAGTTTGCCTTCAGATACAATCCTGAATCAAGTCTAACATGGAGGAACCAGATGTTACTGTTAATCCCATTAAGGAGCATATACATTATGAGACAATCAAAATGGTAGAAAAAAGTCCTATCTTAGCAATTCTCATTACATGAGGCTTGGGCTGAAGTAGACAGGAACACTTTCAATGACTCCTGAAGGCCCCTGTGGTCCCCTAGGGGAGACCTTTTGTGGTCGGTTGGATGAGACTGTTCCCATAGGCTCATGTTCTTTCTTGAACACTTGGTCCCCAGTTGGTGGCACCGTTTGAGGTTTAGAAGATGTGGCCTTGTTGGAGGAAGTTGTCACGAGAGGCCAGCTTTGAGAGTTTAAAGATTCATGGGATTTCCAACTGCTCTGTGCTTGAAATTCAGGATAAGAGTTCTCAGCCTCCCATTCTAGCCGCCATGGCTGCCTGCTCCTGCCAATCAACCCTTATGCATGCCACCCCTCTGGAACCACAGAAAATAAACTGTTTCTTCTGTGTGTCGCCTCAGCAATGGTGTTTTTGTCACAGCAACAGAAACGTAACTAATACACTGTCTTTCCATCTCCGGTGTTCTGGAACGTCACTCTGCTCACAAGAGGCACCCAAGCATGACTTGCTCGGGTTATTAACTAGAGCTCTTGCTTCTGACAGATGTGGAAAATAATTTGAGAACCAAATAATTCCTATTCATAATCCAGAGCTACTAGCATTTAAATTATTTCATGTAGTGGCATAAGATCTGCATTTCTTTAAAATTCTAATCTATCTCTCTCTCTCTCTCTCTCTCTGTGTGTGTGTGTGTGTGTGTGTATGTCTCTTTCTCTCTCTTTCCATGTGTGTGTATGTGAGAGAGTAGAGAGTGTGTTTGTGTGTGTGTGTGAATAAGCACATGTGGAAGCCAGAGGACAGCTTTGGTTGTCGTTTCTCAGGTACCCTCTACCTCATTTTTTGGAGACAGAGCAGCTCATTGAAACTTGCCAAGTAGACTAGACTGGGGCCATCAAGTACTCCAGGGATTCCCTAGCACTGGATTTATATGCATGGGTCTCCATGCCTAGCTTTTTGTATATGGGTCATGGGGGCTGAACTCAGATACTCATGATTGGGCAAGCACTTTATGGGCTGAGCTATCTCAAATTCTTTAACATGTATATTTACACTTAAGAATCTTTACAGCTCCAAGGCAGCCACTCCCTGGAACCTGCACCAACCATGCCCCTGGGCACACTGCACATGCTGCAGGTCCCAGAATAAGGACTGCTACCCTCTAGCCCCACTCCTTGGGACCCTCTCTGGAAAGCCTATAGCCATATCTCTGAGAACTCTTCATCTACCCATGATAAATGCTACTCTCAGCCTTAATCAGGGAAGCCTCCTCTTCAAGGGAAGAGTGGTAAATATAGAACCTGATGGCTACAAAGAGTGCTGAGAAACGTGAAGTACAAGTGACAGTGCTTAACAAAACAAAACATTCACATCATCCCTTCTAAGGCTCAGGGAACACTGTGGAAAGGATAGAGGGAAGAAGTGTAAGACAGGGAAAAGGGCTGCAAATGCCATGTCCTGGGTTCCTGCAGTCACAGACTCATAGGAGCTGCAGATGCCTGTGCTCCATCTGCACAAGAACACAACATCAACAGCCAGGTATGAATGGAAGTATTTTAGGAGATCCTACTCCTCGTTGCTGAACTATTCACTACTGATAGATGCAGGGAGAGAGAAAGTCATTGCCTCAGCTATATCCCCACTGGTAACCTCCGTCAGATTCCAACGGGGAGTCTGACCCCAGTGATTACATAGTGGGTCTTGAGTAAAAGAAACAGATCACACACACACACACACACACAAAACCAAGAGTCATGAATCTAGGACAGGGACTGGTCGAGATGAGAGAAGGCTGAAAGGGATGAGAGGGAGAGGAGGGGAATAATCGTAATACATCGTGTACACATGAATCGTGTACACAAAGTGAGTGCGGTGGTTTGAATATAGATACATAGCATCCATGCTCTCAGACTTGAATGCTTGATCATCAGAGAATGGAACTACTTGAGGAGGGTTAGGAGGTGTGGCCTTGTTGAAGGATATGTGTCATGGGGGTAGGGTTTGGGGTTTCAAGGATCCAAGCCAGGCCTAATATCTCTCTCTTCCTGCTGCTGGCTGATCCAGATGTAAAACTGTTAGCTCCTTCTCCAGCACAATGTCTACCTGCCTGCTGCCACACTTCTTGCCATGAGGATAATGGACTGAACCTCTGAAACTATAAGCCAGCTCCACCTAAATGCTGTCTTTTATGAGGGTCGCTATGGTCATGGTGTCTCTTTACATGGTGTAATAGAAATTAATAATTATTTTGAAATAATGTGATAATTAATAGCTATATTAGATACTATTTATTATTAATAATATCTATTTAATATAAACCCCTCAAATGTTACTTTGTAAAGCCACAGGTTTGTTGAAGCCCAACCGTAGAAGGAACTTTGGCAAATCTTAATGTAGTCTGTGGACATATCCAAACACTAAGAACTTTTGAACCTTTGGTTACAGTTATGACAACTTCAGGATGCTGAAATTAAAGAGCATATGGAAATAAAGATTCCAGATCATCAGCCCACACATATTACTGCCAAATACCATCCAAAAACAGAGAAAGAGTCACTAAAAACTCAAATATATACATATAGGTAACAATAATAAAAGAATAAATACAATTCTCTTCGGATCAACTCAACTGTACCCATGCTACAATTCACATGTGGAGGTCAGGGACAGCCTGCAGACCTCAGTTCTCCACTTCAACCATGTAGGGCTTAGGGACTAAACCCTGGATCTTGGGCTTGGTGGCAGGTGACTTTACCTACTGAGCCATCTCATATGACTGACGTTATTTATTCTTACCATTGAAAATGCAACTTCATAGTACTCTTAACTGCTCTAGCATTCTCCCTCTTATCAGAAAGAAAAGAATGTCTGACCCGCATGTCCCTTTAGGTTTGTCAATAATGCTCCCCGAGTAGGAGCACAGAGACAGAAATATAGTTGTCACATCAAAGATCAATTTCACTTTCTTAACATTTAAATGTCGCTTCACCGTTTTTCATATTTACCTATAATATCCCCTGTATTTATGCAAAATACTTTCTAATGAAAATTTTGAAGGTCAACCAAAGTAGTGCATACAAAAGCAGCTCTGGTTTCATTAGGAGGATAAAAAAAATACAAAAATAAAACCTGAACCCCCCTCCATTCACTTTACAGTCAAAGTTGCAAAATATATAAAAGGTTTTAAAAAAAATGCCCGGTTTGTGCTCATTATCTAAATCCTTTTGGAAAATAACATTTTCGATAAAATCTAAAATGACATTTTAATGTTAGCGTCTGATCCATAGAGTACCATGCATACTTATATGCGCATGTGTGTGTGTGTGTGTGTGTGTGTGTGTGTGAGAGAGAGAGAGAGAGAGAGAGAGAGAGAGAGAGAGAGAGAGAGAGCAAACGCACACACAGGCTAATTGGCAGAGAACACATGTGCAGGCATCTGTCCCCAGCATTCCTCCAGTCAATCATAGGATCAATTGCAAGAGCTTTGGCAATTATTTGTTTAAGAAATAGCCTGTGTCTTAGTCAGAGTTTCTGTTCCTGGACAAAACATCATGACCAAGAAGCAGTTGGGGAGGAAAGGGTTTATTCAGCTTACATTTCCATACTGCTGTTCATCACCAAAGGAAGTTAGGACTGGAACTCAAGCAGGTCAGGAAGCAGGAGCTGATGCAGAAGCCATGGAGGGATGTTCCTTACTGGCTTGCTTCCCCTGGCTTGCTCAGCCTGCTCTCTTTATAGAAACCAAGACTGCCAGCTCAGAGATGGCACCACCCACAAGGGGCCTTTCCCCCTTGATCACTAATTGAGAAAATACCCCACAGCTAGATCTCATGGAGGCACTTCTCCAACTGAAACTCCTTTCTCTGTGATAACTCCAGTTGTGTCAAGTTGACACAAAACTAGCCAGTACAGCCTGTCAGTACAAACAGAAAGTGAAAGTTCTTACTTTTCAGTGAGTAAAAACAAAACAAGCTACCTCCTTGAGTGTTCTACACTAGAGCAACTAATGGTGAATATAATGAGGGCCCAATTACAAGCATTGGATTTTACCGAGATACTTAATTTATAGCTAATATAAACCAAAGGTTGCTATTAAACCAGGAAACTTAGGAAAAGCTTGAGAAAACAATAGAAATGAGGCCTGCTCTCCACCAGCACTGCAGCCAATCTGAGTGGCTGACGACTGAGTGCTCAACAGGACACACGGGAAGAAGGAGTCTTAAAGCTATTCTCAAGAAACACATCCAAGGATGCCTTAAGGACATGTGCGCATATATCTACCTACACTTCTATTTGCCATTGTGAATGGATACTTTTTGATTTAACATTATATAAAAACAAACATTTACACTTTTATAATTTTTTGAAATTATTATTTTAATGGGTACACAAAAAGTCCATCCTGCTATTTGTCATAATTTATCAAATTTGTTCTCTAGTACTGAGTATTTATATTGTTTTTCAATTATTTTTGCTAATATGTCTATAATAATCGTGTCAAACACAGCTACATTTCCTGACTTTTCTGAGAAAGAAAGCAAAAAACAAACAAACAAACAAAAACAAACAAACAAACAAATCAAGCAAATGTGTTTATGGCTATCTGCTTCCTGTTATCATACCATTTTCTAAATTGCACCCTTTGCAATGTTATCTATGATTTGTAATAATTTATGACACTCTCCCTAAACATTCTAAAGTCTTTTCTTTTACATTTCTTGTCAGCAAGAAAATACATCTCTACTTCACCTGCTTCCTGCTATTTCCCCCAAAGTGACTGTCACAGGTCATTTCTATGTTCATCAGAAGCCCTCTAAGGGCTGGGGAGGGGACTCTGGGTAAGTAAGTCTCTTCTGACCAAGCATGAGGACTGGGAGTTTAGAATCCACTGTATGAGTGTGTGTGTGTGTGTGTGTGTGTGTGTGTGTGTGTGTGTGTGTGTATGTGTGTGTGTGTGTGATGAGTTGCCTATAAGCCCAGAATCAGGGCAGGGAAGCATAGTGGGGAGCACAGACATGGAGCCCTCTTAGTTACCTAGACTAGCTAGAAGGGCAAGCTCCAGGCTCAGTGAGAGTCTGCCTCAATCCAAGGTACACTGAGATGGAGGAAGATATATGACAGCAATGGCAGGCCTCCATGTGTAAGCATGCACATAGATATATGCATATGTGCCCATATACATATGAACATACACAAAAGTAAGAAATTGTCTGGTTCTTATATACAATTTCTATATAGTGGGTAGAAGGGGGAAATATTCCTATAGGGTGATTTTAAATATTGTTTGTCATATTGAGAAAAGATTATCTGAATTTTTAGAAAGCTTTTTTCTGGCATATATGTAGTATGTATATGCATGTTCATACATATATGGGAGCAGATACATGTATCCATGTTGGGTTGGACTTGACAGCAAGCCCCCAGTAATCTGCCCATCTCCACTGCCCTAGCACAGGGATACAAGAGAGTGCCACCATGACCAACAACAGCATGAGAGTTCTGAGGACTAAACCCAGGGTCTTATGCCTCTCAAGCACTTTACTGAGCCATCTCCCTAGCTCTAATTCAAACTCTAATAACTAGGCAACCCCATGTCTAACAGAATGTCTCCAAACAAGCTTCCTCAGTTGTCATTTAATGACTCCAAAAGATCTACTGCAAACTTTCCCTACCTGTTGAGCATTGCTTGTTTTGAGTATACTGAGACATTATTCATGAACATAATCTTATAAAATTTATAAATAGAAACTCTGGTTCCCAGTAAGATTTTGCATCATTTTCTGTTCCCGAGATGTATTTAAAGGTCATTTTGTTATTTTTTTTTCTCTTAAATCACTGACTTCTTCTAATGAACTACCTCCCCTGATGAGGTTGTTACATGTAACTCAAGCTTTCAAATGTTGCCACGGGTCCTCAACTCTATTCCCTACATTTGAATAAACATTTTCTAGTGTTTCTATAATTTCAGAATATATTCTATAGCAGCAGTTCCCAAACTCCATTGAACACTGGCATTGCCTGTGGGATTCTTAATAACAGCAGAGTCACAGCCTCCCCTGGAGATTCTGATTTTGGAAACGTAGCACAGACCCACACATCCATTGCTATTAAATAACACAGGTAATTAGGAAAGAGAGGCCCTTTTGAATGTCTATTTCTAGGCCAATGTGAATGTAATCTGCTGATATAAATATAAAGAGCACAGACTTGGGTCGGCCTGCCTTCCTCTGCTCTGAATCTCAGGACTGACACAGGGGCTGGCATGCTCAGTAAATGAATTAATCTTCAAAACAAAAACAAATAAACAACAACAACAAAAAATCCCTGGGTGGGTGGGGGAGCGGGGTGGGGAGAGGGTATGTAAATGAAGAAATAAAAAAAAAAAAAAGAAAAAAAATCCCAAGAGTATAAAGCCAGACATGATGGCTCGCACCTGTAACCCGAGGACTTGGCAACAGAGGTCTGAGGGTCTAAGAGCCAGGCTGGGCTATACAGTGAGATTCTGTTTTGTACCAAAACAAAGAAGACCTTTTAAAACCATCTTTGTGACAATTTAGTAATTAGAGATTTGCTCATCTGTAAATGGAGTAGGATTCAAGCATTATTATATATCATCCCACGGAAAGTCTCTATGAGCTGTACAGTAAGTGAAACTGCTGGCTCTGTTTACAGAAACACGCATGGTTTCTTGGCAGGCTGACCTTAGGCTCCTCTGGTCCCTGTGTGACCACACACCTGACTTCCTCATCACAGGTAAGCCATTCTCCATACCCAGCCTACATATGCATAAACACACCCTTAGATGCATAAACACACCCTACTCCTCAGAGCTGGCTATGACGTCTCCACATAGAGAGCCTTCTGTCACTTAGAACACAAACCTCTTTGAGTCAATTATGCAGCTTTATAAAGTGATGAGCTGCCCTCAGACCCTGTGCCTGCAAGCAAAGCTATGGTCCTCATGGGATGCTTGGATGGCAACTTTGACATATGTCTCCTTCCTTTGCCCACAATATCAAGTCTGTTATCAAGTTCAGTCACTTCTTTACACTGTCTCTTTGGTGCTCTCATTTTTAAAGATAAGTCTTCTTTACCACTCATCCCATCTTCTGTTCAGGGTCTCTCCATTTCTTTTGCCTCGTTTCCATGACACCCTGCTCACTGCACGCATGGACTCTATTCCCTTGGCTGCCTTCAGTTTGGCAATCGACTCTTGTTTTTGTCCTTCACATGTGACCTTACTCTGTAGCTAGGAATAGTGTCAAACTCATGATTCTCCTGCTTCGGCCTCTCGAGTGTTGTGGTCATGGATGTACATCTCCACACCCAAGGATGGTTTCCATCCATTTTATTTCCCCTGTGTGTGAATGGATAGCTTCCAGAAGTGGGTGCAGTATCATGTTTTCATTAGCTCTCCCTGGACACTGAATTGTGCCTGGCACACAGAAGAAAACAACTGAGGAAAGTATTTTCCTGAAAACCTGGCATGTGTTTTTCCTGGACTAATAAGAAAATGGGGTGGGGTGGGGGGAGACTGAGCAGTGTTGGTACACATCTTTCATCCCAGCACTCAGGAGGCAGAGCCAGGGAGATCTCTGAGTGTGAAGTCCTGTCTACAGAGCAAGTTCCAGATCAGCTAGGGCTATACAGAAAAATCCTATCTTGAAAAGCCAAAAAAAAAAAAAAAAAAAAAAAAAAAAAAAAAAAAAAAAAAAAAAAAAAAAAAAAAAAAGTATAGGATTGACTTCATTTGACTTAAACAACTTTGTGAGATTTCTTCTCATTTACATAGAGCTTATATAAACTGAAACAAATTTGGAAAGCCGCATGCATATAACCTTAAAATTCATTACTGAGAAGTTACCATGAAAACTGACTATTGGTAAAGCTAGGTGATGAGTATCGTAGACTCTTTATATTATTCTTTCTACTTCTATGTATTTAAAACCTTCAGGGGCAAGAGGAGCAGAAGAAATGTATGCTGGTAAGCTGCGGTCTGAAGAAGGATGGACCAGTAACACTATTAGCATAAAGAATGCATTTTAACTGGCATTTGGTATTCTCAGTTATTTTACCCTCTAACAAGAGCTGCATAATCTATAAACCCGGCATAATAATTCTTATCATTTCTATATTTATACAGATGTCTTCACTGAAACTGAAACTTTCAGTTCCTCCAATTTTTAATAATTCCATTTGTTTTTAAGGAAAGAAAATAGAACATTCCAAAATCTGAAGGCCCAAAGACTAGAGAGTAACAATGAGAGAAAATAATGTGAATTCATCACTTACCGTCTTAACATCGTTTTCATGGTGGAAAATATATTCAAATAAAGCCTGGGAAGGGAAAATGTCAAAGTGCACTCAGTGTTATCTCAACAGTTATTGTTATATGAAAACTCAAAACTTAGCCGACTCAAAAGCCCAAGATATTCTAAAGTGGTAGAAACTGGTAAGTAATAAATGTGACTGTCATTTGTCATTATAACCCATTTTAAAATTCTCCAACTCATAATGGACACTTTTTGTATACATAATAAACTGGGAAGTTCAAAGAGATGAACATTTTTTCTTCGTATTATATATATCATTTTATTAGAACAAGACAGAATAAATTACTTTATTTCCTGAATATAATTGTCACCAATGTTTCACCAAATTTGCATACTCTATATTATAAAGATTATTACTTAATTTTGACAAATGAGAAATTGGTTATTCCTTTTGAAATGACATGGAATATAAATGTTAAGTAGGATTTTATGCTTAATTTTTTTTGTTTAGTTGCTTGGCTTTGGTTTTTTCTAGACAAGTTTTCTCTGTGTAACCCTGGCTGTCCTAGAACTCACTTTTTTGACGAGGCTAGCCTTGAACCCAGAAATCTGCCTGCCTCTGCCTCCCCAGTGCTGGCACGTGCCACCATTGCCCAGATTACAGATTAATTTTTCAGGTCATCTCAGGTGTCTGTCTGTCTGTCTGTTTGTTTTTATTCACTTTTACATCTCAATCACAGCCCCCATCTCCTCCTTCCTGTGTGACTTATTCTAAGCTATTTTTCCAAGGGATTTGGGGGTTTTGTTTTATTTCATTTTTCTTTTAGGGGCTTGTGTATAAATACGTGGAAGCCAGTCAGAGCTGTTGTTCCTAATCAAGCACATATTTGTCTATGTGTTCGTGCATGGCGGCAGGGGTGGGACAAGGTGGGTTGCGGAGGGAATGCCTGTTTGCACACGGCGGCCAGAGGAAAGCATCAGGAGTTCTTCATTATCACTCTGTGTTCTTCTGAGCAGAGTCTCCTCTCCTTGAACTTGGGGCTCATGCTTTTCTTGACTAAGATGGAAGCCACCAAGCCCTAGCCACCCTCCTGTCCCCATGCACCTCACAACGGCAGTTACATGTGTGAGTGGGACACCTAGCTTATTCTGCAGGTGCTGGATCCAAACTCCACTCCTCATGGCTTGCAGCAAGTAGTCTTAGCCACTGTGCTGTCTCCCCAGCCCACCTTGTTTGTTAGGACAGAGTTTCTCACGGGCCTGGGGCTCACTGACTGATTAGGTGCTGGCTAGCCAGCCAGCCACATAGCCTAGTTTCATTTCTGTTGATGTGGCAATATATCCTGACAAAAAGCAAGTTAAGAAAGAAAGTCATTTATTTGACTTACATTTTCAGGTTAAGTGCATTATTGCAGGAAAGTGGGGGCATGAACTAAAAACATTAGATTCATAATCAAGAGTGGAGAAAAAGATAAAACACATGGATCCTTGCTTGCTTTCCGCAAGCTATCTCCTCTCTTAAGACTGTTGAGGATGCTATGCCTAAGGAATGGTGCTGCCCATAATGGGCCGGTTGGGTCTTCCTACATCAATTAGCAAGTCAAACAATCTCATAAAGATATGACCACAGTCAACCTGATCTAAATAATTCCTCATTACAACTCTCTTCTATGAGATTCTAAGTTTTGCCTAGCTGATAATTAAAACTAACCATCATACCACCATACCCAGTTTTTAAAAAACATTATTTATTTATGTGTGCATGAACGCATACATAAGTAAATAAATATGTGACATGCATGTCACAGCACAAATGAAAAGGTCAGAGGATAACCTAGGGAAGTCAGTACTCTCCTTCTGCCATGTAGGTCCAGGAAATTGAGTCCAGGTCACCAGTGTTGCTGGCAGGCAGCTGTTCCCACTGAGCTGTCTGACAGGTCCATAGTCCGCATTTTTATAATATCCCTGGGAGCAAACTCAGACTGATGTCCTTGTGAAGCAAGCGCTTTGCCAACTGAGCAGTGTCTCCCAAGGCCTCCCACGCCCTAGTTCTTCATATTGAAAAAGACCTGTACGTCTTCCATTACATTTTTTTGATTTCTCTAGTTTCCTTTTCTTCTTTCCACTCTCCTTGGCTCTGCTTCTTTATCCACCTGCTCTCTCTGCACTAAATTTTCTCTTTAATTTAAGGGAATATGCTGAGTGATGAGAATTATTAAGGTAGTTGCTATGTTGGCTGCTGTCTGGTTGAGTAATACTGAGAGCCTACTTAATTACTAATTAAGCATACATATATTTTTCCATCCTTTTGACAGTCCTTAAATCACACAAGAGTTGAAAATGATTTTTCTAGAAATAGACCAAGCTGAAAAACAAACATACACACACGCAGACAATGTTAAGCTTCGTTCTACAAAGATGATACTGCCTCTCTGCGTTCTGTGTTGTACAATTATTGTTGTTATCCAGGGGGAAAGACTCCCTATAATAACTACATATGTAGTTACTTCTGATCAACTATACTTAACCCAAGAAAAAGAGAACTGTTACATGCTATTTACATGTTGCACTAACTGAAATCTCTTTACATGTTACACTAACTGAAACTATCCCATTGTTCTGACATCTATCATTACTTGTATCATTACTTCATAACTTAGAATCTTTTGAAGCACATACCTTTGCCAACTTAGGTTTCTGGGAATATTTTGTTAAATTCAGTCTAGATAAATTTATAAATGGTCCATCGGGACTTGTAAGCATGGAAGCCTGAGAGAGAAAAGAAAGAGAACAAGAAACTAAAAACCTTCTCTTGAAACAGAGTTTCGTATGCATGAAGATTATAATGAATTATAGAAATTATAAAGCAACAAGAATTACTTCAAAATTTCCATCCAACTTTCTACTACAATACTAGAGAAGCATAAAGTTGCTTGGGTAATATGAAGTTCTGGGAAAGTTGACAGAACTTACAGTCCCCAGTCTGACGAATCTTCCAGATGAGCTAGTGATAGGTCGTGCTGTGTAGGCAGTTCTGGGTGTTCTGATGGCCTGTTCCATAGTACCTGGCCTTCCACTCTGTGTGCTGGGCCTAAGGAAACCTGTTATGGGTCTTCCAGCTTGAGTGATTGGCCTGTGGAGATCAACAGTTGTTATAACACAAACAAGATCAATTAAGGACATCTGATCTGGTCTGGTCAGGATTTGAAAACAGGAAGGAAACTACAATACAGACCTGACGGCTTGAGTCGGTCCTCCTGTCTGGTTAGTTCCAGGGAGCTTCAAAGATGTGCCAGGGCCTACAAGATGGGATGATAATCAATTTATATATTACTTATGAATCTTCAGAAACTCTTAGTAATCTAATTTTCAGACTTGTACTGGCCTGGGAAAGAAGACATCACTAATAGGAAACGCATTGAGGAAATGTGACTGAGACTCATCTTCAATGAGGTTTTACTGCTATACTCTGTGGCGTGAACCTGGGAGAATGGGGAGACTAAAGTCTCACACACTGGCCAACTTTATTCAGAGCATCAAGACAGTTTATCCTCTGAGGATAAGAAGAATCACAGGAGTAAGACGTTCAATCACAAGGACAAGCCACACATGTTTCTCCTTAGAGGCATATAAATAACATCAGCTGACGCAGACTCACTCCTATCCGCTATCCCTGGGAGGAGCATGAAAACACAGTCCAACAATGCTGTGTTTGAAGAAACTGAGGTCACAAGACTCTTGTTTTCTTGGTGTTTTCTCACAAGCACTTGGAATTCTAACATGACTCCATTCTTGACTGTGATCCAGCAAGTGAGCACATATGTGATGTGTGCTATCTTCTTCACAAGGAGTCTATAAGGCACGTTTAGTATAGTACAAGCCACTTGTCAGAGGCTCAAGGAATTAACAGGTCATCCTATTAGCAGAGCATGCATTAAGATTCAAAACTAGCACACCTTAAGAGTTTAAATCAATGGTTCTAGACCCAAAAGTTAATTATTTTTCATATAGATATCTCCAAGTAAAAGGTTATGTCTAGAGTTTATATATATTTTAGCAAGCCGACAAGGAAAAGAAGATCTTAACAACTAATTAATTACCAGCAAGCCACCATATATGATGGCCATTCTCTGATACCACTCATATCATGACCCTGACCTGGACTCAGAGGCAATCTCATATGTACTTATAAAAAATATAAAAAGATATGTGCACACATATTCGTCTTCCATGGTACATTCCTCCTTTAGCTGACTTACGTGGGACCTGAGCAATAGCATTTTCATCCAGAATCATTTCAGCAATTCCTTCCTGATCCACATCAATTTCATCTATGTACACCATCTCCGTCAGTGCCCGTGCTTTCAAAATCCAAGCCGCCTAAAAAAGCATGGAAAAGCAAGATTCGGTCAAATAACAGCAGGGCTCTTACACGGTTTACCAAGGCCAGCCATGCTTGTTAGTATACACTGCACTCTGCTTCAGGACTCGGAAGTCCAGGAAGTCCTCCCAGGTCTCCAACCCTCCGACATCTTCTCGACTTCCTTACGGTCTTCCCTGTATGCTTCTGATCTTCTACACTTACCATATTTGACAAATGCCGTGATCATCTTGGCATGTGTTAGCTCCCCCGTTCCCCAGAATACAAGCATTTCAACCTTGTGTGCTCCTGAAATTTCTAGACCTTCAGTTTTTTATACATAATTAGGAGCTCAGGAAATGTTGGTTGACTTAAGCTAAGATCCAATAGCTAAGATCTCTCTGGAGTTCCAGTCATTACTCAAGCCCTGTAATTCTGTGGTGCAGTCAGGAGAGAGCCTGCTGAAGAGAACGGAGAGAAGAAAGGTAATTAAAGGATCTAATCCAAAAGCATCGCTGGCTTCGCTGGGGCCCAAGAAGGGCATCATGAAGGTGAACACATTTAACTTTCCAGTCAAATACATGAGATTGCTTTCCTGGAAAACTTGGCCTCTCTGCTTTTTTTCCAGAATAAAAGCCGAGAGTGTTGAGGCCCAGTGTCCTTTGCACAATCTCAAGAGAATGCAGGCCTGGAAGTGGCAGCGTAGACCTAACTCTACAGCCTACAAGGAATAGAGACAGGGAAATCTAGGGAGGGACAGAGGCTCCGTACACCAGGAATCTGGGTATAAAGAAGGCTGAATGAAGCCAAAGAAGCCAAAGCAGAAAAAGATGAGAGCCCAAGAAAGTCTGCAAAGTCCTGATGCATGTGGAACTTGATATCCAGTTGGTCTGTTTATTGAAGACCTCAGGCTAGCTCTGTGTAGGAAACAAGATCACAACATGGATCCTAGCATTCCTGAGCCATCATCTAATGGGTTAAATCACAAAGCACAACGGTACATACCAGAAAAAACAGGTTTGTTAGAACTGTTGAAAGAAGGGAAAAGAAATAAGGAAGGAGGGAGGGAAGGAGGGAAACAGAAAGAAAGGCCAGGACAGTGGTGCATGTCTACAAAGCCAGCCCTTGTGAGTTCCCCTGGACTACACAGCAAGTTCAAGCCTGTAATACAAATGTTGTCTCAAAACAATGATTATAGTAATACTGATAATGAAGGATTCGGCTCTGTGGCCAGGAAAAACCGGCTCACAGTGTGTTTGGGAACTTGCAATCGTTGTTGAAATGTTGGAGGATTTGTCTAGACCAAGAGTCAGAGGGCACATGTGCCGAGTGAGATTTAGGAATTTCGATTCTGATACCGAGGCGCCAATGAAGTTTATGGGTCATGATCTGGAATACATTAAATCTTTCTCAGCCAATCTGCCTCCCTCCCTTACCCACCCAAACCCCCACCCCCAGTGTATGTAGCCCAAGATGGCCTTGAACTCTAGACCCTCTGATTTAGCCTTCTGGGTGCTGGAATTATAGGCATGTATACCATATTCATATTAAATCAAACTTTTTAAAAGCCAGGTTTTTATACTAGGTATCATTTACAGACTTAGCCAATAAACACCTATGAACATATTTTAACTAGTTTTGAGTTGTTACTATTTTACAGTCCACTCTGTTATACTATATATCCAGCTCCCGACTAACCTCTCAAGAGTTAAAAGGATGTATATTTTCTATGCTGAGCTAATCAAACCTAGGGAAGTGAATCCATCATCTTCCCTGCCCTCAATAAATAGATAAGTATATCAGAAGTCAGGCAGGAACATCTACTTTTTTATTCTCTATGAATTCAGTCTTTATAAAAGATCTGACCGTGTTGAGTTCTCAGAGGTTAGCAGGCCATTCTGCAGAGGGCTGGATGATAATGCTGGATGAAATGCAGATAATGAAGGCCTGGCTCATGAAATTTAAAGTGAAGTTTAGGTCAGTTCAAATATTCTTATCAGGACTGTTTGTGTCATACATTTGGATTCCAAATCTGTGGAATGGAAAACCTCATTTTAGTGGGACAATATATGCTGGTTGTCTGAGGCTGAAAAGTCAGTTGTAGTTAATATGAGAAGAACAGCATCATGGAGATGAAATCTTCTGAGACCCAGAAGCTGTGGTCCATGGAAGGCGAAGGCTACATCCCAGGCTGGGAGCCAAACTTGGTAACGTGGAGTCTTACACATCGTCCTGGCTTTAAAGGCTTAAAGGGGTTATGGAGAGAAATATGAGATTGGCACTGTATGGCATGACTCGGGTCTCCCCCAGGAGAGACCAGGAGGGACTTTGTGACGACGCAGCCTCAGTCTGCAGTGGAGGCCCCAGCATATCGGAGACTGTGGAGTAGAGCCTATAAGAAAAGCTGTGTGTGCTAGTTGGTGGTGGCAAAGTTACAGAGGTGGGGTTGCTGAAGACCTCCGCAGCCCTGAAGATCATTAGTGAATTCTGGGTGATGGGCACTGAGTGATTTCTACCGTTGGGAGTTGGCTTTTACTTTAATGTTTGTTACTGTGTCCTGGTTCCTTCCTTCCTCTTAGAATAAGGAATCATATGTTACAGTCAATAGACTTTGAAGTTTTGAAAGAAACTGTAGAGACTTTGAAAGTGTTGAAAGTTTTAAAGTACTGTGGTATTTTTAAAGTTAAGCTATGTTTATATTGTGATATTGACATGAGATCTTGGGATAAACAAGAAAGACTGGTTATGGTTGGACATTGATGTTTGTGATCCAAGCTGACAAAGGGTGAACTGTGATGATTACTGGCCTATGGGCGTGGGCATATCTGGGGAGGCATTTTCTTGATTAATAATTAATTTAGGCCACCTAGCATCCTATACACAGTGCCTTCCCTGGGCAGGTGGTCCTGGGCTGTATAAAAAGCAATTGAGCGAACCATGGAGAGCAAACCAGTGAGTAGCATCCCTCCATGGCCTCTGCTTCAGATCCTGCCTGCAGGTTCCTGTCCTGAGTTCCTGCCTTGGTTTCCATCAACGATGAACTGTGAACCAAAAGTATAAGATGAAATAAGCCCTTTCCTCCCCAAGTTGATTTTGGTTATGGTGTTTATCACAGCATCAGATAGATACCAAACTAGAATACGTACTCAAACCATTATTGGATTTAAAATTTCAGAAAAATTAATCTTCCTGATTTTTTTATGTCCTAACAAAAAAAATGACCTTGAAAAATCACATAACATTGCTTGATTATACAGCAGAGTATGTTTAAAACAAAATCACTCCTAGCAATGTGAACAGCTCTTGAGATTTTAATGAAAACAGCAGATGGGGCTTTGGCTTAAAAAAAATTTTTTTTTTAAATAAGCCGAATATGTTTTACAGTCCTAAAATCCTCTGTATATTAAAAAAAAAGGAAGCATGATCAAGCACACGTATAGTAATCTCTAATTTTCCCTTAAATCTGAATAAAACTACAAATTCGTTTTATATGCTATGTCTAGCTTTTTAAAAAAAAAAGTTGCTTATATACATGACTATATTTGTATTACAAATTCTATAAACAGTTTCTCCCCGTCTAAGCGAGAGATCATTGTGCTGGTTTATTTCCCTGCGATTCTTTTCCGCGATTCTTAGATAACTTCATACAACGCATGTTGGCCATAGTAACTTTCTCTCAGACCCTCCCCCCTCCTGACTTTATGTTCTCTTCTCTTTTCCTCGTTCATGCTGCATGGGTCCCATCACTGGAGGACAACCAACCTACCAGGGGCCACCTATTCTATTCCTCCGCTGAGATAAGTCTCTAAAGCACTGTTCTTCAGGCACAGGCCTGCCAACTGACATCAAGAAAGTCCTGACTTAGGTGGTCTACCTTTTATAAGGTGAACCCAATTGCACTTATGAAATAGAAACTCAACTAGCTGGGAAAAAAATGTGTCTTTATTATTCTCTTCTTAATGTAATAAGAATAAGTAATGCAAGGCCAACAGGTGAAGGCATGTGAGAAATAATTTTTGATTAATATAGTAAGTCAACCAAGAGAATAATCTTTCTGATATAGTTTTGGTTATCACAAAAACTGATAGTGTTACTTGACAGTCTGCCTGTAAAATGAAATTTTAGGCACAATATATTATGTTGTTATTGTGAGGCCTTTTTAGAGTTTGGTTATGAGCTATCTCCAAATGTTTGTGTATAGAAGTCTTCTCTCCAGCTAGTGGCACTATTGAGAGATGACCCCATCACAAGGGTACTAATCTCATCAATAGATTACTCCACAATGTCTTCATGGCTGGACTATTAGGAGGTGGGGGGCAGATCTAGCTCATAGGTACCTTGTATGAAGTCCAAATCACTCATTTACATACTACTGCTAGCACTGTATCTCATTTAGCAGGGCAAGTGTGCGTAGCAATATCTAAGCTCTCTGATCTGTTACTATCTATGCCTCATCTTTCTCCAGACTCAATAGGAACCTTCTGGACTAAAAACTTCTCTGGTTGGTTATTATCCTCTACAGCTATGTCCTAAACCAAATCTCTTCCACTCCAAGGCTTCCATCTGACTCAGGCTCTTGTTTCTTACCTAGTTGGCCACTCTCTGTGTCATTGCTAACCAACTAGTTACGACAATCTGTCCACTGCCCCTTCCTTCTTCACTGGGACAGCTTTGTCCTCCCTGTTTAAGCTACCAAGTCAGTTAGAAAGCAAGCAGCATGGGACCAATGTAGGCAAACACTGCTGCTGTCCAGCACAGTTTTGCAGATACTTGAGGCTCTGCTGACTGCCCGGCTCCCTCTAAAGTCTGATACTGCTGTTTCTTTTTCTCCCCATCCTAGCCAATCTTGGCAGTTGTTACTGAAGCCCCAAGCCTCAGTAAGCAGTTCACATTAGTTCTACAAGGATAGTCATGTAAATACAAGCTTTAGGAATATGAAAGTTTACTTATACAATAAAGAACAGGAGAGCTGGTAGATGCAGCTAAGTTTCTAATACTATGAGCGGCTATGCGGCACATTTTCCAATCTTCAGTAGCAAATAAGCAACAGCAACTAGACTACTCTCTAAAGCCACCGTTTGCAGTTAACGTTTTACCTGAGACACTGGCAAATCGGGAGCTGGTTCCTGGAAGGCGTTAGGAAGGTTGTAAACATTTTTAAGACATGCAATTTCTGAAGTCAAAAATCTTAATGAGCATTATTCAATAAAAATCGAAATATTAAATGTATGTGTGCACATGCGTAGCATATACATGGGTGTGCACAAGGCTGCCTCATTTTGCCTGTGCACATGGCGGGAGAAGAAAGATCGACTTTGAATATCTTCCTTAATCGCTCTTCATCTACTTTTCAAGACAAGGTCTCTCATTCAACCTAGAGTTTGCAAGTCAGCTAGCGTGGCTAGTTAACAAGCCCTGTCTCTTGTTAATCCATCTGTCTCTGCCCCCAACCTAGTGCTGGGGTTACCCGCACATACTGCCTCAGCAAGCCTTTACTGCATGAGGATCCGAATGCAGGTCTTCATGCTTGCCCGGGGAGTACTCTAGCCACATCCCCAGACCAGCAGAGAGTAGCTATAATCTTCCAGAAGTGCCCTCAAAGGTTCATAAAACGTAATATACACAGAAAAATGCTACTTTCTGTTGTTAGAAAATTCTCCTTAAATCTTATTCAGAGTACAAAAGAAAAGGTCTCTCAATATCTTGTTTAAAGAAGTCAATACAAAGTCCATGAGATGGCTCAGTGTGTAAAGGCATTTGCCAAAAAGCCATTTGGGATGGGGTCCAAGACTAAATGCCAGAGGAAAAGGAGAAAGCCAGCGGAACACTGCCATTGTCCTTTCTCTGATTCTTTAGTGCCACAGACTCAATAACTCCCGCCAGCATATCTTCTCTGCCATGGTGGTCTGCCTGCCTCTGAACCAAGAACCAAAGTATACCATTGCCCCATTAGTTGCTCCTGGTTAGTACTTGGTACCAGCAATGAGAGAAGTCACCAACACAGTTGTGACCCAAGAGCACTTTCTTGACAGATTACTGGGAATTTAAGTTTTTCTAAACTCTAGAATAACAAGGCAGGCTGAAGAGTAACTCAGGTTCAGATGAGAGGCTGCATGTTCATAGCTATGCACCAGCACCCGGATTCCTGACTAGAACTTCAAGAAGTAAAAAACGAAATCAAGTTCAGAATAGCTACAGGGCAGGAGCCATATAGCGCTGAGTGGGAAGACCAACAACGGGCAAGGGTAGACAGTGTTTGACAAGGAGAAGCAAGCAGCTAACAGAAACAGAAGCTGAAACACAGTGCAGAGGCTGCATGCTTGTTATTCTCCCAACAGTAGTTAGATTCCTCCAGTGGCCCAAACAGCAGCCACCAATTCAAGCCTCACGGGGCTCTGCTCACTGACAAAGGACTTTGTGATCTCTCTGTCTTATTCCTCCAACCCCTGGGAACGTATGTGTGTATGACTGTGCAGGTGACGAGCAGATAGGAATACAATCAAAAGGTCAGAGAAGAAAATGAGAGGCCTAGAGAGAAGGGTGACAGAGAACAGGGGCTGGTTACTTGGGTGGGAAATGTGGATTAAAAAACAAAGGTGAGGCCTAAAACTGTGTGAGTTGGAGAACATGTTGATTCCACAGCCTGTTCCTGGCAGGCCTGGCACCCAATGAGATGCTACAAGCACTCTACAGGGAGTCTACAAAATTCAATCAATCGCAACATAGTATGTTAGATGCTATACACGTGGACTCAGGTGGAGGGGAGAGGGCGATGCAGGAGACATGGGTGTAAGAAGTGGGTCTGAGAAAGGGGAGGTTGCTCTGGAACTTGTGAATGGCACTGATTCAATGTCATCCCATCACCCATTTTTCTGGACACAGTCCTCACAAGTGCTTTCTAGATTATCCACAATCCTTTCAGAAAAGTACGCAATGATGGAATCTCACATGCAAATATCTCTAGGACAAAAGTGATCAGAATCAAAATGGAGTTGCTTGTGCCGAGGTGTGACGGAAATCAGGCGGGGTCGGGGGTGGAGTCTCATGAGTGTATGCCTCATAATAAGAACAGTCGAAAAGACTCCTGGAATTACACCCTCGGACAACAGCCACTGAAATCTCACACAGAAAGCTTCTATCTCTATTTCTATCCCTTAAATTCTCTACTCAACCTTGGACTGATACCACATTTCTTACAGATCCTTGAATGCCCTTGTTATTAATCCTGTGGCCAAGGATTACTGTTTCAAAATAACTTATGTAATATTCCTCATTTTGCCTTTTACCCCATCCCATGGTTTCAATGTCATGTGTGCTCCCCGCTGCCATTCCCTTGCTCATTCCCAAATAAATAATATATTTCTCTGAAGAATTCTTTCTGTGTATTTGGTTTAATATTAGCTAAATAGAAACAAGAGCTAATATTTTTGGTTATTAACTACATATCAGTGGTTATATAGGTATAACCATTTATGGGTATATGAGCATATAGGTATATTACCATTTTCACTAAGTAAATACCATATTCAGTAATTCTGTGGGGGCAGCATCTGAACCAGGACACCCTGAGCCAAGAGTGTGCCCTATGCCAAGTGTGTGAGACTACAGCAAGGGAGGAAAATAGAGGATGCAGCGAGATGGGCATGCTCATCTGGAGGCCTGTCAGAGCATAGCCATGAAGGAAAAGAATCTTTAATTTTAATTAGTTTAATTTAAAGTTAGGGCAATACTTTAAAAAGAAAAACAACAGTGCAAGCTTTAACTTGGAGTCTCTCTAAATTACATTTTTGTGTTTTTAAAAATTAATTCTTCTAGATAGGGAAGCACACATTAGACATACTTAGTCTACTGAATTATTTCTCTGGGAAGCCATACAGATACTTGCTCTAGAGTCAGAAGCCCTGGACTTGCTCCTAAAGAAATGATTTGGGCTGGTGAGATGGCTCAGCGGGTAAGAGCACCCGACTGCTCTTCCAAAGGTGATAAGTTCAAATCCCAGCATCCACATGGTGGCTCACAACCATCCGTAATGAGATCTGGCGCCCTCCTCTGGAGTGTCTGAAGACAGCTACAGTGTATTTACATATAATAAATAAAAAATAAATCTTTAAAATAAAAAAAGAAGAAATGATTCGTGTGTAGAATCCTGAGCAAACAGGTCATGCAGCCTTTCCTACCGTCTCAGAGAAAAGTGATAATTCTGCTTTCGGGAGTAGTTTTGGGGCTAATCATAAGACAGGAGACATGGGTATAAGCTCCCTCTTTGGAGCTCTGTGAGATATAAGGTCACCAAAGGATAAGCTTAGCACATAAGTGCCAACTGACCACCAGGTCCCTTTTAGGATTCAGTGCTGGCTGCAGGCTCTAAAGGATCAAACTCATACTCTCTGTGCCTCCCTTCAGAGCACAAAAGAGGACTCAGACATGGAGAGCCGCTGTTCAGACCCTGCAGTGCGCTTCAGAATCAACTCCAACTCCATCACAGTTTGCCTCTGTGATAGTTTAAATTGGTGATCAACTTGACAGGATCACCTTGGAAACACATTCTCCGGGCACGTCCATGAGCAATTTTCTGAATTAGATAAATTGAGGTGGAGAGGTCCCACCCTAAATATGGTTGGCTCCATGGGCTGGGGTCCCAGACTGCACACAAAGAAGAAGGCTGGCTGACAGTCAGTGAGCATTACTACTTTCTGCTTTCTCACTTAAGAAGCAATGTGATCGGTTAGCCTCCTTCTCCAGCTGCCATGCTCTCCTGACCACGATGGACTGTGTTCCCTGCAACTGTAAGCCAAGATAAACACTTCCTCCTTTAAAACTGCTTGTCAGGCATTCTGGTCACAGCAACAAGAAGAGTTTCTAACACAGCCTCTTTCCTTCCTCCCACGGGGATAAGTTTTCCTAAGCTGCTGCTATTACTTCAGGGAACTAATTCTCCAGGTACTTCTGAACACAACTTCCTAATTATCACCAACATTTACTCTGGCTAATGAGCCTCCCTAGATCTAAAACTGCAGCACTGTTATTTGGAATTTAGTAATTGCAGGAAGGAGAAGCCTGTGGAAGGACCAAGATGGGTGGGTTTCAAAAGGTTAGGAGGTCAACACAAAGCAATACAATCTGTGTAATTTGGCGGGACAGAAATCCATGCAACAAAGTGCCTGACAGTGTACAGACAGAACCAAAGGATGAAGTCTTGCTAAGTCTCCATGGCCCCAAAGAGGAAACAAATTAGGTAATTGGATAGAAAGACATATTTTTTGGGGGGGTGTATCATCAAATGTTTCCTGAAGCAACCACTCACACTCCCACTAAGGGCAACTCACTCACTATCTGAGCCAGTGGTATCTGAGCCAGTGGTATCTGAGCCAGTGGCTTTGAGCCTGATCTCCATCTTCAAACCATTCACCTTCCTCTCTGTAACATCGGGGCAGGAGAGGAGACAGTGAAGTAGAAAACCCTCTTCCCTCCTTCTTATAACACACCAAAATATAACCACCTTCAGAACCCTACCCAGTTCATGAAGACACGGTGTTTTCTTTAGAGGCCCCATGTTGTATGAAATGTGAGCTACACACTCAGCCCTGTTTTGAAAGCCGTGAATCTGACATATGGACTGCGAAGAACAGTAATCAGATTGAGGAACTAAATCAGGATAATCAGCATGAGCCAGGGGAGCCGTCCTCCCTCTAGGTCACAGTGCTCTGCGGAGGATGGCTCTGTGTCTCCTCCGCTTACATCAAATTGTTTCTCGCCACTCGTTTAGTCACAATTTAAAAAGGGGGGGGGGCAATGTCTCTCTCTGTATTGTTCATTCCTAATATTTTTTCAAAAGGATGGTAAGTATAATAAATGATCCCGTTGTTTCTCTGCCTTTACTCTTAATAGATTCAACCTCAATATCCTCCAAGCTCAGGGACCTCGCCTTCTATCTGTCTCTGATTGTTAATCACACTGCGTCTGGGAAAAGAACTCACAAGTCCCAGGTGGTAGTAGTGCAAGCCTTTAATCCTAGCACTGGAGAAGCAGAAGCAGAGAACTCTGTGAGTTCGAGGCAAGCCTGGTCTACAGAGTGAGTTCTAGGATGACCAAACTACTATTTTTAAAAACAACGATTCTAACCTGTGTTTGAGGAGAGTGTCAGGCAGGAACCTATGTAACACACAGAAGAAACATTTGTATTTCTTTGTCCCACTATGCATCAGTCCAACACTGCTCCAAAGAAACTCACACTAAAATCACTTTGGTAGCCCAGGAGTCCTTTAAGAAGAAGGAACCAAAACTGTTCCTTGAGTGTGGCTTGTGGGCAAGCCTGTAGCTCTTTATTATTATTATTATTATTATTAGTAGTAGTAGTAGTAGTAGTAGTAGTATTAAATGATTGATGTGGAGGGCACACATCACTGCGGGCATTGCTAGCTTTGGGCAGGTGGTTCTGGGGTGTATCAGAAAGCAGGCTAACAGAGCCACCAGGAGGAGCAAGCCAATGAGCTGCACTTCTCCATGGCCTCTGTTCAGTTCCTGCCTTCAGGTCCTGCCTTGGCTTCCCCTCATGGACTATCAATGTCACCCTAATAAACCCATTGCATCCCAGTTTTGTTGTCGTTGTTGTTGTTTGTCACAGTGTCTTTATTATACCCATAAAAACCCTAAGACATATTTACTCAAACTGAATATAACCCCTGTTATATCAATAAATAAGTAATAAGGACAGCCCTTGTTGTAAGTATTAAGAAGCACATACCACATTATGAATCATATCACAAACTCACAAGAAACAGTGATAAAACCAGCTAGACCCAGTAAGATCTCTTTCCATGATGCTCTTAAGCATGCTAATCCCTCTGCAGTGCCAACAGCAGTATTCCCCTGTGAAATCCCATGTCTGCTTTATGTATACTCATTATCCAAACCACACAGTCACCCACGCACACACAAAACCAACTAACAAAACAAACAAACAAACAAAACCTATTAAAAAAAAAAAGGTCTAAATCTTCCAAGAGGACACATGTAAGGCATAATGATAGGATTGATACAAGAGACCACATTAAAGACCCATTTATCTTATTTAGCTGAAAAGATGTAGCTGTAAACAAAACACTTAATTTTTTTTCTCATTTTTCCAGGAAAAATAATTATCACTCCTTCTTAACCATAATAAAAGCACTGCTTCTTTTCCCAGTAGTTTTTCAAAATGTTATCTTCACCAAATAATGGAGGGAATTTTTTCTCCTGTTTCCTTACCAGGTGGGAAGAAAGGCCCCTTGGTCTAGCAATCTTTATATGCCCCAGTACAGGGGAATGCCAGGGCCAAGAAGTTAGAGTGGGTGGGTAGAGGAGTAGTGCGGGGGGGGGGGTATAGGGGAAATATGGGATAGCAGTTGAAATGTGAATGAAGACAATATCTAATAAAAAATTTTTAGAAAAAAAAAAGGAATTTTTTTGACACACAAATGTGTTAAAATCCTACACCAGCTAATATCTTTCAGGTAGAGAGAAGGGACATAAGAAAATATACTGGCGGCCGGGCGTGGTGGCGCACGCCTTTAATCCCAGCACTTGGGAGGCAGAGGCAGGCGGATTTCTGAGTTCGAGGCCAGCCTGGTCTACAGAGTGAGTTCCAGGACAGCCAGGGCTATACAGAGAAACCCTGTCTCAGAAAAAAACAACAACAAAAAAAAACAAATATATATATATATATACTGGGAAAATCTCAGAAGTAGTTTTTGAAAAGTTTCCTGGCAGCCCAACGGGCCTTGTACCTTTTGAACACATGTCAGAGTCCTAGATCTGTAAGATGTATGTGGGAAACATCACCAACTCCTGTAAGTTGAGGACAAACGAGATAACACAATAAAATTCTCTGAACCAAGTCTGTTATTTTTGTTACCTACTTTACAAGGTTATTCTAAGCACTAGAAAAATGTTTACTTCCTATGACTTATGTTTGGGAAGTCATCCGTAGTCTATAAAAGGTGACTGAAAAGAACACAAAAAGCCCTCATCATAAAACCTAGCACAAATAAAATCTCAACTCACAAGTGTGATACCAATGTCACTGTGGTCTCAAGACCATAGGGGCTTGCCCAGTAGTAAGAACGCTTTTATTAGCAGCATCTCCTTTATAATATATAATATAATTGACCTTTGGCCTGGGGCAAAAAAAAATATATCAGTACTCGAGTAATTTTCTAAGCTGGTAAATTAGTTTTATTTTCTTCTGAACTATTCAGAGCCTTTGGGGCCACATTTTGGATATCTAAATAGGGATTATATGAGGCTGCAGGAGTGGGGGAGCAGCTGGGACAGGGTCCTTTCAGCCTCCATCTGCACTCAGGAGCTGGGGCAGTTCTGCAGCCATCAGTGCACTGGTCCTGCTAATGGAGAGCTGGTCTCCCAGGAATGTTGACACAGGCTTACAAGCCCACAGGAGGAACAAGCTCAAACCATAGACAGCTAAACCAACTAACACCACAGAAAACCAGATGATGAAAGGCAAGAGCAAGAACCTTACCAACAGAATCCAAGGCTACGTGGCATCATCAGAACCCAGATCTCCCACAACAGCAAGTCCTGTATACCCCAACACACCAGAAAAGCAAGATTCGGATTTAAAATCACATCTCATGGTGCTGACAGAGGACTTTAAGAAAGACAAAAATAACTCCATTAAAGAAATACAGGAGAACACAGGTAAATAGCTAGAAGCCCTTAATGAGGAAACACAAAAATCCCTTAAAGAATTACAGGAAAACACAACCAAACCAGTGAAGGAATTGAACAAAACTATCTAGGATTTAAACATGAAAATAAAAACAATAGGAGACAGAGGCAGGAGGATTTCTGAGTTCGAGGCCAGCCTGGTCTACAGAGTGAGTTCCAGGACAGCCAGGGCTACACAGAGAAACCCTGTCTCGAAAACCAAAAAAAAAAAAAAAAAAAAAAAAAAAAAAAAAAAAAAAAAAAAAAAAAAAAAAAAAAAAAAAAAAAAAGAAAGAAAGAAAAGAAAGGAAAAACAATAAAGAAATCACAAAAGGAGACAACCCTGAAGTTAGAAAACCTAGGAAAGATATCAGGGATCATAGATGCAAGCATCACCAACAGAATACAAGAGATAGAAGAGAGAATCTCAGGTGCAGAAGATACCATAGAAAACATGGACACAACAGTCAAAGAAAATGCAAAATGCAAAAAGCTCCTAACCCAAAACATCCAGGAAATCCAGGACACAATGAGAAGACCAAACCTAAGGATTATAGGTATAGAAGAGAGTGAAGATTCCCAACTTAAAGGGCCAGTAAATATATTCAACAAAATTATAGAAGAAAACTTCCCTAACCTAAAGAAAGAGATGCCCATGAACATACAAGAAGCCTACAGAACTCCAAATAGATTGTACCACAAAAGAAATTCCTCCTGTCACATAATAATCAAAACATCAAATACACTAAACAAAGAAAAAATATTAAAAGCAGTAAGGGAAAAAGGTCACGTAACATATAAAGGCAAACATATCAGAATTACACCAGACTTCTCACCAGAGACTATGAAAGCTAGATGATCCTGGACAGATGTCATACAGACCCTAAGAGAACACAAATGCCAGTGCAGGCAACTCGCAATTATCATAGATGGAGAAACCAAAATATTCCATGACAAAAACCAAATTTATACAATATCTTTCCACAAATCCAACCCCTTCAATGGATAATAAATGGAAAACTCCAACACAAGGAGGGATATTACACCTTAGAAATATCAAGAAACTAATCTTCTTTTAACAAACCAGAAAAAAGATAGCCACATAAACATAATTCCACCTATAACCACAAAAATAACAGGAAGCAACAATCACTTTTCTTTAATATCTCTTAATGTCAATGGACTAAATTCCCCAATAAAAAGACATAGACTTACAGACTGGATACAGAAACAGGACCCAACATTTTGCTGCATTTAGGAAACCCACCTCAGGGACAAAAACACACTACCTCAGAGTAAAAGGCTGGAAAACAATTTTCCAAGCAAATGGTCCCAAGAAACAAGCTGGAGTAGCTATTCTAATATCAAATAAAATTGACTCCCAACCTAAAGTTATAAAAAAAGATGAGTAGGGACACTTCATACTATCAAAGGTAAAATCTTTAAAGATGAACTGACAACAACATTCATTAAAGAAACTTTAGTATAGTTCAAAACATATATTGTACCACACACAATAATAGTGGGAGACTTCAACACCCCACTATCATCAATGGAAAGATCCTGGAAACAGAAACTAAACAGAGACACAGTGAAACTAACAGAAGTTATGAAACAAATGGATTTAACAGATATCTATAGGATATTTTATCCTAAAACAAAAGAATATACCTCCTTCTCAGCACCTCATGGTACCTTCTCCAAAACTGATCACATGATTGGTCACAAAACAGGGCTCAGCAGACACAAGAAGACTGAAATAATCCCATGCATCCTATCAGATCATCACAGACTAAGGCTGATCTTCCATAGCAACAAAAATAATAAAAAGTCCACATACACGTGGAAGCTGAACAACACTCTACTCAATGATAACTTGGCCAAGGAAGAAATAAAGAAAGAAATGAAAGACTATTTAGAATTTAATTAAAATGAAGCCACAACATACCCAAACTTATGGGTCACAATGAAAGCAGTGTGAAGAGGAAAACTCATAGCTCTGAGTGCTGCCAAAAAGAAACTAGAGAGAGCATACGCTAGCATCTTGATAGCACAACTGAAAGCTCTAGGACAAAAAGAAGCAAATAGACCCAAGAGGAGTAGAAGGCGGGAAATAATCAAACTCAGGTCTGAAATCAACCAAGTAGAAACAGAAAGAAGTATACAGAGAATCAACCAAACCAAGAGCTGGTTTTTTGAGAAAATCAGCAAGATAGATAAAGCATTAGCCAAAGTAAACAGAGGGCACAGAGACAGTATCCAAATCAACAAAATCAGAAAAGAAAAGGGAGATATAACAACGGAAACTGAGGAAATCCAAAAAATCATCAGATCCTACTACAAAAGTCTAAATTCAACAAAACTGGAAAATCTGAGTGAAATGGACAATTTTCTAGACAGATACCAAGTACCAAAGTTAAATCAGGATCACATAAACAATCTAAACAGTCCCATAGCCCCCAAAGAAATAGAAGCAGCCATTAATAGTCTCCCAACCAAAAAAAGCTCAGGACCAGATGGGTTTAGTGCAGAGTTCTATCAGACCTCCAAAGAAGACCTAATATCAATACTCTTCTAATTATCCCAAAAATAGAAACAGAAGGTACACTACCCAATTCGTTCTATGAAGCCACAATTACTCTGATACCTAAACCACATAAAGACCCAACAAAGAGAACATCAGACCAATTTCCCTTATGAATATCAATGCAAAAATACTCAATAAAATTCTCGAAAACCAAATCCAAGAACACATCAAAGCTATCATCCATCATGATCACGTAGGCTTCATCCCAGGGATGCTGGGATGGTTCAATATACGGAAATCCATCAACGTAATCCACTATATAAACAAACTCAAAGAAAAAAAAAAACCACATGATCATTTCATTATATACTGAGAAAGCATTTGACAAAATCCAACATCCCTTCATGATAAAAATCTTGGAAAGATCAGGAATTCAACTCTCATACCTAAACATAGTAAAAGCAATCTACAGCAAACCAGGAGCCAACATCAAAGTAAATGGAGAGAAGCTAGAAGCAATCCCACTAAAATCAGGAACTAGACAAGGCTGCCCACTTTCTCCCTACCTATTCAATATAGTACTTGAATTCCTAGTCAGAGCAATTCAAAAATGAAAGGAGATCAAGGGGATACATATTGGAAAACAAGAAGTCAAAATATCACTATTTGCAGATGATATGATAGCATACTTATGTGACCCCAAATATTCCACCAGAGAACTCCTAAACCTGATAAACAACTTCAGCAAAGTAGCTGGATATAAAATTAACTCAAACAAATCAGTGGCCTTCTCTACTCAAAGGATAAACAGGCTGAGAAAGAAATTAGAGAAACAACACCTTTCACAATAGACACAAATAATATAAAATATCTTGGTGTGACTCTAACTAAGGAAGTGAAAGATCTGTATGATAAGGACTTCAAGTCTCTGAAGAAAGAAAACAAAGAAGAATTCAGAAGATGGAAAGATCTCCCATGCATTGGTAGGACTCATATAGTAAAAATGGCCATCTTGCCGAAAGCAATCTACAGATTCAATGCAATCCCCATCAAAATTCCAACTCAATTCTTCACCCAGTTAAAAAGAGCAATTTCCAAACTCATCTAGAGTAACAAAAATCCTAGGATAGCGCAAACTATTCTCAACAATAAATAAACTTCTGGGGAAATCACCATCCCTGACCTCAAGCTGTACTACAGAGCAATCATGATAAAAACTGCATGGTACTGGTACAGTGACAGGCAGTTAGATCAATGGAATAGAATTGAAGACTCAGAAATGAACTCACATACCTATGGTCACTTGATCTTTGACAAAAGAGCTAAAACCATCCAGTGGGAAAAAGACAGCATTTTCAACAAATGGTGCTGCTTCTACTGGTAGTTAGGATGTAGAAGAATGCAAACCGATCCATTCATACCTCCTTGTACAAAGTTCAAGTCCAAATGGATCAAGGACCTCCACATAAAACCAGATACACTGAAACTAATATTAAAAAGAAAAGTGAGGAAGAGCCTCAAGCACATGGGCACAGTGGAAATTTTCCAGAACAGAACACCAATAGCTTATGCTCTAAGATCAAGAATTCACAAATGGGACCTCATAAAACTGCAAAACTTCTGTAAGGCAAAGGACACTGTCAGTAGGACAAAACAGCCACCAACAGATTGGGTAAATATCTTTACCAACCCTACATCTAATAGAGGGCTAATATATAATATATACAAAGAACACAAGCAGTTAGACTCCAGAGAACCAAATAATCCTATTAAAAATGGGGTACAAAGCTAAACAAACAATTTTCAGCTGAGGAATACCAAATGGCTGAGAAGCACCTAAAGAAATGTTCAACATCCTCAGTCATCAGGGAAATGCAAATCAAAACAACCCTGAGATTCCACCTCACACCAGTCAGAATGGCTAAGATCAAAAACTCAGGGGACAGCAGATGCTGGCGAGGATATAGAGAAAGGCAAACACTCCTCCATTGCTGGTGGGATTGCAAGCTGGTACAACCACTCTGAAAATCAGTTTGGCAGGTCCTCAGAAAATTGGACATAGTACTACCTGAGGACCCAGCTATTCCACTCCTGGGCATATACCCAGAAGATGCTCCAACATGTAATAAGAACACATGCTCTACTATGTTCATAGCAGCCTTATTTATAATAGCCAGAAGCTGGAAAGAACCTAAATGTCGTGGCTGGCAAGACTGCTCAGCAGGTAAGAGCACTGACTGCTCTTTGGAAGGTTCTGAGTTCGAATCCCAGCAACCACATGGTGGCTCACAACCACCCATAATAAGATCTGACACTCTCTTCTGGTGTGTCTGAAGTCAGCTCCAGTGTACATATGTATAATAATAAATAAATCTTTGGGTCAGAGCAAGCAGGAACTGAGCAAGTCAGGCTGACCTGAGCAAGCAGGGTTTGTTAGAGCAAGCAGTGGTCCTAAAATTGAATTCCCAACAACCACATGAAGGCTCACGACCATCTTTACAGCTACAGTGTACTCACATACACAAAATAAGATAAATAAATCTTTAAAAAACAAATCCAGGTGTCCTTCAACAGATGAATGGATACAGAAAATGTGGTACATTTACATAATAGAGTACTAGTCAGCTATTAAAAACAATAAATTTATGAAATTCTTAGACAAATGGATGGATCTGGAGGATATCATCCTGAGTGAGGTAACCCAATCACAAAAGAACACACACGGTATGCACTCACTGATAAATGGATATTAGCCCAGAAGTTCAGAATATACAAGATACAATTTACAGACCACATGAAGCTGAAGAAGGAAGACCACGGTGTGGATACTTTGGTCCTTCTTAGAAGGGGGATCAAAATACCCCTGAGATATATTATAGAGACAAAGTTTGGGCAGAAAATGAAGGAAAGACCATCCAGTGACTGTCCCACCTGGGGATCCATCCCATATATAGTCACCAAACCCAGACCCTATTGTGGATGCCAACAAGTGCTTGCTGACAGGAGCCTGATACAGCTGTCTCCTGAGAGGCTCTGCCAGTGCCTGACAAATATGGAAGTGGATGCTCACAGCCAACCATTGGACTGAGCACAGGGTCCCCAATGGAGGAGCTAGAGAAAGTAACCAAGGAGCTGATGGGATTCGCAGCCCCATAGGAAGAACAACAATATCAGCCAACCAGACCCCCCAGAGCTCCCAGGAACTAAACCACCAACCTAAGAGTACATAAGGAGAGGCTCAAGGCTTTAGTCAAATATGTAGCAGAAGACTGTCTTGTTGGACATCAATGAGAGGAGAGGCCCTTGGTCTAGTGAAGGCTTGATGACCCAGTGTAGGGGAATGCCAAGACAGGGAAGTGGGAGTGGGTGGGTTAGTGATCAGGGGGAGGGGGATGGGATAGGGGGGTTTTCAGAGAGGAAATGAGGAAAGGGGATAAATTTGAGGTGTAAATAAAGAAAATATCTAATTAAAAAATTGAAGAAAAAAGAAATGTTCAGCAATTTAAGAGACATATGTTATTTGATATTATTTCATCTGAAATTCTTCAATGTTCTCAATGCATTTGTGGTCAAATAAAAGTGTGTGGAGAAAGAGAGAGAGAGAGAGCGAGAGAGAGAGAGAGAGAGAGAGAGAGAGAGAGAGAGAGAGAAAAGGGAATCTACATTTCCTGCTGGCATTTAATGAGGAAAGTTCCAGTGAGCAACTCCTGGGAATCCTGTTCTGGGGAAACCATCCCAACTCAATGAAAACAACACATAATGTTCTTGAGAACCACTGAGCCTAGAACGATGTCTGGTACATCAAAAGGTCTTAACAAACTTCCCTTCTAACAATGGTAAAGAGATTTTATACTGACTTGTTGTTCCAAAACATGCCGGATTGTGCTGGAAATGTCTTTAGCGGCCTTTGTAGGACCAATGTACCAAGCAACGCTCTTGGGGAAAAAAAAATCTTCATCTACAGAGACACAGTCCTTTAATTAGCATGACTCATAGCAACACTACTAGAATCACCACCAATATGGGCTGTTCTGCAGGACACCTATGACCATTTGAGTACCCTCCATCCATTCGCTCAGAGAGCAGCAGAGCCCAGGAACAACCCTCACACTCAGGCGCCTGCTTTTCCAACTCTCCCTTTCTTTCCTAACAACTCCAAGGCAACATCACTAGAGGGAAGGCAGGAAAGTCTGTATAGGTACCTTCTGCATGTACCTGAAACACTGCCAAATTGCCACAACTCTACTTTTAGTCTCCCGTTTTTCTTCTTGTCTCTTCCAGGGGCTATTTGTTCAATGATAATGTTCGTGATACCTCCGCCATTCATTATTGCCCTTCGCATTCATTATACACAATAATGCTGTATTTATTAAGTTCTCTTTTGCCCGCCCCCCTTTAAAGACAGGTTCTCCTTTAGCTCACCAGGCTGGTCTTGAACTCTCTACTTAGTTGAGCATGGCTTTGAACTACTGATCCTCTTGCTGTACAGGAGTACACCTTCATGTTGAACTATTAATTTTCCTTCTAATCAAGGCTATCATTTCTTCTTCTGTCTTATCTTTCCCTCCTACAAGAAAAGTTTCTCTTACCCAGGTAGTTCTTTTTAAAAAATAAATATATCCTTCCCTCCTCTACATTCTCATTCCTCTATCTTGCCTCCAGTTGAATTCATGACTCAGAAACAAAAGTTCCTTCACACTTGGACAGAGGTCTAAAAATCGCGTGCTTCACTATCTGAACCAAAAGACAGCTGTGTTTAAAGGAGGCTGCATCTCAAGTCTTTGTTCACATATGTTTTTCCTTTTTAGAAATCAACCAAGTGAGGAGTGTGACCAGTGAATGACCAATGAACTATCAAAGCCCCTCACAAACTTAACAGAGTCCCTTTAAAGGTAACTAATTCTGAAAAAGGTGCGCTGAAGTTTATAGCAGGAGCTGTCAAAGCACAGAACTCAGGATCCCTAGGGGATGCAAAGGGCAGGGACCTACTGACCAGGATTCCAAAGAGTCTCGCTCCAGGTGCCTTTGCGGATTACACAGGCAATCTTGGGCCCTCCTCCCGGGCCTCCCTCAGGGGACAGAGGGATCCCGCCCTGAGCCCATGGCCTCAGCAAAGAGGATCCACAGACTGCCTGGGGCCGGCAGGTACCTGGTCATAAGGGGACTTCTCCAGCATCTGCGTGCACAGATCGGCGCAGAGCTGAAACTTCCTGCGTCTAAAATAGCTCCAGGCCCGGAGCAGTGGCTCCATCTCTGAGCCCATGGTGGTCCAGGACAGCCCTCAAGGTACCCAGAGGTCCTGTGCCCAGAGGCCGGCCCGGAGAGGGCGGGGTCCGGGAGCGGAGCGGGAGGCGTCGGGCTCTGCCGAGCAACGCGCAGCGGCGGGGCCTGGCTAAGGAGGTGTCCGCAGCGCGCCTGAAAACAGGGGACGGGAAAGCCGCGGAGAGCCGATCCCAGCCAGAGAGTTTCCAAAGAATTGCTGGCAAAATAGTGTTCTTTTAAAGACAATAGATTGCATTAACTTTGAAAAGCCACCATGACTTTAAAGTAAACAGGCAGTGACTTAGACACCTCGAATAGGGTCCTCCGTGCTAATGCGAGATGCAGTTGCCTAGCAACCGTCTGGTTGCTTACCCTGTAAGTGCAAAAAAAAAAAAAAAAAAAAAAAAAAAAAAAAAAAAAAACCACCTAAATTGACCCGGTTGTGTCTCCTGTCTCAGGAGCCTCTTTTCGCACATTCCTACTGCTCTCATATTTCTGATTCTAGAAACATAAATGGGAAACAGTTTCTCCTGTGCCCTAAATCCAAAACCCCTACAGTTTTGGGTTTTTTTTTCCGTCTCACATCAGCGTTCAAATTGCAAGGGATTTGAGAGATTGCTTGGTCCAGTACACTCATTTTACAGATAAGAAAATGAGATATACTCCAAAAGAGAAATTATTTGCTTCACTTGTTTGGAGTTAAGGAGGTGAGACTATAATTTACAGATTTAGGGCATTTCTTTCAAAGTAGATAATGTATGGAAAGGGAGATTTGTTGTTGCTGTATTGTTTTGGTTTTATTTTGGTTTGGGTTGCTTTCTTTGGTATCAAGATCTTGCAATGCATCCTAGGCTAATCTGCAGTGCAGCCTCCCCAGTACCAGTGCTTACAGGCATTTTACACCAGATACAACAAATAAACTTTGGAAACCCCGTTTATGGGCACATGTCGTCTGTCAAATGTTTTCATGTGCTCAGTGAGTTTTGGTTTTGTTTGCTTTTATTCTTTCCCGGCAAAAGACCGAGTCCAGGGTTTTGGCACGCACTAGGTAAAGATTCTATTGTTGAAATCACTGAGCTAAATCCCCAGCCCAGAGTGGTTCTGACTGACTGAACCACTCCCTGACTTTCCTCTACACATTCACAAAGATGACAAATACGTAACAGCAAGAGCCAGTGATGCAGAAATGAGGCCCGGGTGAGTGTGGGGGTGCATTCTTAGATCATCCTCCTGCCTCCTTTCTACCATTACGGAAGACAGAAAAAATATTTGAATGGTGAAGAGTTTTCTGACAGTGTCTACATTTTATTTCACAGATAGCAATCAATAAAGACAGGCCTTTTGCAGTTTTCTGAAACCACTAAAGAATTATGATGCAGACATTATATTTAACCCGGGTAACTTTTGCAGACGTCAACCCGAAGTCTACATTTCAGAACAAAGGAATTGGATTGTGAATATTTCTAGTCTCGTTTTCTAAGCAATCCTTCTAGAATTTTTGCATCTTGGAAGTGACTAATTATGAAGATTATAAGTTTTACAGTGATGATTAATACTGGCCCATCTGTGTTTCCCTAGAAGTGACTCTAGAGATGGAATTTGTGAAAAGGTCCCAGTGAGGTAGTCTGTGTGAAGGCCATGGTTTCAGGAAGGCATGTGTTGGTCATGGACAGCTTCAGTACTTCACGGGGGCCTTTTATTATTTTTTTTTAATATAAAAGACTCCTGTGTAAATGATTCTCAACCCTTATACCTCAGACTGACTGTGGAATGACCAGTTCTACCTCAGCCTCTAGACCATTGTGGTTAAAGGTATGAACCGCCACAGTACATATATCTTTAAAGTTTTCAAGGTTGTTTTTATTTTATGTTATGAGTGCTTTCCTTGCATGTTTGTCTGTCCACCGTGTTTGTGATGAGTACCTGTAGCATACAGAAGAAAGCATCTGGTTCCTGGAAACCGAGTTATCAAGTGTTGAGAGCTGCCATGTGGGTACTGGAAATACAGCCTGTGTCCTCTACAAGAACAGCAAGTGCTCCTAACTGCTGTGTCTTCTCTATCCATCCCTATACACATTTTTTTAATTGCAGAATAATTTCAGTTTTCCATTTTAAAATAATGCACAGATAGTACTGAGTTCAATGCATTCCTCACCCAGCTTCCCACATTGTCACTATCTTACATTACCACGGTATGCTTGTCACATCCAAGGACTTAACACTGATACATTATTAACCATATGCCTTATTTATTTGGATTTCAGTAATTTCCTGACAATATTACTGGAATCCCAAAAATTAATTTTTTGGGGGTAACATATATTTTCTTAAAGCTCTTCTTCAACTGTAGCAAGTTCCAAATGTAGAAGTCCTACAAAACTAATCACTTCCCCGAAACTAAAAATCTCAATTTCTACAGAGGAGCTGTATTATGTCAGCCTTCAAATTGCTGATCATCTGCCAAGATCCATTTCCCTCCTGCAGCCCTCCAATGAAGTCAACACCTGTTATTTTGGAAAGGCTTTTTAAAAACTGAAAATACAATTAATAACCACCTCCCTTTGATTGTAAATTTGCTTTCTTAGCTCTGAATTTCACAGGCAATTACACATTCACTAAGATGAGCCAACGAGGTGTTCTTAGGGATATTTATCAGGTCCTTCTGATTCAGGCCACATACAATAGCCTGAACAACTCTAAATTAAATACATAAAGAGCTGATTCATTCAATTGCTTTTTCTATCAGGCTTCTTGTACTAGGCAAATCATATTCTACAGTCTGAAAATGAATTAATTTTCGACAATGGATGTAAGATTAGAATGCTGTTGGTATAAATTATATTTATGCAGCAAGCGGCTTTTGGCCCCATCTTATCCTAATAAGAGTGAATGTGAGGTGAACGAGTACCCCTTTCTATTCGAGTCTTTCAACATGTTTTCAGTAATAACAACAACAATAATAAGAGATGTAGTGTTCTTTTAATAAAACAACAGTAGGGGGGCTGGTGAGATGGCTCAGCGGGTGGGAGCACCCGACTGCTCTTCCGAAGGTGATGAGTTCAAATTCTGGCAACCACATGGTGGCTTACAACCACTTGTATTGAGATCTGACACCCTCCTCTGGTGCGTCTGAAGTCAGCTACAGAGTACTTATGAATGATAATAATGTACGAGTCCTTGTACTGGAGAGACTGACCTGAGCGAGCGAGCGGGGACAACTGGAATGAGCGGGGCTGGCTGGAGCGAGCAGGACTGAAGCAAGCAGGACTGAACGGGATGGCTGGAGCGAGCGGGGCTGGCCGGCCCAACAGGAGTGAGGGAGGCTGGCCAGAGCGAGTTGGGTCGACTGGAGCGAGCAGGGTTGAACGGAACGAGGGGAAAAAACAACAGTATTGCCTATGTTACATACATAGGCAATCACAGTATAAATAGTTGAAATGCATAATAAGTACATTTTAAAAGTGCAGAAATGTAGTTCTAGCATGTCTACCTTTGATCTCCCACAAAGACTATGGCATGTGTCAGGGGACAATGGTGAATAAGAAAGTATCTTTGATTTGGCTAGAGTACTGGTTGTTGTGTTTTATTAAAAAATTTTAAAAAAATTTAAAAAAAAGAAGGATTCAGGATGTGTTTGGTAGAAGCTAGGTATGGTGAGGTAGAAGGGGTGCCTCTGTGGGCCCATGCTGAGGCATCTCTTCCCCTGAGGGACCAGCCATACTGATATAGTATGGAATAGGGGAGTTGAGGGAGTAGAGACAGAGAAAGGCACAGAGAGAGAGAGAGAGAGAGAGAGAGAGAGAGAGAGAGAGGAAGGAAGGAAGGAAGAAGAGGAGGAGGGAGAAAAGAACATATGGTGAGAAAAGGAGAGGGGAAGAGAAGGAGAGGGGGCAGGGAAAAAAGGGGTAGAGAGTCAGAGAGTAAGAGAGTCAGAGAGTAAGAGAATCAGAGTCAGAGAGTAAGAGAGTAAGGAGTAAGCAAGAGAATAAGAGAGTGAGGAGGGGGCAAACAGCCCCTTTTATAGTGAGTCAGGCATACCTGGCTGTTGCCAGGTAACTGTGGGGGCAGAGCCTAGAAAGAATGCTAACACTGTGGCACAGATTTGTTTGTGACATTCAAAGTTCCTTACCCAGAAAAACAACAATACAATCATGAAAACATTACAGTGGAATGCAAGCGCTCTCTCTCTCTTTCTTTCTCTCTCTCTTCCTAAGGATCAGTAGATAGCTCTAACTCCTTCTCTAGCACCAAGCCTGCTATGCCTGCTGCTGCCTGCCATGATATTTTTCTTTTTTTTTAAAGTCTGCTTGTGTCCTATCTGGGGTTAGTGAATGTCTCTGCCTATCTTCCCAGGACAGTGCATTGCATAGGATTCCTTTTCCTTCAGGATCTCAGTGAATTGTACTGTTGTCTCCAACTATACCTGTGTTTCTTCCCTGCATGCAGATGAGAAATCCTTTCCTACATGTAGTACGGACTGCAGTATGCATTGCCCATCCCAGAGAGTACTCTCATTCTTTCCTGCTTGCACTGACATCAGATGTGAACATAAGACTTGCTGTTGTCAGTGACTTAATTAAGAACAGGACAAATGTGTTCTTTGGCCCCATTGATGGAATGAGAAGTGGAGCAAGCCACAGCCAAGCCATAGTACAATTTCAGTGCCAATCGCAGTGTTCAGAAGAAAGAAATAGATGTTATCAGCTACTGAGACATGTGACTTCATGCCTATTTCTCACCCATCATACAAATTCTAATATTTCTACACTACTCAGTTCCTTCTCTGTTTTTCTTCACAGACATGCATGTGTACATATCAATTATTTGTTTTATACCCTGGAACATAGCTTTCAGGAAGTAAGGATTTTTGTCTGTTTTGATCATTATTGTGTCCCTTGTCTTTAGAGGAAAGCAGGTTAAGTAGCTTAATCGCCCAGTGTATATTTATTGAATTCATTAACTTTGAGATTGTTATTCTAAGCATCCTTAAGAAATTAGGGAATTTTTTTGAAGCTTTGAAGACAGAATCTAGGGCTCATGTATGCAAGGCATGTTTACTACTAAATGAGTTATATCATTAGCCCAAGTCTTGCAATTAATTCAGACAGAGTCATGGCATGTTAGCTGGTGTTATGCCAACTTAACCCCAAATGGAATCACTGCAGAGAATGGAGGCTCAATTGAGAAAATGCCTCAATAAGATAAGACTATAGGTAAACCTGCAGGGTATTTTCTTAATTAGTGATAAATGGGGCATGGCCCAGGCATTATGGATGTGACTACCCCTAAAATGGTGGTCCTGGGTTCTACAAGAAAGCAGGCTGAGCAAGCCAGTAAGCAGCATCCCTCCGTGGCTTCTCCATAAGTTCCTGTCTCCAGGTTCCAGCCCTACTTGAGTTCCTGTCCTGACTTCCTTTAGTGATTGGACTATGATATTGAAAGTATAAGCCAAATAAACCCTTTCTTCTTCAACTTGCTTTGTGGTCATGATGTTTCATTGTAGCAATATAGACCATAACTAAAACACATGGGTAGATAGAAAGTATTGACGCATGCATTTTATAATTCAACCAGAAAACAAAATAGTGATGTTATAAATCAGTAGTTTGTAATCTTTGTATTACACTTTAAGTACAATTTATGGCTATCATCTGTGGAAAGATTACAGACTGTAATTATCAATATTCATCCCAATGATAATAAAGAATTGATATTAAGTACACATGGAGGGACCCATGGCTCCAGCTGCATATGTAGCAGAGGATGGCCTTGTTGGACATCAATGGGAAGAGAGGCCCTTCCCTTGGTCCTGAGAAGGCTCTATTCCCTAGTATAGGGGAAAGCCAGGACAGGGAAGTGGGAATGGGTGGGTTGGTGAGCAGAGTTAGGATAGGGAGTTTCCAGGAGGGGAAACCAGGAAAGGGGATAACATTTGAAATGTAAATTTAAAAAAATTTCTTCTCAGCACATCATGAAACCTTGTCCAAAATTGACCATATAATTGGTCACAAAACAGGTCACAACAGATACAAAAATATGAAATTATCCCATGCATCGTATCAGATCATCACAGACTAAGGCTGATCTTCAATAACAACATAAGTAATAGAAAGGCAATGTTGACATGGAAGTTGAACAACATTCTACTCAATGATAACTTGGTCAAGGAAGAAATAAAGAAATTAAAGACTTTTTAGAGTTTAAGGAAAATGAAGCCACAACACACTCAAACTTATAGGACACAATGAAAGTAGTCCTAAGAGGAAAACTCATAACTCTGAGTGCCACCAAAAAGAAACTAGAGAGAGCACACACTAGCAGCTTGACAGCACACCTAAAAGCTCTAGAACAAAATGAAGCAAATTCACCCAAGAGGAGTAGATGGCAGGAAATAATAAAACTCTGGGGTGAAATCAACCAAATAGAAACAAAAAGAACCATACAAAGAATCAATCAAACCAGGAGCTGGTTCTTTGAGAAAATCAACAAGATAGATAAACCCTTAGCCAGACTCACTAGAGGGCACAGGGGCAGCATCCTAATTAACAAAATCAGAAGTGAAAAGGGAAACATAACAACAGAATCTGAGGAAATCCAAAAAAAAATCATCAGATCCTACTACAAAAGCCTATACTCAATACAACTGGAAAACCTGGATGAAATGGACAAATTTCTAGACAGATACCAGGTACCAAAATTAAATCAGGATCTGATTAATGATCTAAACAGTCCCATTACCCCTATAGAAATAGAAACAGTCATTAATAGCCTCCCAATCAAAAAAAAAAAAAAAAAAGCCCAGGACCTGATGAGTTTAGTGCAGAAAGATCTCCCATGCTCATGGATTGGCAGGATTAATGTAGTAAAAATGGCTATCTTGCCAAAAGCAATCTACAGATTCAATGCAATTCCCATCAAAATTCCAACTCAATTCTTCACTGAGTTAGAAAGGACAATTTGCAAATTCATCTGGAATAATCAAAACTATTGAGGATAGCAAAAACTATTCTCAACAATAAAAGAACCTCTGGGGGAATCACCATGCCTGACCTCAAGCTGTGCTACAGAGCAATTGTGATAAAAAACTGCATGTTACTGGTACAGCGACAGACAGGTAGATCAATGGAATAGAATTGAAGACCCAGAAATGAATCCACTCACCTATGGTCACTTGATCTTTGTCAAAGGAACTAAAACCATGCAGTGGACAAAAGACAGCATTTCCAACAAATGGTGCTGGCATAACTGGCAGTTATCATGTAGAAAAATGTAAATTGATCCATTCTTATCTTCTTGTACAAAGCTTAAGTCTAATTGGATCAAAAACCTCCACATAAAACCAGAGACAGTGAAACTTATAGAGGAGAAAGTGGGGAAAAGCGTTGAAGTTATGGGCACTGGGGGACCTCATAAAATTGCAAAGCTTCTGTAAGGCAAAAGACACTGTCAATAAGACAGAAAGGCCACCAACAGATTGGGAAAGGATCTTTACCATTCCTAAATCTGATAGGGGACTAATATTCAATACATATATAAAGAACTCAAGAAGTTGGACTCCAGAAAATCAATTAACCCTATTAAAAAATGAGGTACAGAGGTAAACAAAGAATTCTCAATGGAGGAATACCCAATGGGTGATAAGCACCTGAAAAAATGTTCAACATCCTTAATCATCAGGATTATGCAAATGCAAATCAAAACAACTCCGAGATTTCACCTCACACCAGTCAAAATGGCTAAGATAAAAAAAATTCAGGTGACAGCAGATGCTGGTGAGGATGTGGAGAAAGAGGAACACTCCTCCATTGCTGGTGGGATTGCAAGCTGGTACAACCACTCTGGAAATCAACTTGGCAGTTCCTCTGAAAATTGTACACAGTACTACTGGAAGATCCAGCAATACTACTCCTGGGCATATACCCAGAAGATGTTCCAACTTGTAATAAAGACACATGATCCACTATGTTCATGGCAGCCTTATTTATAATAGCCAGAAGTTGTAAAGAACCCAGATGTCCCTCAACAGAAGAATGGATACAGAAAATGTGGTACATCTACACAATGGAGTACTACTCAGCAATTAAAAACAATGAATTTATGAAATTCTTAGACAAATGGATGGATCTGGAGGATATTATCGTGACTAAGGTAACCCAATCACAAAAGAATACACATGATATGCACTCACTGATAAGTGAATATTAGCCCAGAAACTTAGATTATCCAAGATACAATTTGCAAGACACATGAAACTCAAGAAGGAAGACCAAAGTGTGGATACTTCGTTCCTTCTTAGAATGGGGAACAAAACACCCATAGAAGGAGTTACAGAGACAAAGTTCAGAGCAGAGCTTGAAGGAATGGCAATCCAGAGATTATCCCACTTGGAGATCTATCCCATAAACAACCACCAAACCCAGACATTAGGTAGATGCCAACAAGAGCCTGCTGACAGGAGCCTGATATAGCTGTCTCCTTTGAGGCTCTGCCAGTGCCTGACAAATGCAGAAGTGGAGACTCACAGTCATCCATTGGATGGAGCACAAGGTTCCCAATGAAGGAGCCAGAGAAAGTACCCAGGGAGCTGAAGAGGTCTGACATCCCATAGGAGAAACATCAATATAAACTAACCAGTACCCCCAGAGCTCTTTGGAACTATACCACCAATCAAAGAAAACACATGGTGGAACTTGTGGCTCTAGTTGCATATGTAGCAGAGGATGGCCTAGTCGGTCATCAATAGGAGGAGAGGCCCTTGGTTCTGTGAAGGCTCTATGCCCCAGTATAGGGGCATGCCAGGACCAGGAATGGGAGTGGGTGGGTTGGGGAACGGGGGCGGGGGAATAGGGGATTTTCGGAGGGGAAATTAGGAAAGGGGATAACATTTGAAATGTAAATAAAGAAAATTTAAAAAAAATAAAAATTTAAAAAAGGGTCATAAAAACCAAGTGCAAGGTGTAAAAGCTAGATCAAAATTTAAGTTTTCTCCTATAAAAAGCATTAATTGAAAAAATTTATGTGAGATTCCTAGACTAAATAATGCTACTGTGATCATGTTGAATTCATTATTTTGGTAATTGTGGAATATATATAGTAATATTAAACAAATAGGGACACAAAAAATGGTCAAATGCAGTAACACACACATACTCATACACACACACATGAAGAGTCTCTCACATACATACATCATATGCACATACATTTGTGTATGTGAGTGTGTGTGTGTGTGAGTGTGTGTGTGTGTGTGTGTGTGTGTGTGTGTATTTGAGAGAATGGAGGCTGATGGTCAAGGAAGTGTGATAATGTCAATGTTGAGGAACCAAGAGATATGGGTAAAAAATTTTGAATGTGATACTTTTTGTATCATATTTGCCAATCTGATGTCTTAAAAGTAAAAGGGGGAACTGTAAAGATGATTCAGTGGTTAAAATCACTGCTGCTCTTACAGACAACCCAGGTTTGGTTCCCAACACTCAGATGGTTGTTCACTAACATCTGTAACTCCAGTTCTTAGTAATCTAATGCCTTCTGACTTTTGTGGAATTTTACCATCTTTGTTCTTATAAATGTAATTGTTTTCCTTCAAATTGTTTTCAATGGAATGGCCATGATATGCCAAGGAGATATCTATCCATCTCTCCCTCCATCTCTGTCTGTCTGTCTGTCTGTCTGTCTGTCTCTATCTATCTATCTATCTATCTATCTATCTATCTATCTATCTATCATTTCATATCCTTGAGATTTTCTTAGCTTCTTGGATCTGTGGTTAACTTTAGAAAATGATCAGCTCTTAAATCTTTTTAAATATGTCTTTGTCTCTGTTTTCTTTTTCTCCTGAGATGTCAGTACACATCTAGTAGTAGGTTAGACTCTCATACAGCTTTTAAATGCTCTGCTTTTCTCTTTCACTCCCTTTTTTACATTTTCTTTTAAATTTGGGCCATTTTATTGCTGTAGTTTAAAGTCACTTACCATTTCCACAGTGGTGTCAGTCTGCTGATGTTATATGCTAAAGAAATTCCTGGGCTAGGGTGCTAATATAGCAGGAAAATCTAGTGACATGCAGCACTCGACATCAAGGCTGATGACCTGAGTGAGTTCCATTCCAAGAGGCCACATAGTGAGTCTTCTGGTGACAGACAGACAGACAGACAGACAGACACACACACACACAGAGTAAAAAAAAAAGATAAAACATTAAAGGAATTATTCATCTCTGATGTTGCATCTTTTATTTCTAAAAGTTTTTTTTATAGCTTGTATCTCTACAAAAATCTCTTATTACTTGTGCGTGTTCTCCACGTCTTCTGCCAGATCCTTTTACACATTAGTCATAGTTATTTTAAGGTCCTCAATAGGTTTCCCCCAGAGAAAGAGAGCCGCCGGTGTATATATAGAAAGAGAACTGTAGTGGTTTATTGTGTGCCCTTATGAAGATGAATGTCCTAGTCTGTTGTCTTCAAGAAGGCCCAGTGGCATGATTCCAGATCCAACCCAAAGTACTGAGAACACAGGGACCAATGTGTAATTATCAAGCCAACTCCTGGGAGCACAAACATCCAACCCAGAACAAGAACACATTCACGGAAGTCAAGCCCCAACTTGCCCATCCTTCACTGTGGGGCTTGATTTGAAGCTTTGAGAAGATTGACGATGCCCGTTTGTATTGGTAAGGGTGCTCTTTTCCCCAATTTACCAATTCACATGCTTAACTCTTCCAGAAACATCCTTCTAGATACGTGAAGATAAAATCCATCAGTCATATGAGCAACTCTCACTCAGCTAAGCTGAAATATAAAATTAACCACTAGTGCCTGTATTCTGATTTTCTTCATTGCTTTAGTAATTCACAACATTTTCCTCCTTCTCTTTGTGTGTCTTATAATATTTAGCCTGTAGCAGAAAAAGAAGGAGGAGGAATAGTAGAGAAAGAGGAATATAACTTTCACTGTGAAAATGGGTCCCTCCCTGGGGCTCCTCTCCTCCACCCCCCAGGGCTTCAGTGACTTTAGTAGTCATGAAAGTGACTTATGAGCATGATTGCTGGTGTTGTCACTGTCACTGGGCCATGAATATATTCTCCCAAAGATGAGCCATAGTTACTTTGTGCATTGAATTGTACCTGGCCTGCCATAGGCTTATTTCTAGAATAATCCTCATGTATCTGCTGAATGCTGTCACTTTTTTACTTGTAGGCATATTTTATTGGGTTCTATTGTTTACCAACCTTTCAACTCTTATTCTACCCCCAACACTTAGTAGGAGAGAAAGAAGGTTAGAGGGGAAATGAGGCATAGGCCTCTTTAGACTACTTCCTGCTGATTAAGGACTTGGAGTTCCTTGGAGCAAGTCCAATCTCTGCCATCAGGATATCTCCAATCATCAATCCTCCAGCAAGCCAGCAACTGCAAACACCGCCCGCAGGGACCAGAAGCAGTGTGGGGCACTATGAGGGGGGGGGGACAACAGCCACCACAGGCACTCTAGAGGTTCTTACGTTTATACACTCTCAAGGGTCCCCAGGATTCCAATCATAAATTATCTGTAGCTGGCAAAAATCAAGCCCCTTCTAGAGCACAAGACAATTACTGTTAGTGGCCGAGTACAATCTGAAGCAGCCTCATATTCCCACATCTGGGATTAAAACAGAAACATATTCACATAATGTAACTAGGTTTTTTAAGAAACCAAAATTCTCACTATAGTTACTCTTTATAGAGACTTTATCATACCGGGGCAGGAATTCTTCTCTAGACACCTCCTGATCTAAGCAGTGGACTTGGTGATTGTTGCTTATTTCAAGGTTGTGGTGGGATTGCAGGAGGTGCTGGGTTCTTTTGGTTCAACCTCTGAGACTTTTGGGTGGGGTTTTCTCCTCTCAATGGCTCTGCCATCAGAACAAATACTCTCTCTTCTTCCTATATGGGTAGTATCTAGAGTATCTGTATTTGCCTTTGCAAATATTAGCTTAAGGCTTACTCATATTCACTTGGTACAGCTTATGGGAAATCTATTTTGATATCTTTTCTGTATCAATTTCTTTAATGTAGTAAATAATAATAAGGCTTAATAAAAAAAAGGCTTAATAATGAATACAGAGCAGAAAAATCTCTTTGAATAAAAGCAAGTTCAAAGTTGGGTGTGGAGGCCAATTTCTGTAATCCTAACACTTAGGAAACGGAAGTAGAGGGATCAAGAGATCAAGGCCAGGCTGGAGAGATGGCTCAGCTGTTAAGAACACTGACTGCTTTTCCAGAGGTCCTGCGTTTAATTCCCAGCAACCACATGGTAGTTCACAACCATCTGTAATGAGATCGGATGCCCTATTCTGGTGTGTCTAAAGACAGTGACAGTGTACTCATATACATAAAATAAACAAATAAATCTTTAAAAAAAAATTTGAAGGCCAACCTCATCTACACAGTGAGTTGGAGGCCAGCTAGAGCTACCTGAGGCTGAGTCTCAGAAATAAGAAATAACACAAATTCAATCCATAATCTTATTGTAACTTATTTATGGTGTATTGCTTTTTATGTTTTTCTTTGTTGTTAAAGAGCCGTGTGTGTGTGTGTGTGTGTGTGTGTGTGTGTGTGTGAGTGTGTGTTTTATTTTTCTGAACATACATTGTTTAAAACATAGTGTGTATGCTAGGTTCTAGGTTACTCCCCATAGCACCAGACCTCATGACTCACACATGAGCACTCAATTTCTGTTTAGTGATGATTATGGTGAAGTTCTTAGCCTTTTTTCTTTCTGTTTTTCAAGGATAGGACTTTTAGTGATGTTCTTGAAGGAATTAGAAATGTAAAGCAACTTGGAAATAATTCAGCAATAACGACAGAAAACCACTTCAACAATATGTGAAAGCGTTGAGTCTATTCCAGTATTCACAGTTGCTGCATCTTCCAACCTTACAGCATAATTGTTTGAGTGTAACTGTTTATGGGGCCTGAAAATGTACTATCAATTCACTGAGCAAAGAGTTCTCGTGCGTTATTAGATTGATGGCAAGGTACACCGCTTAGTGTGTGTACTAACACTCCTGTCTGGAAGGCAGGAGATCAGAGATCCAGCCGCCAGAACAATCGGTTCCTTCCGAGGAATGTGATGAAAGAAATGGGTTGGTTCCTTCCACTCCTTTCTGCTAGCTTCCCATGGGTGTAGGAATCCCTTGGCATTCTTTAGCTCATCTCTGCCTTCATCTTTACATTCTCCATCTGTGAGTTTCTACATTCAAATTTCCCTTTGTGTAGGGATGCCAGTCGAGTTGGACTCATCCTACTCTGGGGTGAATCTTTATATATCTACAATAAAATCTTTTCCAAATAAGGTCAAATTCTAGAGAACTAAGGGTTAGCATTTCAACTTGCGATTACTGGGTACGGAGAAACACTCTTTTGCTCCCTAACAGGATGGCAGACAATCCACATCAGGACTAGATTTCAAATCCAATAGGGGTTTACCAGGTTGGTAGTAGACAGTTGAGATTATAAACCAGCATGCAACTGTACCAGGAGTGTGTCTGAAGCTCAGGAAAAGCCTGGTTAATTTTAGGGATGATCATTAGTGTAGGGTGACTGGACATCAGGGTTAGCTCAAAACAGGGAGGGAGTAGCTGGAGCTGAGTTTGCTAAAACAGGTTGGAAGTTTGGGGTAGCACAATGTTGGTCCTTTATTTTATAAACCACTCAGATCTGCCTAGTTTGTTTTATATAACATTTTTTTATAGTTTCCTAACTATAGTCACAACATTGTGATTGGCTATCTGAGGGTTTAGTTCAGTCAGAAAAATGTTTGTCTTGCAGGCATGAGCACCTAAGTTCAGAGTTCAATTCCTAGGATCCACGTTGAAACCAAACCAAACCAAACCAAATCAAACCAAACCAACAATAGCAACAACAGAAGCTGAGTGTGATGGCTGGATGCTGGTAATCCCAGGAGTGTGGAGTCAGAGACAGGCAGATCTCTGGCAGCCACCCAGACCTACTCAGGGGTGAACTTCAAAGAGTGAGCCTGTCTCAGAAAAAAGTAGAGGAATCCTGAGGAATGATTCCCAAAGCTGCCTTCTGACATCAGCAGCTGCACGTGCATTTATCCATGCAATTATCCATGCATTTTTCCGAGCATTTATCTGTGCATCACACCCACCACACACATACACACTCACACAACCTGTAGCTATCATGTTGAATTGGAGATGGAGAGATAGTTCAGTGGTTAAGAGACATGGCTGTTTTTCCAGAGGACCAGGATTCAATTTCCAGTACTCATGTGTCAATTAAAAACCACAGGGTTCCGTGGGATCGGGTACCCATCTCTGGCTAATACACACAGTGCGTGCATGTAGAATACAGACATACATGCAGGCAAAACAACTAAATACACACAAAACACAACTAAATAAGATAGCTAAAAGTTTTTAAAAATATGCTTTTGGCCTTTGTAGTCATCTTTCAGTCACTCACCAAAAGGATAAACACAAGAGGTGAGTACAGAGGCGCCCACAAAGTGTTCTCCAGACCTTTTTGGAAACAGGAGCTGTTCCTTTGTCCACATACATGCGGATCTACAAAAAGGGTGATATGGTAGATGTCAAAGGAATTAGCACTGTTCAAAAAGGAAGATGGCAAAACAGGAGGTTCCTACAACATTATGGTGTATGTCGTGGGCAGCATCGTAAACAAACCAGTCCAGGGTGATAGAACCCGCCAAGAGAATTAATGTGCTTAATGGGCTGATTGAGCCCATTAAGCACCATGACAGGCACCTGAAATCAGCAAGGGAAAACCACCAGAAGAAAGGAAGCCGAAGAGAAAGGCACCCGGGATCAGCTGAAGCGCCAGCCTGCTCTGCCCATAGAGGTACCACTAAGAAGCGGAGCTCGAGCTGCTGGATTCTGGTCCCTCTGAATTCAGCTCTCAATGTGCAATAAGACCTACACTGCTGACAATTTTTTTTTATTATTAAATAAAGTAAGATGTTGCGTGGCAATTCCCTATGAACCAACAAGTTTAATTTGGCTTGAACTCCAAGTTTATTTTCTTATTAGAGTCCTTGGTTTCCTCTGGTCCCTTTCTGACAAGTTAAGGATCTTTTCATGTGAAACTGCTTCCCACACAACAGCTCAGAGGAGAATTTGCCTTTCTTGCATTAAAGGAAAAGAAAAAGAAAAGAAAAGAAAAGAAATCTACCCAACAGTTCTTGAGTGAGTAGTGAATTTGTCATCTCCCTGCCTTCATCCACCCTCATCTTCCTGGAGGTACCAATCCATCCTCATCCCTCACACAGAATCTTTCTGCCAACATCCAACTCCTTTAGCATCTCCTCTTCTGGGCCAAGCACTCATTCAGGTCTTTCCCCAAACAAACAGAATTTTCTTCTCAGGAAAACTTCTGAAAAATAAGGTTTTCTTGTTACATGTATTTTTAAAGGCTTTCATAAAACATACCCAGAATAGGTTTTTAAATTACCCCTATCACACATCTTAACACATTGGTATCTTTTGTTCCAGTTGCCATTATATTATATAACTGGGCTCAATATATATATTTTAATGCATTCTATTATAGAACATTGTCACTACTGCCAGAATGTATCAGATTTTTTTCCAGTGATTTTTATAATATTTTTGCCATGTTGGCTGGATCGGTTTTCTTAAAATTCTTCTTCTGGTTAGGCATTTTGGGTTCTACATTGTTATTTTCCTAATATATGTTATAGTAAATACTTTTAATCTCTTTTTTTTGTAATGCTAAGCTTAGTAAGTGCTAAGTAAGTACTGTAATAAATATTTATTTTTATTTTTATTTGCTTGTCGAGACAGGGATTCTCTGTAATAGTCCTGGCTGTCCTGAACTCTCTTTGCAAACCAGGCTAGCCTCAAAGTCTCAGAGATCTGCCTGCTTCTGCCACCTAAGTACTAGGCTAACAGTGTTACCACCATACCAGGCTTCTCCACTCTTTGCTATGATATTGGGATGAATTCTCCATGGAGAATTGATGAGCCAAAGAAGGCCATCATAAGCTTCCAGACACAGAATTTCCTTCTTACAGATAATTCAAGCACTAACGAATTGAGATTCTAAAGAAGAGGGAATTGGAATTTGAACTGAACTATGGCAGTGGGCGGCTGGGAGAGTGAGTGTTGATGTAGAGACAGGAATGGGAGTCAGTGAGGACTTGGTAGCCATGTTTGGGAGGCAGGAAGCATTGAGGATCAAAAGGAAACTCATCTTGCCAACCTGCATAACTAAGGTAATAGTGATTGTTTTTTTTTTTTTTTTAATTTACTATTTTTTTTAAAAAGGTGCTTTTTAAGGTGTGCAGATGTGCATGAAAAGATAATTTGGTATGGGGCTTACTTTATTTGGATTATATGCCAATTTTTGGTATGCTCTGGGTGGAGTCTAATAGGCTTGTGGAATCATTGTTCTCAGGCAGGGGACATCTGTTGTTTTTGCCAGTCTGACATCTGGCTCTCCTTCACAGGAGGAGTTTTGAGTGCCAGTCTAGTTTAGAAGGAGCCTTGCCCCAGAGCTGCATTTATTTACACCTTTTTTTTTTTAATTAAATTGCAGGCATCTTGGCTTGGTAGATGAAGACAGGGGATGATAAAGCATCCAAGGATGGATGCTCTGAGGATTGCTTCTTAAACTGGAAGGCTGGGTCTTTCTCATTCTCTCTTCCTGTGGCTTTGACCCACTTGGCACTACCCTGTGGCCTCTAAGGGGGAATCCACAATTCAAGTCAGCTAATTAGAGACCATGAAGATGATGTCTACTAGTTTCCAGAGGACAGCCAAATAAATAAATAAATAAATAAATAAATAAATTTTAAAAAGCTATTTCCACAGGGATTCCAAGCTAAGGGGGACTGGTCTATAGATGGAGCTGTTGGCAATTATTTTGCTTGTCTGGCAACTGAACCAACACCAGGTAAATCTGGGTTAAGTCTAATGGCCAGGTTCTGATTCTAATTATTGGCATCTTAGCTTTCAAGTACATTGATGTACTTTTCAGTCTTTTGATACATTATAATTCTCTTTAATATAAGGCAGTGGGAATGAATTTCAATTACATATAACCGAATAAATTCTTACTAATACAATAATATAGTACAGGTATCAGAAAATGATTATTTTCAGATAAAAACAAGAGGTGTCCTATTGTAAGTACATAATATTTTGTTTTACATTTAATGATTGAGGTAAAAATAAGGAACCTCAGCCGGGCGTGGTGGTGCACGCCTTTAATCCCAACACTCGGGAGGCAGAGGCAGGCAGATTTCTGAGTTTGAGGCCAGCCTGGTCTACAGAGTGAGTTCCAGGACAGCCAGGGCTACACAGAGAAACCCTGCCTCGAAAAACCAAAAAAAAAAAAAAAAAAAGGAACCTCTGTGTTAGGTTCTGTACACAAAAAAAGAGTGGCCAAAGGCATGGTTATAGAAATTAAAGCATTATTATAATTTATAACTGCCTGAAATCAATAGCTATAATATCACAAATTTCAGCAATGCATATTTCACTTATGTGTATATGTGTATGTACTGAACCATTTTGCTAGCCCATTCTTTCACTGAACCTGGGCCTCAGTCGTTTTAGCTGGGATTTATGGTCAGTGAACCCCCACAATACACCCATCTCTGCCTCCTTAGCATTCAGCTTTTAATGTGGGACCTGGAGCTCAGTTCTTATACTTGGGCAGCAAGCACTTAACCTTCTGAGCCATCAGACCATGGCTGACCTTATGCTTCTTTTATAGGCTGGAGGATACATATCACGGTGCTGACACATGAACAGAAAACCACAAATAACTCCATTTGCTTGACTTTTAGAATACACTCCACATATCTGAACTATATAGCTTCAGACTGGACTAGGAGGCAACAGACAGATTACCAAAGGATTATTGTTCTTTTATGTAAATGGTTCACCAGATGTTTACTTGTTGATCCATATCTGGGGTCTGGTTGCATGACTTTCAGAAAGTGATAACACCTCGTCCAGGGTAAAGGCTTGACTGACTTCTCTGCCATGACACTGCTAACAGATCGCATAGAGAACTGATGAAATTTGCTTTTCTCTCTTTAGTATTCATGAGTGGTTCATTTTCCAGCCACCGCTGTGCCTCAGTCATCTCTTTTGGTCTTAAGTTGTCATTTGAGGATGGCTTAATTAAGAATGTTTTTGCTTCAAACTCTACCCTTGGGTCATTAAAAATTGCAATGGAAAATATGATAATGGGAAAATAAATTATTTAAATCTATTATTAATCTGAAGTTCTTAAATATGTGCCATGGGATCTGTAAAACATTGTGTTGAAAAAAAACTCTGTATAGAAAGAATTTCTTATTCTTCTACACCCTGCCTCATAAAAATTATATGTAGCTAGTGATTAATATTTCACAATGTACGGCAACAAATATTTAATTTTTTCTAAGCATACATAGATGTTACATAGTCAACATCTCTTTCGGGAGTAGTCTACCTGATCACAATTATTTAGACCATCTGATTTCACAATTACTTTAAAACATGCCCTTCTTCATTTTAATCAAGTGATAGATAATTGCTGCTATCCAAAACAGCAGCTTAAAGATCTGCCAGCCGAGGGGGGGTGTTGGGAGTTTTGGTGGGGGCAGTGATGCACATTTGCAATCTCAGCATTTAGGAGACAAAAAACACGAGGATTATGAGTTTGAGGCCTGTTCAGAAACAGTAGTAACAAATCCAGGACTATTTATTAGGACATTGTATCTAATGCGTCAAAAGTACATTTGCGAGGTTAGGTTTTATTCTTGCCAAATTTCTGGATCAGAGAGCACCATGATAAGCAAACACACACACACACACATATATATATATATAAGGTATGGAGGAGGCGATTAAAGAATGAAGTGAACATTCTGGTGTTAATTCAGAGGCATACGAAATAGCTGAGGTCTAAGGGCAGGCGGGATTCCCTAGAGATTCCTGAGCAAGCAAAACCCAGCAACAGGAACCCAAATCTGGGTGGGGTAATCCAGGTCTCCTGAGGATGGGAACGGGTGCTTAGATCTTGGAAGGGAGGACTGCGGGCCGGTTAACCACAGCCTGGTGGTGAGCAGGGAGCTCACGGATTCCGCTCTACTCCGGGAGGGGCGGGGCCCCCTGAGAGGTGGGGCTAGCTCAGGGGAGGGGCGGGGCCAGCTCGCTCCGGGGGGCGGGGCCGCGCGTTCTCCGCCCTCCCGCCCCTCCGCTGGCCTCGGGAGCGCGCGGCGCGGCTCCGCCGGGGCTGTGGAGGAGGCGAGGTAGCGGCTAGACTGGAGCGCCGCAGGTGACCCGGGCGGGGAGTCCGGTGCGCGGGGCCGGCGGAGAAGAAGCGGGCTGGAGGCGCGTCCTCGTGCCCCCTCTTCGCTTGGTTGTCCCCCCAGACTAAGGCACTGGGCTGAGGGAACGCGGCGAGCACCCAAGACGCGCGAGGCTCCCGGACAGCCGGCGGCGCTCGCGGCCCCTCAGCATGTTCGGTGAGGCGAGGCTTTTCCTCCCGCCCGTGGGCTGAAGCGGCGGCGGCGGCGGCGGCGGCGGCGGCGGCCACCACGCAAGCGAGATGCACCTGCCGGGCTCGGCTTAGAGGAGCGAGCGACCGGGCCGCCAGCAGGAGAGCTTTCGTCAACCCAGCCCCGGCCGGCGACCGCGGGCCCGAGCCGCAGCGACGGGTGGGCGCCCCGACATGGCGGCTCGGAGCGCCCCGAGCTGCCACCTGCGGCTCGAGTGGGTGTACGGCTACCGGGGCCACCAGTGCCGCAACAACCTCTACTACACGGCGGCCAAGGAGATCGTGTACTTCGTGGCGGGGGTCGGCGTGGTGTATAGCCCGCGCGAGCATCGGCAGAAGTTCTACCGCGGCCACAGCGACGACATCATCAGGTACGGGCTCGGGGAGGCGGAGGGGTGGGGTGGCAGGGGAGACCGCTGTCCCCCCTGCCGAGCGCTCTCGGAGTTTGCAGCTGCCTGGCCTTCTGGAAGTCGTGACCGTTCACGGCAAAGGAGCATCACCCAGGACAGCGATGTGCATCTCTCTGGTTAGGAGCCCACCCACTTAACCACTCCGCTATCCGCAGCGCCCTATTCTAGGGGAGCGAGCCTACGGATGCTCCGCAGGCCTTCGCTTGAATGGATTTGTGACCTTTTCTGTTCCATCAACCTCAGGAGTTTAGATTCCGTGATTGGTTTCTTGTTTAAAAAGGAAATTGTATTTAGCTAGGGAAAGGAAATACTTAACAGAAGACTAACCCAAGCTCTGCAGTACTCAACTCTTGGCCGTACTTATTAGTTCAGATTTCACTATCGGCAATTATCAGCGGATAGCAAAGAAACTCGGTGTTAACTCTGAAGGTACTTACTGGAGGTTAAAATTCGCACACTGGAAGGCACTTGGAGGGTATGTCTTTTATGAGAAATAACCCCACATCGATCTCCAATTCTGTTTATCTTCATCAAAGTAACCTTAAGTTTACTTTCCTATTAGTAATTTCAATCACAGGGTGACAGTATCTTGCTCTCTGAATCTTAACGTTGGCCGAGATGTTTGGTAAGCTGTATATATAAAGGGTAATTTTCAACATTTCAGTCAAACTATAATGTTAAAGTTAGGAGCATTTGAATTGATTATTGCCTCAAGCACATTTCTGTCTTCTATCAAAGCGAATGTATTACAGAAAAAATTGCAAGTGTGTTCATGTTGTTGCTTCTGTGTTCTTGACCCGGGCGGGCTCTGTGAACAGGCTTATTTGTTTCTTCATGGATGTTTTGAATTAGGCACATCAAAATCAGTATAGAGGTTTGATGCAGTGTAAGCAGGACACTCTGATGCTGAAACTCCACGAGGTTGTTATTTTAGCTCTCTGTACAAATTTAAGGGGGAAGGGGACCTCAGGCAAGCGGAAGGGCAGCTGGGATGGAGCAAAGTAAGTTAACAGAATATAAGATTGCAGAGAAGGGAAGGCTTGGTGGCGGCTTATTATCATTCACTTGTCCATTAGACACTGCAGTGAAGGTTTTCCAGATTCCAGGTTTTGGAAAGGAATCTGACAAGCAGTTTTATTTTTCTCAATTTAGGAATTTTCTGTTGTGGTGGTAGTCAAAGGCGTGAGACCTAGTGAAAGTCCAAAATCACCCATTTGAATAGAAGTTAATAGTAATTGCCATTTTATTATTCACCCCAAGAAGAGAGTTATCTCATTTTCTTTTCTTTTCCCTCTGTCCTGCCATGTCTGTCCTTCTCTATGGATTGGGCCTCTAGCTTTACAAAACAGTACATGAATAGCTTTTGAGTAGCAGCCTCCCACCAGATATTACCAGGTTAAATTAAGTAAGGGGTGAGGGTGTGAAGGATATAGAGGATGAGATCATGAGTGCAAGACCCTGTTTATATGGAAGTTTTCCAAAACTTGATGGGTTTATTTGTGGGGAAGATGAAGCTATACCTTCATTTTTCTAGCAGTAGTTAGAGGCTGTGTTATATAGCGCACTGCTTGACTATTATTTAGTTTTATTTGTTTATTTATTTATTTATTTTGGTCATACTGCAGATTGAACTCATAGGCCTCACAAATGGTTAAGCGCTGGCTCACTGACTGTGGTTTTTATATTTTCTTTGAGTAAACTGTAAGGAAGGTTGTACTTTTGTCTTCTGAAAAAGTTGTGCAACCCATACATGCATCTCAAAACACTTCAAATTGCAAACATACTCTACATGTCTGTGATTTGATGCAAATGATACATTATTATATAATTTATGGCAATTTAAAAAGATCTGAAAAGTTTTCCTGGGCAGTAAAATCGAAACCATAGAGTGTATTAAAGATTGTGGCACAAATTTAATACAATACTAAGAATATGGTTGAGAAACGAAAGTACTTTGGAAATTGTATTTCAGATAATAATGAGAAATTATTTTTGTGAAATTAAATAGTCAAATATTGAAACCTGTTTTTTTTCAATTCAGTGCTTAACCTGTAAGCATAGAAACCACTCCAGTAACTTCTCATTATTTCACAGCAGAAGATACAGCATTCATACATGTAACAGATGGTAGAAAACCATGTTATGATTCAATTAGCCTTAATGAAAATATTTTTCATGAGTTTTATTTTTATATCTACTTAAATTTTCTTGTGATTTGTTGGTTAAATATAACTTTAGGCTGAGACTATTCTAAAGTGTACTGGCAATTATCATTTGGTTTTAAAACTCTAAGTGCGATGTTGGTTTTTTTGTTTGTTTGTTTTTTGGTTTTTTTGGGGAGGGGGTTTCGAGACAGGGTTTCTCTGTATAGCCCTGGCTGTCCTGGAACTCACTTTGTAGACCAGGCTGGCCTCAAAGTCAGAAATCCGCCTGCCTCTGCCTCCCGAGAGCTGGGATTAAAGGTGTGTGCCGCCACGCCTGGCTGCTATGTTGGTTTTAAAGTTTGAATTTATTTGTTTGATGCTTCTATACTCTTACTGTCATCGAGGATGGTTCAAGGTAGTTCTGTATGATATGACATTTTATTGCAGCCTTATATTTGTCTGCCTTCTTTTGCCCTTGTCTGTGTATACTACACTTCTCTAGGCATTATTCTTTTACTACTAATTATTCCAATAACTTGTTTATACTTAGAAGTGAACTTCAATGACAAAATAATACAGGATGTTTTCCTTGTGTGCTCTCCCGTGTGTGTGTGTGTGTGTGTGTGTGTGTTTTTCAAGTTCTGTTGTTTCAATTTCTCTAGTAGGTGTTTGCAACAGTTTTTAGACTGTTAAACTATATTGCAAGATCTATATTTAGGGTAAGAGGCTTCTCAATGGTCTGGTTTGTCTTTTGAAACTTTTGCTAACTAGTTTCCCCAAAGGATCTGGTAGTGTTTAAATTATGTTTTTCTTGTTTTTATTTGCAAAATAGTGGATATTATCAAAAGTTCTCAAATCATGTATACCAGGAAGGGTCATGGATGGGATATAATTAATTTGGTATGTTTTCATATTAGCCTCTGGTTGACTCAGTTGTCACATTTTATAGATCTAGAACTTGAAATGTTTTAAAATTAATTCCATCTATTCCTTCAAAAGACTTATTTCTCCCTTTTTTCGTTAAAGACACCACTTCAGTGTTCTGGGAAGCAGTCCCCTCGTGTGTCATGCTCCTGTGTTAGAACAGAGTATCTGAAGGTTGTTTTACTGCCCTCACCAGCCCCACTAACATTTATTCACCTTTGGTTCTGTTTTGCTGTAGCCATTTTCTCTCAGGGTCACTGATGACTCACACATTGCCAAATCCAGTGGCGAGGCATCAGCTTACATCTTTTTTTTTTTTTTTTTTTTTTTTGTTACCACTGGACACATTTGTTCATGCCCACCTTTTAAAATACTTCTCCAAAAATTTGAAAGTTGATACATAAAACTAAAAAGTATACAAATTTTGGTATGTGTATATATTGATTAATGTTTAAGTCTATGTAAAAATGTTTCTGGCCTTAAACCTCTATCGTTTCTTTTTGGTGAAGACATTTAAAAAAACCTTCTAGTTTTATGAAATACAGAGTTCATTTTCATTAACTGTAGTCCCCCTACTGTGCAGTAGCATACCGGATTTCTTAGTCCTAACCATAACTTAGAACTCACTGATCATCCTTTTTCCATCCTTCCCCTCTGCCATGTTTTTCCCAGTCTCTTGTAACAACCAGTCTACTCGCAAAATTGTATGAAAAAAAGAGTCAACTCCATATAAGTACGATCTGTATTTGTTTTATTCCACTTGACAGTTGATCTCAAGTTCCATCCATGTTATCCAAATGATAGAATTTTGTATTCTGTCTTAGGGTTTTATTGCTGTGAAGAGACACCATGACCTTGCCACCTTTTATAAAGAAAGACATTTAATTGGGTCTGGCTTATAGTTCAAAGGTTTAGTCCATTATTGTTATGGCAAAAAGCATGGCTGCATGTAGGCAGACATGGGGCTGGAGAGGAAGCTGAGAGTTCTACATCTGGGTCTGCAGGCAACAGGGAAAGGACTGTCAGCCACTAGGCCTAATTTGAGCTTCGGAGACTTCAAAGCCCACCCCATAGTGACACACTTCCTCCAACAAGGCCACACCTCTTAGTAGTACCAACCCTTATGAACCTGCAGGGGCCATTTTTATTCAAACTACCACATCCTCTTTATGGTTAGTAGTATTTTATTTGGTGTGTGTGTGTGCATGTGTGTGTGTGTGTAGCTAAGGAGAAAGAAGCAGGACTATACCATTTTAGGTAGGATTCTCTGATAGGGCAAAAAGGAGACCTCACTGTTATGATGGTACTCTAGAGACTGAGAGGTCAGGAACTACATTGTGTAGGAGTCTGAGTTAAGGATAGACTATGCAGAGGGACTCTTCCCTATGGAAGCTCTGAAGTAGAAGTAAGTCCTAATGGATTTGAGGAACAGTAAGAGAATTGTTGTGGCTGGAGTATTCTGAACATGGATGGGTTCAGTGAGGTAAAGATGAGATGAGCAGATTATGTAGGACCTTGCTGAGAGTTTTTACCTGCTCTCTAAGACTGGAAGTTGTTTTAACAGTTGTGGTTGTTTAAATAAGCACAACCCCCTATTGGCCCATTGATTTGAATGTTTAGTCATCAGGGAGTGGTACCGCTTATGAAGGAATAGGAGGTGTGGTCTTATAGGACTAGGTGTGGCCTTATTGAAGGAAGTATGTCACTGGGGGTGGGCTTTGAGGTTTCAAAACTCAAGCCAGGCCCAGTGTCTATTTCTTCCTGCTGCCTTTGGGTGTCGTTGTAGAACTCTTAGCTACTTCTCCAGCACCATGTCTACCTGTGTGCTGCCATGCTTCTTGCCCTGCTGAGAATGGACTAAACTATCTAAAACTGTAAACAAGCTCCAATTAAATGCTTTCTTTTATAAGAGTTTCCATGGTTATGGTGTCTCTTCACAGCAATAGAACACTGACTAAGACAACTATTTAATGAAGTTATTGGCTTAGAGAATAACAAACTCACAGTGGCTTCTATATTCAGAATATCCTGGAGAAGAGAGGCAGTAGGGAAGCAGGGAAAGCACTCAGGGGACTGTTGTATTTCATTCCAGGAGTGTTGCTGGCTTGGGCCAGTCATGGGATACTGGAAGGAGCAACAGGGAAAGCAGTGAGAAAGGCAAAATTCTGGGTTTATTTTAAAGATGGGAGCAGCATGGTTGACTAATGAATCATATGCAAATTATAAGAGAAAAGGAAGACGATAATGATCATAGAAATTTTGATGAGAACATTGGAGAATTAGAGTTAGCAGCTATTGAGTTGGGAAAGATTGTGAGAAACATTTGTATTTGAGGAGGAATGGAGAAATCAGAAGCCCTGTGTTAGAAGAGTTCAGTGGAGAAACCTCATAGACAAGTAAGTAGGGTATATAAATTAGACAGCTTGACATTGTGTAGCTGTAACTCATGAAAGCAGTCTGGTATGGCTAGTATAAATGGGTGTTACCAGCATATAAGCAGTAAAGCCGTGAATCTCAATGAATTCACCAAGGTAGCAGGTATAGACAGAGAATGGATCTGAAAGTGGGTTTCTGTTGTATTGCAATATTCAAATGCAGGAGGGATGAAGAATGAAGTAGCAAAAATGTGGCCAGAGGAGCAGAAAGGAAAGCCAGGTTATGAGCACATCAGATGCGACTGTCTTAGTCAGGGTTTCTATTCCTGCACAAACATTATGACCAAGGGCAAGTTGAGGAGGAAAGGGTTTATTCAGCTTACACTTCCACATTGCTGTTCATCACCAAAGGAAGTCAGGACTGGAACTCAAGCAGGTCAGAAAGCAGGAGCTGATGCAGAAGGCATGGAGAGATGTTGTTTACTGGCGGCTTGCTTAGCCTGCTCTCTTATAGAACCCAAGACTACCAGCCCAGAGATGGTCCTACCCACAAGGGGTCTTTCCCCCTTGATCAGTAATTGAGAAAATGCCTTACAGTTGGATTTCATGGAGGCATTTCCTCAACTAAAGCTCCTTTCTCTGTGATAACTCCAGCTGTGTCAAGTTGGCACAAAACTAGCCAGTACAGTGACCAAGCCTGCTTCCCACTAGTCAAGGTGTTAGCTGTCTTGTAGTTATTACATTACAATTATAAGACCTGCCCTGGAGACCACTATGGTCAAATGATAAGGGGAAGGAGGTCCAGGAGGAAGTCAAAATGGGCTGTTATCAATACAAAAACTAGCACCCTTCAAGATCTATTTAAAATAAAGAACCAAACAATGGTGTGTGGCCAGCAGCCCTAGATTCTTACTACTCACAGTATGGGCTTCAGATTAGCAATAGGAACATTACCCCAAAACTTAGGAGAAATACAGATTCTTTTCTTTTCTTTTCCTTCCTTGTTTCTCCCTCCCTCCCTCCCTCCCTCCCTCCCCCCTTTTTTTTTTAAATCATCCTGGAACTCACTGGAAATAAGATTCTTATGTCTTACACAATGAGTCAGCTTCCCGTAGTTGTGACATAGTACCTGAGAATGGAATTTAAAAGAAGGAAATCTATATTTTTGCTTGTGTTTTTCAGAGATTTCAGTTGAAGGTTAGATGTTTTTTGTTTGTTTGTTTATTTATTTATTTATTTTTGCTTTGGGCCTGAGGCAAGGGAGAAAGAATATCACGGTGCAGTGTAAGTGGCAGAGGAAGCTGCTCACTTTAGGACAGGCAGGAAGCAGGTAGAGTGGAGAGGAAGAAGACCAGCAGAAGGAAGGGGAGAATGAGCAAGAAGGAGAACAGGCAAGGAGAGAGGAGAGAGGGAAAAGTTGCCTGGAAATTGTGTACCATCATCACTTCCAACTACAGAAGGCACTCGTTCCTTCTCCTTCCCATTATATTGAATCTATTTCTTTGTGTCCTTTGCAATTCTTTATGAGGATCAACAATACTAGATACTGTGCCTAGTTTGGAAGGCTGTGTTTCATACTCATTTCACTGCATGGTTGGGGATGATAACAGCACAGGTAGTTTTTACTAAGTATGCTTCTCGCAGTGTTTAAGTTAACTATTAACCAGGTCTAACCACTTCAGTGGTTATCATCTATAGGCAGTATGGTTCATCAAGGACCAGGGTATAATTCCAATCTAGAGTGGAAAGAATAAGGCTAGTGTCTTATAACATAGGTGATGACTAACACCAGAGTTCACATTTGGTTGAGTGAGCTTTTGCTGATTGTTAGCTAATGGACAATGTATTTAATGCATAAAACATGAGACCTCATAGTAGAAATCTTATCTGGCACTTGGGTGCTAGATTGAGAAGCAAAGCCTATACAAAAGGTATTTTTGATAGCTATATTTTTAAAAGACTATATAGAAATTTGAAATCAACATAATAGGGATTATGAAAGATATTCTAGATTTTCTCTTAGAATTTTATTGCTATTTTAAATTAGTAATACTTATTATAGAAAGCTGAAGGCCACAGAAAAATAATTACCCACAATCTTGCAATCTAAAATATCACCATATTGCAGATTGTTGTATTATTATTATATTCCTAGTATTCCTAGATTATTCACTTGTGAGCTTTTTTTTTTTTGTTATATGCAGTCTTGAGCAATTGATGTACTATTATATGTAACGTATAGAGTATGTTTTTGCTTAATAGTATAACAGAAGCTTTTCATAATGTGAAAAAAAATCCCTATACTTTTAGGTGGTGTTTAAGTTTTTGCTGCTACAAAGGATGGGATGACAGCATTTCCATTAGGGCTTTTCTTTGTTGAAGATTAATTTATTCAAAATTTCTTTTTAACTTTAGTGGCTTCTTTGGGAATTCAGTTAACAAATAGTTGATCTAATAACTACAAGGACTAATCATTGCTTCAGGTGCTTAGGCTTAGAAACAAATTTTTTTCCAAAAAGGTGTGTTATGCTGGACAGTGGTGGCACATGCCTTTAATCTCAGCACTTGGGAGGCAGAGGCAGGTGGATTTCTGAGTTTGAGGCCAGCCTGGTCTACAGAGTGAGTTCCAGGACAGCAAGGGCTACACAGAGCAACCCTGTCTCGAGAAAAACAAAACAAAAAAGGTGTGTGTGTGAGCGCACACACACACATGCGTGCAAAATCTCTCTGCCCTATTGGTTGGCATATAGATTTTAATGGAAAGAGATTATACATATACAAAAGTGATTTTAGATAGTTGATCATTACTGTAAATGCATTAGGATAATATATAGAACATACTGAAATGCCTGTGAATAGTTAGAGCTTGTCAGTATAAGATATGTTTGTCCTAAAGGATGAGTGAGGCAAAGATTTTTGGAGATCATTCTAGATAAAAACTTAAAAAGCACAATAATCTTGACCTTTTTATGGGACATAAAGGGATATGTAGCTGAAGTGGACAAGAAGGTAAATCATTGAAACTTGAGAACATCCTGAGGGACTCCATCCAGGTAGGATTTTATTCTAGATGAATGGAAAGCTGTTGGAGAGTTTTAACCAAGTGGATGGTAAGGTCAGATTTATGTTGTTCTAAAAGATTACCCTAGAGCCAATGATATGGCTTGTCAGGTAAAGATGCTCGCCATAGGAGCCTGATGACCTGAGTTTGATCCTTAGAAGCCAAGCAAAAGTAGAAGTAGAGAACAGATTCCACAAAGTTGTCCTCTGTCTCATCTCCACATACAGTCTATTGCATGCCCTACTACCTGTGGGAAAACTCTACTAATTATGGTTGAAGTCCTCCGTGACTGGATAGCCTCAGGGCTCAACACAGAATGGGAGACTTCTTTCATTAGCAGGACTTCTCTGACCTTGTCTGGGGAATTCTAAGCCCCCCACATATGCTTCTACCTGAGGAATGTCACGTAGCCTCAATTAGATTACAGGATCGATTTTCTTTCTAATAAGAACCTGTTCAACCAGCACCTGAGATCTTCGCCATACTAATGAGGTATTTCAGGTACCTGAAGCCCCAAGCCAATGACCTTTGCCCATTCTGGATGATCTGACTCTCAGTTCTCCAAAACTTTATAAGCCTTGAATCACTCTAAGTTAAGTTGATCTGCCTCTTGATAGCTGGTCCTAGTGTGGTTATTCACCACATGTACTCACAGGGCTTCTGAACCCCCACCCCCGTCCCCAACAGGGTGGGGAAAGACCCACAGCTCCCAGTAAAAAATAAATGAAAAAAAAAGTGTTTTGGTTTTTTTTTTTTTTAAATCATCCAGGCTATATTGAGGAAACTCTAAAAGAGAGTGTTAGCATTTTGTCTAAGCTCCGTCCCACAGTTACCTGGCAATAGGCAGGTGTGCCTGACTCACTATAAAAGGGGCTAATTACCCTCTCCTCACTCTCTTACTCTTTCCTTCCTGCCTCTCATCCCTTCCTGCCCCCCCCCCTTTACTACACTCTTAACTCCCCTCCCCATACCCAGAATAAACTGTATTCTATACTATACCATCGTGTGTGGCTGGTCTGGTCCCTCAGGGGGAAGGGATGCCTCGGCATGGGCACATATAGGTCAACATAACTATGGCTACTGGATCTTTTGACAGAGATGTCAGAACTACACATCAGAGGAAAGACAACATCTTCAGCAAGTGGTACTGGGAAACCTGTATCTCAACATTCAGAAAAGTGAAACTAGATCCTTACCACTAATCTTTATAAAGTACAACTTCAAATGGATAAATTGCCAGCTATGCATATGATAGGGGGTTAGTGTCTAGAATGTACAAATAACTAAGCAACAACAACATCAACAAAACTAGTCACCAAGAAAACAACCCAGTTTTTAAAATGGAGTGTGGAATGGAACAGAAATTAAAAAGCAAAACAATACTAAAAAACCCTTGCAAATGGCTAGTAAACACTTAAAAGTATTCAACATCCTTAGCCATCAGTGCAGTGTAGATTAAAACTCCATAAAGTTTCTAGTATTATGCATGTTTTCCCTCTTGTTGAACAGACCTTATGTTCAAGTAGCTCTTAGTTACTGTCAACATATGTATTTCTCTATTGCCATGCTGATCATTATGGTTCATAGCTGGGTAGGACTGTTGGTTGCTTCCCTGTCTTGGAAACTTGCATGATGGCTTCTGGTACCATGAAAACTAGTCCTCAGAAAGGAGACTTTCAAATCAGAGCCAGCTCAGGGCCGCTGGGTTTTTTCCAAAGTACAACAGTGCCTTTAGCAGTAGGGACTAACCTTCCACTTCTAGGAGGCAACAAAGGGTAACAATAGGCTGTAATGTTTTTGGAGTCTCTTGGGCAGCTCTGAGCAAGAAATCAAAAGGGGGCTTCTTTTTCAGAGAAGCTGTACCGATGAAGTTTTATCAACATGGCTGTCTAAATAAAACCAGAACAAGGATGACATCAATGGGTGTGCTAAATGGAAGGGGGAAACCCTATAGGGACAAATTCTAGACAAAGAGCTGTAGAGACTGGGGAATGCTGAGAGAGGGAGAAATAGTTTTCTTCATGGAAGAGCCTTCCAATTAGTTATACTATACCAATTGACTAGCCCTGAGATCACATACATATAGGTAAAATTATACAGAGAAGTTGTATTTATGTATTGAGAAATATATATTTAATAACAAAGTAAAAGGCCATGAATTTGAGAGAGAACAATGGTGGAAAGGTATCTTTTATTCTCCTGAAGCAATTGTCATCTCCACGGCTTACTGCCTCAGTTTGCTAACCTAAGCCTAGTCCTGGAAAATTCTAGCCTCCTTACAGTCTAATCTAGGCCTAGAATGTGTTCAGCCTCTGAAGCATACTGTTGAATAAGCTCATCCTTCAGTTCTTTCTGAAACCTGGCTGGCTGGTCAACTCAGCTGTTGACTCAAAATTCCTCTCCACTCTGGTTCAATATGGCTTCTTTTTCGGCCTCTGACCTTTTGCTCTGCTTGGCTTCAAACTAACTCTGGCAATCTGTTCTAATCATCTCGTTTCTTCATATTCTCTGGCCCATTATATTCCTCTCTCTTCTTGTGAAAGTTGGGCATATTCTATTCTGTCAAATCTTTCTCTGATTCATCACTTTGTCTGCCACTCAATTAGGCATCACTTACAAATATGGGTGCTTCCTTCTACAAACTAACTTCACCTTCATAGTTTAGGATTAAAGGTGTGTGCTACAACTAGAAACAGTTTTTTCCCCCAGTAAATAACACAATCTTAGGGTTCACAGCGTGATCGAATATTCTGTCACACAAGGAGGTGCATAGGAGGAGTTGATTGAAGGAAAGTAAAGGGAGGAAAATGATTTACATTATAATTTAAAAAAATAAAATGATTTTTAAAAACTACTTTAAGATTCCATCTTATTCCAGAATGACAAAGATTAAATAAAAAGAAGAAAAAGAAAAACAAATGACAACAAATGCTGATATAGATGTGGCAAAAGGGGAGCTCTTTTACATTGTTACTTAGTGCTAGACCCTGTTTACTACAACACTGCCTTTCCAGACAAGATGTGTTCTCTGGTGCAATAGTGGCAAAACTATGTGTGTTAGTTAGTGTTTTATTATTGTGAAGAGACACCATGACCACAGCAACTCGTATAAAGGAAAGCATTTAATAGGGGCCTGCTTACAGTTTCAGAGATTTAGTCTATTGTCATCATGCTGGAGAGTGTGGTGGCACATAGACATAGTCCTCGAGAAACAGCTGAGAGATCTACATCTGGATCCACATGCTGCAGGAAGGACAAGAGCCTCTGAGCCTGGCTTGGGCTTCCAATGACACATTTCCTTTAACAAAGGCCACACCTACTCCAACAAGTTTAGACGTCCTAGTTCTTCCACTAACTCTGACACTTCCTGGTGACCAAACATTTAAATCTATGAGTCCATGAAGACGGTTCTTATTCAAATCACATCCTATGTATGGAGGTAACTAACCACTCTCTTGATTGGCTTTAAGGCCTGCTTTATAGTAGGGAGTTCATACTGTAGACATGGCCAAAATCCATGACAGGAGAAGTCATAAGCTTTTTTGGAGCACCTATTGATGGTGATGGAGGATGGAGAGGAGTGCTATTAAATGTTGTCTCTAGTCATGGTATAGCTCTTTGTTATATAGCATTTTCTTCAGAATTAAAAATTCCTTCTCCAAGGGAAGGGAAGGCTCATGAGACTTGGGAGGGAAACAAATGATCATATGTCTGGGAGAACACAAACTTAGAAGATTCTTGAAGGCCCTTTGTCAGAGCATAAAAAGGAGTAAAAGATTGACAGAAGAGTCTAGCTAAGTTGAGGGGAGATTCTCAGCTGCTGCCAGCTGTGTAGAGAGCTCCAAGGTTGCAGCCTTTGTGAGTTGTCACTGGTGCTGGGGTGGGCTTTTCAGTGGTACAGCAGCTTTTGAGGCATCCTTGTTCCATATGACTTATCACTACTGCTAGTGACCCCAATAAAAACTTTGATTCACCAGGTTGGACACTGGCGTGATCTTTACTTTGGTCTGTTGTAGGTTTCCTTTTGGAGGTGAATTCATATCTGTGTGTTATGTTTCCCCAAGAAAAGCCAGTCTCATGAGAGTTGCTTATTCCAAACATTTCATATAAATGACTCCTCATGTGACCCTATGTATATGTTTTCTTCCGTGTTGTGTTACATTTCAGAGTTCATCTCTGTTGCAACATTCACTTTCTTTTTTCTCCTTTCAGTTGATGAACATTTGAGCTGTCACTTTTTACTGTTATGAATAATTTTGGCATGAACATTTGTGTAGAGATCTTGTGTGGACATATGTTTTTACTCCTTTTAGGAATGTATCTAGAAATAGAATTGTTGTATCCTATAGTAACTCTGCTAAACTGTTTTTAAACTGACTGTATAATTTTACAGCCTCACAAATAATATGTGCAGGATCCAATTTTCTATATTATTTTTATTTAATTATGCCTGGTCCTTTGACATGGATTACCACGAGAGCATAACCATCTTGAGAATATTACATTCTTTCAGGCCTAGAATTGATGTATTCTAACCTCTGTTTAGACCTTTAAAAATGACTTGTAGTTGGGGTGCATTATTGTATTTGCTCTTTTTGATGCTACTATAATTTGGATTTTTTTTTCAGGTATTCTCTGCTAGTGTACAGAAATGCAGTCTTTCTTTTTATTTAAAGGCAAATCTGATATTTTAAGCTCTCTTGTAGACACTTTTATCAAGTAGAATTTCATTTTTGTTTCCTGCCTTTTGTGGATGTATGTGTTACTAAATGTTAGATTTTTGTCTTATTTTAGAGCCCCATTGACCACTTTCTGCAAATTTCATGTGACATTGCTATTTTTAGTGAGTTTTATAATTAATTACTGTTACAGTATAAGTGCTATCAAATACTACCTTAGACATTAAGATTTAGCTAATTCTTTCAGTTCATCTATGTGTATATATTGTATATGTGTGTTTGTGTGTGCATGCTTGTGGGTACTTGTGTGAGGTACATGTGCCCGTGGGTATGAATGCACATGGAAGCCTAAGATTGATGCTGGGAATTATCCTTGACAACCCTAGTGTCTTATTCAGTGAGGCAAGGTCTCTAGGTCACATACAGAACTCTTTGATATGCCTACTCTTGTTAACCAGCTTGTTTTGGGGGTCCTCTGCCCTCCAAGGTTTGAATTACAGGTGGTCTGCCATGTCCACATGGTATCTAGTGGGTTCCAGGAGTATGATCTCCAGTCTTTGTTTTTTAATGGAACATGCTTAACCAAAGAGCTGTCTTGCTAGCTTTTAGATTTAGTCCAATACTAGTTAATAAAAGGAATGGTATGATAGAAAAGAAGGCTTGCAAAGTAAATACCAACTGAAACTTATCTAGCATGTGATAGATAAGTTGCTAAAAATTTTTGCTGTAGTTCTGTTGATCTTTTGTGAGATCTCTTTTCTTGAGAAGTTCATGCATACTATATCACATGGAGTTTATGAAGTCTATAATTAGTTTGTCATTAACTTTTTAGTATATTATTGTTAATTCTTAGCAATTTTATAGAAATCCTAAATACAAATTATTTAAGATAAGTCTAATGTTGATATTTGTAAGTAGAAATATCTATAGCAAATGCTATAAAAGTTTATAATCAATTTTCAAGTCTTACTATTTACTTATTTATTCTTTATTTTTTAGTCTTGCACTGCATCCTGAGCGAGTGTTGGTAGCAACAGGACAAGTTGGGAAAGAGCCTTACATCTGTGTTTGGGATTCTTACACTGTCCAGACCGTGTCAGTTCTGAAGGATGTTCATACGCATGGTATAGCTTGTTTAGCATTTGACTTGGATGGACAGGTATTTGATAATTTTCCTCCTTTGTATCAATTTTGATTTTAAAACGCTTGCTATAAGAAATCATTATAAGAGACTGGAGAGGTGGCTCTAGAGTTGAGAGCACTGGCTGCTCTTCTAGAGGACCTGGGTTCAATTCCCAGTATGCAGATTGCAGCTCACTACTTTCTTTAACTCCAGTTCCAGGGGATCCGACAGCCTCACACAAACATACATGTCAATTCACATGTAATAAAAAATTTAAAAATATTTAAAAAATGAAATCATTATAAATTTATAATATAAAATTGAAAAACTGATAAAAAGTACTTGTTTATTCAGATATGTTGAAGTATAAGTGAGATGGGTGGACAACATAGCTAACAAAAATAAAACAACAAGGTTGTTGATTTCATTGTTACCCAGAACTTTCTCAGTTAAATTATTCCAAAAGCCAAAGAAATTCTCCTTCACTGACTATTACCTGATTGTTACAGAAAGTTTTATCTGTAACTATTTTTCCAGATAAGTTATTTAGGTAGGGAATATGGAAGACACCTTGGAAAATTTAAGTTTTTCTAAGTAGAGCTATATATATTTTAAATTTTAGTTACTTTAAAGTTTTTCTTTTATAATTATATTTTTATTGAAAATGAGACAAATCAATACAAAATCAAAGATCAAAGCAGTGATCTTTGTTATCATCCCATTGGCTAATCGCTTTCCAAATTATTCTCTAACAAGACAAGACATTTTTATAGTTCTATATAAAAGCTGTTATGACTTAGACATATTTTAAAAAGTGGTATGGTTAATTTGTAATTGTTAAATATTTTGTGTTTAAGTTAGATTTTAAAATCATTTTAACTTTCAGAAGAATTTACCTGCTTTATATAATTGTTGTAAATGTAGACTCTATCAAAATAAACTGTAAACTGGGTTGTATCCTAAAGAAAATGACACTCAGTAGGTACCTTACATTATTCTGAGGTTTGAGTAGCATAGATTCCTGTGACTTTCTGGTAAGGGATCTATGGAGACTTCATTGGGGCCTCTCTAAAAAAAAAATGTGCTTTTAGATTTAATGGTGATTACAACTGTGAAAACTGAACTTATGTCCCATGTTTGCTATTATCTTTCAAGTGCTTTATGTCCTTTCAGAATTTCATTTACTTTCTTAAAGAATAATCTTTCCAACGTCAGGAAAACATAAGACATGATGAAATAAATCTACACAATTAGCTTAAAATTCCTTTGCACATAAGGTTTTGTGAAATTTAAGATTTTTTTACTATAATAGTTAATAAGTATCCTTTCAATATAGATAATTTCTTCTTAATTTTTTAATTTCCCCCTTTCATATAATGTATTGAATTGCTGAGATGTTTCTTCTGAGGAGAAACCACTTCCATTGCTTTTACTGTTTGAAAGCACCCAGTCTTGCTTACTTTGAGCAATTTCCATGAGAAATCATTATTTTGTCATCGTGGTTTCATGAGGACATATTATTAAACTTAGAAATCCATAGAGATACAGGGTTCACACTATGTATTAGGTATGCATTTTCCTAAGTCTGCATTTTCTCATTCAATCCTTGTGACAACCTCGTGAAATAGATTCTATTATTATCTTTATTTTGCAGGAAAACTGAGCCTGAGAAAGGTCGAATAACTTGTCTCAGGTTAACAGCTAGTGAGGGGATCCAGAGTAGGAGCCAGGTCTCTTATACTGCAAAGCTCGTGTTTTGAACAGCGATGCTTTACTGCCTCCCAAACATGTAACCTAGGAGGTAACTGTTTATATGGCAAAAGGAATTCATCCTTTAACAAGTGCAGTTAATGTGAAGAACTCCTGGTAATTTAAGATAAGGAAAGTATTATAATGTTATAATTTGAATAATATATTTGAACTAACATACCTGTTTATAAACTCCTTATAAGATATTGAATAGGAAATGTCTAATGTTTTCATTTCCTGCTAGATTTGAAAGCATATGTAAACATTTAGGATTTATCCAATTGGTGAGCTTCCTTCAAGGTAGCAAGGCTAAATGTTCTTTTTCTAAAGGCTTTCTCATAATTGAGTTGCATATGCATTTTAATACTAGTGGCCTGTCTTCTTGAAGATAATTAAGGCCTGAAAAGTCTATTTATAGAAAGCCATAACAAACAGGAACTGAAGGTTCCATAGCAATGTGAGGAGGAAGGCATAAACCTATAGCAATGTGAGGAGGAAGGTATAAACCTATAGCAATGTGAGGAGGAAGGCATAAACCTATAGCTTGAATTTTCAACTATCCTGACAGGCTAGTGAGACCCCAGAACCACCTGTCTCTGCCCCGTGGGGCTGGGGTTACAGATCTGTGCTGTAATGCTCAGCTCTTTACTGAGGTGCTGGGAATCTGACCTTACTTCTTCAGGATTATGCCATAAGCACTTCACCCACTGGACCATCTCCCCAGCCCACAGTTATTCCTAACAGACACAGAGTTAGAGTTAAAACTCTGCTCATTTCTAGAATGAGCAAAGGATGAGGTAGTTTTTAAGTCTAATTCCATGAAAAGCCCATGAGTTGGCACAAATAAAATGTATCAGTTTACCTCTGTCTTTAGGTACTGATCAAAACCAGGGTAATTTTTGCAATTAGTATGTGCCTAGAGGGTAGGTTTGCCAGGACCTTTTAATTGTCTTAATCTCTAAATATACCTTAAGTGCATTATTCTTGAGTTTTATTTTCTTCCAGATCTTACCTTATAGTGGGTCTAGTATAATATGGCCAGTATTACTCCATCAAGCCCTACATCCTCTGTAACATTTGTAATTCATAACAACAAAAAGGTTAATTCTTACAAAATAATGAGACCATACAGCCTCCATATGAGAACTGAGCCCATTCGATTTAAATCTTAGTTATAGCCAGTCAAAGCTTTTCTAACTGGACACTAGGTAGCATTTTTCATTTGAACAGAGTATATGGATTTGTAAAGCTAATTATGGCTTATGGTAAAGTAAGAATATGATGAAGATATCAAGCATTTGTGCAACATTAACTATATACAGATACTCTTCTAATTCCTTTATATGTAATATGTTGGTGTTCATATTATCTTCATGAAGTACTTTAATTATCCCCTTTTAATGGGTAACAAAATAGGGTAAGAAGAGAGGTTTTACATAAGGGCCCCAAGTCTCTTATGTAGTAAAGCGTGCTGTTCAACCTGATGTCCATTCATGTGCCAAGTCAAGCACTGGTGACTTTTGTATAACTTCAGAAGGTAATATTGTAAGCTTTGAGGCCTGCTCAGTTTTTGTTGTAGCTACTGATATCTTAGTTTTTGAAACAAGGTCCATCATTGAACCTGAATCTCACTGATGTGGCTAGATTAGTTGGCCAGAGAGGCCAGGGATTTCTGTCTGTCTCCTTGGCCCTGGGGTAGCAGGTGTATGCTGCCATACATTGTTTGTTTGTTTGTTTGTTTGTTTTCTCTGTACTGTTTTCTCTGTACTGGGGACTAAATTCAGATCTTTATGCTTCTGTAACAGCCTAGCACTTTGTCTACTAAGACCTAGCCCATCACTTTCATTTTTAACATCTTTATAATTTCTAGATCTGTTTCTGGTGACTGATACCCTCTCACAGTTGGTCGGTCACATTTTCATGTTCCTTCATCTGCTAATAATTTCCATTAGATGCTGGACATTGTATGTATTATGCAATACTTAAAATGATTTATTATAGAAGACCCTTTAAAACATTGGAACATTTTTTTCACGAGTCATTGAATTCCTCAGTCTTTGTGAAAAGCTAATTTTTAAATATTTACAGTGGGAAGTTGTGGAGACCTATAGTAGGTCTTCTGGGGTAACTTTTAAATTCTCTGCTTAGGTATTACCATCCAGGGGCCTTTAATACCTATGAGCTTCACAGACATACCTTCAGTGTAGCTATTGGGAATTTAAGATAGTACTGATCACTTACATTCTCAAACTTATTTGCTTTTATTTCCCCATTAATTGTTCTTTTTCTGGAATTTCTTCTTTTCATGGTCTTAAGTTTATTGCCCTATACACAGGAAGGATGGTGTTCAAAACTCTCACCTGTTGACAGATTTCCTTCAGCTTTATCTGTGTCCTACATATTAGCCATCCTGGCTTCTAAACTTCAGGCTCTTGCCAGTTAAACAAAAACACAAGTCTATTGGGGGCTACCTTATGTACCCCAATGTAGAAATTGTCTTCTAAATGAAATTTAGTGAGTTGTAGAGCCCACTTCTCTCCCCTCTTTCATCATTTATATTCTTATGAATGTGAATTCACATCCTTGTAAATGCTTTGGTTACCATTAAAATGTTTGCATCATATCTTTTTGTACAGTTTTCTGTATGTCACAGGAGTGGTCAAATTCAGACTGTGATGTTTCTTCTTGACTAGAATTCCATCTTCCATGTTAACTCATGTCAACTGTGTCTTCTCATCTCTTTCGAATTTATTCAACTCTTCGATGGCGTTTTTAGCTTCATCTCATCTGTTTTCATTTGAAGAAGTCCTGTGTTTCTCTGTGTATCTTTAGGTACTTTTTATACTTTGCTACTCTTTGTTCTTCTGTGGATATTCTGAAAACTTAATTATATATATTTTTGTGTATGTTAAGCTTATTTTATAGTGTTTATCTAATTCCAGTGTTGTGTATTTTGTTAATTGTTGAGACCTGCTTATTTTCACTTCTGGCCTCATTTCCTTGGCTTTGTGCTGAGAGGTCTCGTTTGTTTTCACTCGCTAGCTTATTCTTACTGAGTTTCTATCTGTAGGAATTCATTAAAGGATGGAGGAAAAGTTGCGTTACCCCACATTTGATTTGTATTGCCTGTTCTGTATTGCTGAAATTTCTCAAAAACACGCCAGACCTTGGACGCCCTCTGAAAGGGATTCCCCACTTGAGGGTTCATGACCAGGGTAAACTCAGGTCGCTACGGTGTGAGGGCTGCTTGGGCTTTCAGATATTCATGAAGAGTTTTCTTCTTCTTCCACAATTACCTGTGCTTTGAGAAGGAATTACTTCTCATGGTTCCTATTCCGAGGAGGCTATTCCTGTAGTCAGACTCCAGTCCAATCCCTCTCTTGGGTAGATTCCCTAGAGTTTCTCCCATATTCCTCTCCAGCTTTCAGTAAAACAACAAATCAACAAACAAATGAACCCAAAGAACCTGGCAACCAAGCTCTCTCTACCTGCTTTATTTCGTAGTACATGTTCCCTCCCTCCAGGATTCTCACCAAGGATCCTTTGTTTTGTTCTCAATTTGTTTTTTCCATTCACACCACCATAATGCATCTTGAAGTTTTAGCTTTTGGCTGGAGTTTGACTAGGATACTTCCTGGATATTCATAAAACTGATAGTTTTTCTTTTTACTTAACATGAAAAACTAAATGCATATACAAATATTAATGCAATGAATATATCTGTCTGCCTTAAAGGCCATCTGAAATATGAATGTATATATTTTGATGTTACAAGTAGAACGTATTTGCTATTTATAATTTGGTAGTTATTTGAGTTGTCTTTTTATTTCTGCCTGAAATTCTTGGACAAAATCCAGCGCTTGGTTTCAGTTGGACTCGATTCAAAGAATGCAGTTTGTGTTTGGGACTGGAAAAGGGGGAGAATGCTGTCTATGGCTCCTGGTCACACAGACAGAGTGAGTATTCTCCTTTTGGCTTTCTAATGAATACTTGGCAGGAAAAGACTGGCTGAGAGTTCACAGGGTCTTCTGTGTCCTGTCATTGTCATGTAACCACAGGTAATAAAAGTTACACAATTTGTAAAAAAAAATCATACAATTATAGGGGAGAGGGAAGGGAAGAAAGGGAAATGTAGAATAAATTTCTTAGCTGATAACAATTTTCTAAAACCAAATATAGTTACAGTTGAACATTTCTGTGAACATATTAAGAACCATGGGTTTGTATACTTTAGATGGGAGAACTTTAAATGTGAAATATTAATGAAACTTTTAAAGTACAGTTTAAATTACACAATTATAAATACTCATAAAATCTTAGATTGTAGCCTGGTGAGATGGCTCAGCAGGTAAAGGTGCCTACATATACATGCATATAAATAAAAATCAAATAAAAATGTGAGATTATGTATCTACCATAGGACTAAAACACATGATCCACTATGTACAGCATTAGTTTGGAATTTATCTCTGTTTGCATCAGTAAAAAATATACTTTTTTCTTTTTTAAACAGATTTTTAAAAATATAAAGACTACAGATCCTTAATTTGTACTATTTGAAGAGTTGTACATATGAAAACATAAATTATTCAGATAACAACTTTAAAACTATATGGTCTGTTTAGTTTGATTTAACAGTGTGTTGCATATATATTATAGTTAAGGGAAAATGATGTTGTTCATATACATTTAAAATTATGTATTAATGCACCATTTGGAATTTTGCCTCTGTAAAAATTCTCAGGCATCAACCTCATATTCTATTTCTGTTGATCCATTCATCTTATTTTCTTAGGTCAAAGTATTCTTTAAAATTTAAAAAGGAATACATGTTGAATTTTACTTTACTAGTTCTCTGTAAAGTTATCCAAAATAATAAATTGCTTTTATTCCTTAAAACCATTCTTACTTTTCCTCATAAGATTTTTGAAATGTAAGATTTTGATTATTATTGAGAGTGTCATATGTAGTTTCTGATAGATGAAGGCTTAGCCCACTGAATTGTTTGGGCAAGGTTCTTAAGTGATACTGAAAGTATTCTAACCATTGATCTGATTTGTTTACAGATATTTGATATTTCTTGGGATTTGTACCAGCCAAATAAACTCGTCAGCTGTGGTGTAAAACACATCAAGGTACAAGAAGGTCCCTCTTTTATAGCAGTCATTTTTGGTTGCCTGGTACTACATATTCATCACCCCATTAGCCACTTAAGATAGTTACGGAATTCTAACAGGACTTGTTTTAATATGTCAACTTTTTATTACTCATGTCTTGTCTAGTAAGTGCTTGTTGTATAGTTATTTAAAACATTATAAGGTTATAAGTTTTTAAAAGGAAGTGATGAATACTGTCCATAAGGAAATAGTCTAATGAGGAAGAATCTATTGTGAATAGGAACCAAACATGTAAGAGTTTTTCATCTGCAGAGATAGTATCGTCTCTTAGAAGTAGCATAGTTACTACCACTACTTTCTGCACACTTGACCTGTAGGAGTCATTTAACCACATTGAGGTTGTTTTGTCTTGTTGTCTGTTTCCCATTTTGGAGCCATGACAGTGCTTACCATCCTCCTAGCAGCATTTGTTCAAGTGCTTTTCATGCTCAAGGGACTTTTACTTTGATAATTACTGTGTATTTGCTTATGCAAGCTATAGATTTTGTTTTACTATATAGTTAGGTCTTGAAGCCTCTAAAGTCACTGGTGATATTCATTCTTATTACATTTTTTTTATTGAAAATAAATTCTTTCCTCGTGCAGTATATCCTGATTATAAACCCCTTCTTCTCTTCCCATTCCTCCCCACCTCTGGGGAGGCCTCCAGATCCACTCCCTTTCTGTCTCTTTAGAAAACCAGCTTCTAAGAGATAATATCCAAACAGTATTTTTATAGTTAGCTTTAAGTCACTGGTGCCTGGTGCAAATGCCAAATACTTGTTTCTCTTCTCTTGTCTTATATAGTTGCTCCTGAAATAGTTAATTCCTAGTGAGTGAGTCTGTGTTCTGACAGCTCATCTGTTTGTCTCCTTCCTCCACTCACTCCCCAAGGCTTTAGGCACCTATAGTTTAAACACTGGGAAGATAGAGATCTTTGCCTTTATCTAGGATAATTCTTGATATAGTGCTTGAGATATATGTATGTGTGTATATTAATTTACCAACTGTGTGTTAAACATATATAATGTTTAATCTATATATTATAATTATATATTATGTAATATAATATCTAAGTTAACTATAAAGAGATCTTATGACTTATATTGTAGATGAAGCTAAAACTCTTATTTTTATCTTTTTTTTTAAGAACTCATCTTCTGAGATCAAACTGTATTATGAATTACATTTCCTTTGGTAGTGACAATGACTAGTAAGTTAGTAGTTTTGTGTCAGTAGTACTAGGGAAGAAGCTAAGTCACAAAGATAATCTAAATCTGAACTGCCAATTGGGTACAGTCTGCACTAGAACTTAGAGGAATTTAAATGTAAACTCAAATAAAATGAAATTTAAAATTCATTCACTCAGTCATTAGCCACATGTTTCTGGGGTCCACTATATTGGAAACCATGCATATGTATATTTGACACACATGTATTTATTCATATATACACATATGTGTAGAGAAGGGAGGGAGATTTCCATTTTCACTGAGATTCTATTTGATCTGATTCTAGAACAGAAGACTTAGCTCCTGCTGAGTCTCAAAGGCATTTGTAAACCTGGACTTTATTCCTCAAAGATTGTATTTCATTTCATCTCAGTGAGTGTTCAGGAATTGTAAGTCTCCCCAGGTGGTTCTAATGGGAGGTCAAGACTGAGATTCACAGAGCCAGAAGAAAAATAATAGCATCAAATTGGGACTGGGGTAAAGGACAAGGCCAGCTATTCCTGTGAATATCAATTATAGATGGTGCTTTAGGTTTAGAAGTCATTGAATTTCACACATTAAAGTACTCATTAGTTATGTGAATAGATTAGTATCTTAAGTTTTAGTTCTGTGAAGCTTCAGGCTTTAAAATTTAAGGATATAAAATTAAAAATATACTACATGGTAATTTACTTATAAAATGATATTTTGGGCACCCAATTTCTTTATATAGAACTATTCTATGTATAATTCCCTGCCTTATCATGTTTAGGTTATTTCTCTGTGCAAACTATAAAAAAGTACTGAACACCGAATAATAAAACAATAAGGCTGGCTATGATGATTCATGCTTGAATTTATCTTCTCCCAAGGATAAGTAGATTATTTGTAATGCATATCTTATTTTTAAGATTTACAAGCCGGGCGTGGTGGCGCATGCCTGTAATCCCAGCACTTGGGAGGCAGAGGCAGGCGGATTTCTAAGTTCGAGGCCAGCCTGGTCTACAGAGTGAGTTCCAGGACAGCCAGAACTACTCAGAGAAACCCTGTCTCAAAAAACCAAAAAAAAAAAAAAAAAAAAAAAAAAAAGATTTACAAAGCTGTTATTCAGGTTGAGACTATCCATGAGAGCATCATATATTCTTTCTTTCTGTCCTCTCCCCTGTCTTAACCTTTTGCATCAGATTTGACATACCATTTGGTTCATTTTCCTGAGTATATGGTGCTTTGTGCTTTTTTTACTACCCTTTTGGTTCTAGAGATTGAAACCAGGCCCTTGTACATACTAGGCAAATGACTTCCCATTGAGGTATATTCCCAGCCTTTGTCTTCATTTTTATTTCTAACTCACTCCCAACTTTTTAGCCTAAATTGCTTGTAGAATTTTTTTGAAAGCACAGCTTTTTAAAAATATTCTTTTTATTCATTCTTTAAGAATGTCTCTCTCTCTCTCTCTCTCACACACACACACACACACACACACACACACACACACACACAGCTTGATCATATTCACTTGCACTTCTCTCTCAGACCCATCCCCTTCCACTCCAACCACTCCCACTCTTGTCTGTTGGTTTTTTTTTAATTTTTTTTTTATTATATGTAAGTACACTGTAGCTGTCCTCAGACACTCCAGAAGAGGGAGCCAGATCTCATTACAGATGGTTGTGAGCCACCATGTGGTTGCTGGGATTTGAACTTATCACCTTCGGAAGAGCAGTCGGGAGCTCTTACCCGCTGAGCCATCTCACCAGCCCCTGGTTTTTGTTTTTAAATAACTGCATGAAATGAATTTGTAATGCCCATATCTAATCGGGGTGTGAGGCTATCCACTAAAGCATGGTTGAACTACTGGCACCCCTGCCATTACAGAACAAAACAAAACAACCCTGACTCTCTCTCCACTAGAAGCTATAAACTGTAGGAAGAGGGGCTCCTGAGTCCCTGCATTCTCCATGCTAGAACATTGACTGGCTTTGTTGCAGGTCTTAGGTAAGCATGCAGCCACAGCTGCTGTGAGTTTAAGAGTTCAGCAGCTCTGTTCTTTCTAGAGGTCACTGTTTTCATCCCATCCTCCCTGACCTCTGGCTTCCCCCTTTTGACACTGATTCCCAAGGCTTGGGGTATTGTAGGTGTCCCATTTGTGTTTGGGCAGTCCACAGACACTTATTGCATGCACAGTGACAATGTCTGTGTTTACTGTCATCACTGCACAAAGCTATTTGATGATATCTGCACTAATTTATGTGTATGGAGATACTCATCTAGATGCCAGTTTGGTACAGTGTCCATTTGGCAATAGTATAAGCAGGCTTATTCCAGGGCCTTGTGCTGTGAGCTCCCCAGTTAAAGGTGTATGGGCAGATTAACAGCACTACACTAGGCATTTGTTTCCTCTTGTGCAGTGAGACTTATATCCAAAGTGGTTGGTTGGCTCTTTAACATCCATGACACTGTTGCACTCAAGGCATTCTGATCATTGTTATAGTCATGGGGTTCACAGCTGGGCAAGACTGTTTGATGGCTTTTCCTTCCCAGAGGTCTATTCTGTTGCCATGAAAGGTAACAAGCAGGGATAAAACTTTCTGGATAGTATCAACCTGATTTCTATATGACCTGTGTCCAAAAGGTATGTTATCTTCAGCAATGGAGTCTTACTATCAAGTCCTGGTGGGCAACCAGAAGGAGTGGCTGTAGTCTATATTGGTTTGCTGGAATCTAAGACATATCTGACCAACAGCTCGTGAACAATTATGCTTAGCACCAGGCTTTTTATTTGGCATCCTTTAGCTCTGGGAGGAGTATTGTCCCTTGTGAAGGATGACTCTTTTACATGAAAACACACACACACACACACACACACACACACACACACACGAAGCTTATGAAATAGTATGTCTCCATATGGCTTTTTCAGACATCTTTTATGTTAGTTGTTCCTCCTCCATCCATTTCTTTGCCCTCCACTTTCATCCCTCTCCTCACCAAAAATAGCTTTAAGGAAAATGTTAGCTCAAATGCCTTACACTTACAGATAAAGATTGAAACTAGTGACTAATCTGCTAAAACAGCTGTGACAACCCTAGGATGAGGATATAAGCATTGAATGCTATTTTATCATAAGACAACTACTTAGGCAATTTCTAGTCTGCTACCATAGTATAGTATTGAATTACTGAAAATATATGACTTGGTTTTATAAGCATTATTTGATAATATGCTTATAATGTATACATTTTAGTTCTGGAGTTTGTGTGGAAATGCTCTGACCCCAAAACGCGGAGTTTTTGGTAAAACAGGTGACCTTCAGACAATATTGTGCCTGGCCTGTGCTCGGGATGAGCTAACATATTCTGGTGCACTCAATGGGGATATATATGTTTGGAAAGGAATCAATCTTATACGAACAATACAAGGAGCCCATACTGTAAGTATATTTGAATAATTTAAACACTTTTAGCTATTTACCACTTAACTTTCTTAAAACATACTATCTACTATAGCCTATCTCTAGTCAGTTCAGTTTCTAAAATGTTATTCTAATGGTTATTTGATTTCAATTAAGAACCATGCAATTAGACTCATACATATTTATTAAGTTAGTATAAGTATCATCTTCCTGAAACTGTTGTTATAACAGTGTATTTTTCAGAATAGTGCAGAGTAATAAAGCTTTTTGACTTTAGCCATAGAGTTTTCTAGACTAGCTGCATTAAAATATAGTTTGTGTTGTTAAGGCCAACTTAACCAGTAGGCAATTTGGCAACATGTAGGAAAAAATAGAGTCATTAAGCCAGGGGAGAAGAGATTTAATTTTTTAGTTGGTTAAATGATTATTTGTGCATATGGGTGTTTTTGCTTGAATGTGTACCTGTGCACCATGTGTGTGCCTAGTACCTGTGGAGGCCAGAAGAAGGTGTGGGATCCTCTGGAACTGGAGTTACACACCAGTGTGAGCCTCCACGTAGATGATAGGGTTTGAATCCAGGTTCTCTGGAAGACCAGTCAATGATCTTAACCCCTGAGCCATCTCTCTAGTCACTGGAATTTTTTTTAATTCATAAGATTTTCATATAGTTAACTCACAAAAATGTATTATTAAAAGTTTTGTGTGGTTTTATATTTAAGCTATTTTGCAATTGAACCATCACTCCTCCAACAGTGTGTAGGGAGGTTGGAGAGATTTTCAGGTGGGAAGCACTGACGCTCTGAAGAACCATTTATGAATGACTTGCTCTATGTGAAATGTCTAGAGACAAAAATAGTATTTTTTCACAAAATGTGGGACAATTCATATTTTATCCTTTAATATATAAAAACACTAGTTTTTTCTATAACATTTTTCAGTGTAGAATGTTGTAATTTTTGCTTATCATCTTGAAGAAAAATGTTAACTTCCTTGAATTTTCTTTTTTTATTAACCATCCTTTTTGCCTTTTATTCTTCTTTGGTTGGTTGTACCGGGGTTTTTGTTCATGTATATATTAGAGATATATACTTTTCCAGTATCTACATTGTAGTTAAGGGCCAGGGTGGTGGCTCAGGGAGTGAATGCTGGCCTAGCACTGTAGATCCCTGCATTCAGTCCCTAGGACTGCACTTACACACAAAAAAGTCAAAGCTTTTCCTTTATGGTTTATGGTTTTCTTATCATATATGACAAGGTTTTATAGCTCAAAGTCACATGAGCACTATGATTTTTTTGCATTTATTTATTCCATTTAGAGTTTTGCCTTTCAGAATTTTATATACAGTATAATATTTAATATTCTTTTGTGTTATGTACATATTATTAAATACTACCTCAATTATATGTTGACTTCCTTATGGTATATTTTAGATTTTGGTATGTTTTCTGGTTTGTTTGTTTGTTTGTATTTTATTAAAAATATTGCTGAATGAATTTTTTACCTTTATTTAGTAGATGTTCTTAAGCATTCATGTTTTTAAGTCATTTTCTACCTTCACCTAGGCAGGAATTTTTAGTATGAATTCTTGTGAAGAAGGCTTTGCTACTGGTGGCAGAGATGGCTGTATTCGTCTTTGGGATTTAACTTTTAAACCAATTACTGTGATTGATCTCAGGGAAACAGAACAAGGATACAAAGGTAATAATAACATGAATGAGTTATGCTAAGCTAATTGTAAGTAAGGCAGTGGTTGTTTCTTAGTGTACAAGAATGTTTTTCTCTACATTCCATCTGGAGGACTTTTGCTGATAGTTTGTGCTATTATGACAAAGATCCTTTTGTGTATCTGATGCCTGCTAAAATAAAACCTACAGAAACATTTGATAGACATTTACTCTTTTGAACTGTGGATTTTCAAAATATTTTACTGTGACAATGCGAAATAGAACTATTTGCCAAATAATTGTGCAAATATAATATATTGGTAAACTTTTGTTAATGATGACCTAAGTCATTTTTCTTTTACTCAAAACTTACTTTTTCAGAAATTTAAAAATAGACATAATAAAATAGGTTCTCAGTGTAACATATTAGTAATTATTGGTCATTAATGTCATTGAATTATAAGTCTAATATTGGAAGTAACACATTTAGAGTATATTTATTGGTAATATATTTAAATTATATCTGTGTTACTGGAGAGATATGTAACTCTGCTCTAATTGTTTAGCTTCATCTGTAAATTAACATCACTACAAATATCTCCTACTGTTAGATTGATTAATACACATGGATTATTTAGAAAATTCAGTAAGCCTTTAGATGTTAGTCGCTGCTGTTTTCATTAGTTTTTGATAAGCATTATTTTGAAGCTTACAAAATAATGTTATTAATTTTTACTTTATTTTCGAGGCTATTATGAGGTATATGGTGTCTTTATATTGGCAATGTTGTATAAATAAAATAATGGGGATGTTTTCTCATGAGGGCCAACAGGAACTATGGAAAATGCAGATAAAGTAAAAATGAATTCTCTTTTCTTAAGTGTATTGATGAACTGATTTAAGAAATGAGTTACAGTGTGAAGTCAGGTTGTTATAAAACAAAAAACAAAAAGACAGAAAATGCAGTGTCTTTAAAGGCAGGTTGTGAGCACACACCTTTGTAAGTGCTTGTGCCACGCTTGTGCCACCTTGGCTACAAACAGAGTCTGACTCTGAGTTGTCTCACAGAGGAGAAGGGAAGAGTGTATCCAAAGGATGGGTAGAAATTATGTATATGAAAGAAGAAATCTATTGTTCCATATGGCAAAGAACAAAAACAATTGAGGAGAATGAGAGTATATATTCAGACTTTTGTACTCTCTTACAACCAAGATATAAAAGATACAAAAATTAATTTCCAATTAAGTGTGTATTTTATTATTGTAGCACAGATATTAAGTACAATATTGGAACTAATGTGTTTTTTACCAGGTTTATCTGTGAGGAGTGTTTGTTGGCGAGGTGACCACATTTTAGTGGGAACGCAGGACAGTGAAATTTTTGAAATTGTTGTACATGAAAGAAATAAACCTTTCCTAATTATGCAAGGGCATTGCGAAGGTGAACTTTGGGCGCTTGCTGTTCACCCTACTAAGCCTTTGGCTGTGACTGGAAGTGATGATCGTTCAGTCAGGTAAGTAAATCATTTCTTAGGTAAACAAAATAAGGTACCATGAAATCTCAAATTCAGACCATAAGAACTAATTGTTTCCAACTAAGGCTGTATTTGAGACCGTACACCTCCAGTGTATTGTGAATGCCTCTGACCTGCCATTGTGCTCAGGCTTCCATACACATACACACAAATAAATAAATGTAAAATTGGTTCTAAAATCTACCTGTGTGATATATGTAAGCTTTAGTCAATGTGTAAACAAATGAGTGTGTCTGTGTTCTTATAATACTCTATTTATAGACATGAAATCTGAACTTTGTATATTGTGTTCTAAAATTTTATTCTTTTATGGTTTTCAACAATTAAAATTTGTAAAATCCATCCTTGGTTCTCAGCCTATAAAAACATGCAGCCAGGTTTTCATCCCCGGATTTGTCCCAGAGGATGTGTTTGCTGACTCTTGTGGTACAGAGTAAGAAATCCTCAGCACGTGCAGCAGTTTGTGTTGTAGCATTGAAACTTCATGGTCGGGAAAGGCAGGGCGCATGAGCACAGAATGCCTAAGTAGGGCCGACTGGGTAGGTGCTTGAGAGTGTAAAGGAGAATGATTGGAAAAAACAGCTTTTATACTTAGGCAATATGACTGTATATGTAGAGCCATCCAAAGAAAATGCAAATAAATTCATGGAATTGAAAGGGAGTTAATGGAACTGGAGAGACAGCTCAGTGATTGAGAATTCTTGCTATTCTTTCAGTGGACTAAGAATTTAGTTCCCAGCAGCCATGTTGGGCAGCTCACAACTGACTGTATCTGAAGGTGTCTCTTGGCTTCCTCTGATACCTGTGTGCATGAGCTCAAATATATATACACAAATAAAAGATAAATGTAAAAGAATTAGAAAATATCTTGGATATAAAAGAATATAAAATTAGTATACAAAATTATTTTTCTATAAAACTGTTTCAAGTTTTTAAAAAGATAAAACTTATAAGATCATTATAAAAAAATCTATTTCTCAAGCCGGGCGTGGTGGCGCACGCCTTTAATCCCAGCACTTGGGAGGCAGAGGCAGGTGGATTTCTGAGTTCAAGGCCAGCCTAGTCTACAAAGTTCCAGGACAGCCAGGACTATACAGAGAAACCCTGTCTTGAAAAACCAAAAAACAAACAAACAAACAACAACAACAACAAAAACCCTGTTCCTGCCTTTGTATGTGAGAGTGGGCGTGTGGGCTTATGAGTGCCATGGCATGTACAGAAGTCAGGACTACTTTGGGAAGCTGCTTCTCTCCTTCCATTATGGGTTTTGGGGACTAGGCTGCAAGCACTTTTACCTTTGGAACCATCTTGCCAACCCTGCTGTATTACTTTAAAAAAACCTGATACTTTTTCATTTTAATCATAAGTAATATTGCTGTTTTCATAGAGACAAATGTCGTCCTTTAAACTAGATTGTTTTAACTTGAAATATTATTACAGAGATTATTTTTATAGTATGCATTAATTGTTTTTATTTTTTATTTAATTTGTGCAGGATTTGGAGCCTTGTCGATCATGCATTAATAGCAAGATGTAATATGGAAGAACCAATCCGATGTGCTGCTGTAAATGTAGATGGGATTCATCTTGCCCTTGGAATGAAGGATGGCTCATTCACTGTTCTTAGAGTGAGGTATGCAATTGGAGTAGAAGCAGAAACAGTGATTTCTTGTTTTGTTAGCGTGTATAGTACTCATTGCTCTTAACCACCTATCCTTTCTTTCCCTCTTCTTTTATATGTGCTCCAAGTTTTAGTTTCATTAAATGAATATACTTATAAAATAGTTTTGTTAGAAAATTAAACTCAAGAAGCTTTTAACTTGGGGCATTAAGAATACTTAGCAAACAGGTTGGAGAGATGGCTCATTGACTGAGATCTGCTGTTCCTGCAGATCTGCTATTTTGGAAATTCATTTTAAGGTATCCTAGAAAAAAATGGCTGAACTCCGCTCTGTGTTTTTTGTTTCTTTCTTTGTTTGTTTGTTTCTTTGTTTGTTTTTTTGTTTGTTTGTTTTTTTGGATTTTCGAGACAGGGTTTCTCTGTGTAGCCCTGGCTGTCCTGGAACTCAGTTTGTAGACCAGCCTGGCCTCGAACTCAGAAATCTGCCTGCCTCTGCCTCCCGAGTGCTGGGATTAAAGGCGTGCGCCGTTTCTTTTTTAAATAAGTCGAGCATGGGGGCATATGCCTGTAAATCAAGTGCTTAGGAAACAGAAGAAGAAGATTGGAAGTTTGAGGCTAGCCTGGGCTACATAATGAGACTGCCAAGAAAAGGGAACATTTGAAATAAAATTCACTAGTGGGGAAAAAAATGAATAAAAACAACCTAGGTGGTTATATAAAGATAGGTATTGACATATATTGCCAAAGTGCTGCATTCTTTCATACTTTGCTTCCAAATGCCAGTTTGCACATTTGCTCATTATAAAAGTGCGTTTGAAAATTTTGCTGTTTAAGAATATTTCACAAATTGAATATTTACAAAGAACTTTTTTGTTGTTGGTGGTGTTGTTTCAAGACAAGGTTTCTCTGTGTAGCCCTGGTTGTCCTGGAATTTACTCTGTACACCAGGCTGGCCTTGAACTCAGAAATCCGCCTGTCTCTGCCTCCCAAGTGCTGGGATTAAAGGCATGTGCCACCACTGTCCAGCTACAAAGAACTTGTAACACTAAAAAAATATGGCTAAATCTTTTATTATGTGAATACAGAAATTTAGTAGAGAGCTGTAAGGTACTTAAAAATAAGGTTATTTATGCACTGAAGTGTAGTATTTTTCTCTTCTACTTTTCTTTTCAGTGCTGAAATTCAAATCCAGGACTTGATGCTGGGCAAGTACCCTGTCACCACATAATGCATAGTCCATTTTTTTCTGTTTATTTTTGGTCAGCAAAATAATTATTCCCAAGCAGATACTACTCACCTTACTTATATGTATGTCACAGTTTGTACATACTTGATGGAGCCTCTGTGTTTGGAGACATTTTGAAACAATTGTTTTGTGACCTTTGCTCAGACGGTCTCTTTTCTTTTTACAGAGACATGACTGAAGTTGTACATGTTAAAGACAGGAAGGAAGCAATCCATGAGCTAAAATATTCACCAGATGGCACTTACCTGGCTGTCGGCTGCAATGACAGCTCAGTTGACATCTATGGAGTTGCTCAGCGTTATAAAAAGGTCGGTGAATGTGTCGGTTCCCTTAGCTTCATCACTCATTTGGACTGGTCTTCCGACAGTAGATACTTACAGACAAATGATGGCAGTGGAAAGCGACTTCTCTACAAGATGCCAGGTAAACTTTCCTAGCTCATTGCATATAGAGCATAGACTTTTAATGGCTGTAGCATTTCAATTTTCAGTAACAATAAATTGTAACTTATATTTGATTATAGGTAGAGTAATTTGAGCTAGTTCAGGTACCATGGTCTTTTCTATAAGTATCTTTAGAGTTCTTTCCCACCAGAATATTGAGTTGTAATTGACCTCTATATGTTTAAAATATGTGATGTGATATTTTTTAAAATTTGAGATAGGGTCTCATTATGTTTTCTGGCTAGACTGGAACTTATGTAGACCATGCTGGCCTCAAATTTAGTGCTGGGATTACAGGCAAGTGCCACATGCCTAGCCCTTTGTGACATTTTTTAATGTACATATATTGAACATTATAAAATGATTATCACAACCCACTACAGTTATTATAATTTTCATGTGAAGTAGAAACATTCAAGATCTTTCTTAGCAGATTTTAAACACACCCTGAGTAATGCAGTATGGGTGATAACAGTTACTGTGCTGTACATTCAGAAAGGCCACTCAGGGGCTGGAGAGATGGCTCAGCGGCTAAGAGCACTGACTGTTCTTCCAGAGGTCCTGAGTTCAATTCCCAGCAACCACATGGTGGCTCACAACCATCTGTAATGGAATCTGATGCCCTCTTCTGGCAGGTCTGAAGATAGTGACAGTGTACTCACATACATAAAATAAATAAATCTAAAAAAGGAAGGAAGGAAGGAAGGAAGGAAGGAAGGAAGGAAGGAAGGAAGGAAGGAAGGAAGGGCCACTCAGAACTCATCCTGCACACTGAAACTTGGTGCCCTGGACAACATCTTACCATCACAGTGCACCTCCCAACTCCCGGAAGCCAGCAGCCTCTAAACTGGTCTTAATTAAAACCCCACACCTCTCAAACTACCTTCCACACCTCTATCTAATGTGGTGCTTTGTAAATTAATCACTTTTATAAGAACTAGTTTGATAAGACTGCTTGCATAAGACAGTCCAAGTATTGTCCCCAAGCTTAGCGTTGATGATTTATAATGAAGATTTACTGAGTCCTACTGTCCTCTTACCTAGTGCGAGTGTATTACTGTCCACTGATCATTCTGTTTTGGACCTTTTTTAGTGTTTCCCTGATTTGCTCCTTTGTTGGAGCCTTTGTCCTTTCTTCCTTCCCTTTCTCCCTGCCTCTCTGTCCTCCCGTCCTTCCCTTCCACTCCTCTTTGTCTCTTAAGTCCTCCCTCCCTCCCTTCCTTTATCCCTCCCTCCCTTCCTTTTTTCCTTCCTTCTTTGTGTAATTATTGAACACATTACAGAAAAAACCAATGCCAATGCCATCGATAGATACGTTAGATTCTTCTCTGTTCCCACGTTCTCCTCTGATGGAGCAGCAGCTGTACAGGGAGCTGTCTTCTCAGTGTTGTCCTGAGGATCAGGGCCTTGGAGATGTAGGTGAGCTCAGAGACGAGGAGTTCCAGAAGGGTGGGCCTCGTTCACCCCAGTGAAGCCTTAGCTTCCTCAGAACCAAACACCCAGTGACCTCTGAAGAAAGACATCCTTTGCTTTTCTTATAACTCACCCAGGTGTCACTAATCTGTATCATGAATTTAGTGAGTTTCAGTTCTGTTTTCCATATGAATTGATGCTATGTTCAAACTCTTCTTAATGTTAGTAGCATTTACATTTTTTTAAATTAATCATTCCATTCATTTACATCTCAAATGATATCCCACTTCCCAGTTACCCCTCCACAAATCCCCATGCCATATCCGCCCTCCTCCTCCCCTAATCCACACTTAACTGTATGTTAGTGTATTCTTCTCTAACTTAGGTGTAGGTAGAGAGGTTTATATTTGAGTGAAAAGAACCAAGTGGAGTAATTTCTTAACTGAAGATTCTTTTACTTTTAGGAGGAAAGGAGGTGACAAGCAAGGAAGAAATGAAAGGCGTGCACTGGGCTTCCTGGACGTGCGTTGCGGGCCTTGAAGTCAATGGAATTTGGCCCAAGTATTCTGATATCAATGATATAAACTCAGTCGATGGAAACTATGTTGGCCAGGTTTTAGTTACAGCTGATGACTATGGAGTTGTAAAATTATTCCGATATCCATGTTTAAGAAAAGGTATCTTTTCTCCTAATATTTTAACTGACCCTCTCATAAAAAATGTTATGTTTCTACCTCATGGAAATAAATTATACCAGTTAATATTTTAGAGTGTATAGTAACTGTTGAAGGATTTTATTTTGCCAATTCAAAAATTGTTGTCCTGTTACATTTATTTTTTTCATCATGAAATTTTTACGAAAAATTATTTTTGAATTTACCATAATATGTGCAGTAATGATTTATCATCTGACTTGTTGGCACTGCACACATATTAAAGTACAACCCAGCAGCAGTGTTTACGAGATCAGCGGAAGTAGCTTGACCTAAGTATGTAGTGAACTTGTCACCCTGAAGGACTGGGTTTTCACAGCAACCCATGCTAGCATTGATACTGTGCGTCTACACTGATAGTGAGCTCCAGATCCTGCAGCCGCTTTGTGTTGCCAGATCCTCCCTGTGAAATGTCAGCTCAGCTACTCCACAGACAGAAGTGGTTCTGAGTGGTGCGTAAAGGCTGGCCGTGCTACTAGCTGGTGTAGCCCCTGTTTCCAGCCTTCTGCCACAGGACATAGCAATTGCCAGACATTCTACGATGTTATTCTTTAAAGACTCATCTCTATTGTTGCACAAACATTTTGGTTGTTAGTTTTTCATTGCCATGAAAACAATAAAACTAATTGTACTGTAAGTGTCCGTTACAGTTTATGCATTTATTTTTCCATTAGTTGACATTTGAATCATTTCTTTTTGGTTTTTCGAGACAGGGTTTCTCTGTATAGCCCTGGCTGTCCTGGAACTCACTTTGTGGACCAAGCTGACCTCGAACTCAGAAATCCGCCTGCCTCTGCCTCCTGAGTGCTGGGATTAAAAACGTGCGCCACCACGCCCGGCTGAATCATTTCTAATCTTTTGTTAGCATATGCAAGTTTCTCAAAGAGGTATGAAACTGTTGGATGAAAGAGAATATGGATGTTGAACATTATAAGAAAATATCAGTTTGCTTTCTAAAATAGTTGGAACATGTCGTCAGTACCCTTTGACTCACAGCCTCTTAGGCACTTGGCCTTACCAGACTTTCTTTGAATTTTGGCAAATATAGGTACCGTAAGTGGTCATATTTTGTGGTCTCATTAAAATCTCTCCTAGTGAGACTGAGATTTATTTCCAGATGTTTTAGGGGGAGGTTTATGTACTTCCTGTGTCAACAGGTAGCCCAGGCTAACCTCACACTTAATATAGTTGAAAAGGCTAGACCTAGGTTCTGGATCTGCTAGTCTCTACCTCTTAAATATAGGGATTACAGGTGTGTGCTACTGTGCTTGGCCTCTTTTGTATTTCCTTAATGTCTTTTATCTACTAGTTCTTACTTTTTTTTTTTTTTTTTTTGGTTTTTCGAGACAGGGTTTTTCTGTATAGCCCTGGCTGTCCTGGAACTCACTTTGTAGTCCAGGCTGGCCTTGAACTCAGAAATCCTCCTGCCTTTGCCTCCCAAGTGCTGGGATCAAAGGCGTGCGCCACCACGCCCGGCTAGTTCTTACTTTCTATACAACCAAATTTATTATTTTTTTTTGTTATTATTTGTTTTTCTTAATTACGTTACATTCTACTCACTGCCCTTTCTCAGTCACCCCCTCCCACAGCCCCTCTCTCATCCTCCCTCCCCTTCTCCTCTGAGAGGGTGGGGGCCCCTCTGGATATCCTCCCTTGCCCCCAACACTAGCACTTCAAGTCTCCATTAGGCTAGGAACATCCTCTCCCACTGAGGCCAAAGAAGGCAGCACAGCTAGAAGAACATACCCCACATATAAGCAACAGCTTTTGGGATAGCATCCACTTCAGTTATTTGGGATCCACATGAAGACCAAGTTGCATATCTACTACATATGTGTGGGAAGGCCTAGGACATGCCCATGTATGTTCTTTGATAACCAGATTTTTAAATCTATTTTCTTGTGTGTGTGTGTGTGTGTGTGTGTGTGTGTGTGTGTGTGTGTTTTGCCTGTGTGTGTGCACATATAGGTATGCATGTACCATATGTTTTGCTTTATTTTTTTTTTGTGCTAATAGGGATCAAAGCCAGAGACTGACACATTAGGTAAATGCTGTGCCAGTAAATTATATATACCCCAGCCCATTTTAAATCAATGTATTTTGAAGTATTTTCTCACAAAAGTTGCTCAGGCAGGCCTTGAACTTGTGATTTTCCCACCTTAGCCTTCCTAGGAGCCAGGTGTGAACCAGCACACCTACCACCTAACAGTTTGTTTTTCTGTTTCTTCATTTTTTTATTTAATTAAAATATAATTACACAATTTCCTTTTCTCTTTTCTTCCTCCCACACCTCTCATAACCCCCCTTTCAAATTACACACACATATTTACAATGTATCTGCAAATAAATATATAAATACAAAAAGACAGTTCAGTGTTGTTTTTTTGTTTTTTGTTTGTTTGTTTGTTTTTCTGGCTGACCTTTTGGGGTTGGATAAGATTTAGGGTGCCCGTGTCTAAGGAAGACTGATTTTCCTTCTCTCAGTAGTTTGTAATTGCCTGTAACTCTTTTAGGAGTGAGACCACATTCAATCCCACCCCGCAACCCCACCATCTACGTTAGCATGCCAACTAATGTTGTCATTGTTCAGGTCTTGTTTTAGCAGCCGTTTTGTTGAGACTTCCTGGGTGAAGTTTTCCTACCATCTAGAAGATTGGATCTGGCAGAAGGCTTGCAGGGTTCTTACAGTCCTTTTATAACACTCCCTGAGCCTTAGGTGTAAGGGTTTGTTGTAGAGGTATCAGTTGGGACTGGGCTCCCCACAGTTTGATGCAATAAAGAGTCTTTGATGAGGATTAGGAGGTATACTTCTCTGTGGGTGTAAGGATAAGTAATGAGATATCAGTTAGGAGTCTAGCTGAGGGAAGTAGCACTAGTAGGTTCTCCTCTGAAATCTGTGTGACCTCAGGAGCCGGGAGTGGTTGGGTAGGTTTTCAGTGCTAGTCATGACTCCTCTCCTGCTGAGCAGGCCTTGAGTCCAGTTATACAGCTGTTGGTTACCACCAAAATATGCATCACTGTTACACCTTTAGGGATTATCTTCCTGTGATTCTCATTCCTGTAGTTCCCAGGTGTCACTGCTGGGGGACTGTTGAGCTTGCTTCCCTTGGAAGCCTGTATAGTACCTCCTGGTATCATGAAAGCTAGTCATCAGGAAGGTAGCTTTTAAGTCACATCTAACTATTGTTCCAAGCCCTGTGTCTGAAGTGCATAGGGTCTTCAGCAATAGAAATACCTCACGGTTTTTGTAGTTCCTACTAAACTCTATTGTAAAATAAGTAAAAACTATTTGTACCACTCAGTTCATTCATTTGTTCTTTTAACTAATTTTAAGATCATTTTCCCATCTGGTCATACTCAGCGTTGTGATGTTATAATAGTTTGGATATAGTAGTTATTGTTTAAGGTGGTATGTGTGTGTATTGCTTTTTATTAATTTAAAGATATACTTTTGTTACAGGGGCCAAGTTTAGAAAATACATTGGCCATTCAGCTCATGTAACTAATGTCAGATGGTCACATGATTATCAGTGGGTTATTTCTATTGGTGGAGCAGATCACTCTGTCTTTCAGTGGAAATTTATTCCTGAGAGAAAATTAAAAGATGCTCTTCACATAGCTCCCCAAGGTAAGCGGAAACAGCTCCCCCATCCATAGCTCCAAACTAGCAATTTTACCATTGAAGCCTCTTACTAGCAGAAATTTTCCTGTTAGAATAGATGTATATCTTTAAAGTCAGGTATCATGGAGGATGCTATACAAAGAATTTGGGTGGAAATTTAAGTTGTCAAATGAGTGAAATAATTCTGCTAGCAAAACCAACAGTGTTAAGCCGGGCGTGGTGGTGCACGCCTTTAATCCCAGCACTCGGGAGGCAGAGGCAGGCAGATTTCTGAGTTCGAGGCCAGCCTGGTCTACAAAGTGAGTTTCAGGACAGCCAGAGCTATACAGAGAAACCCTGTCTCAAAAAACCAAAAAAAAAAAAAAAAAACCAAAAACAAAAAGAAAAAACCCAATAGTGTTTCATCTTGAAGATATGGGTTCTCAGGTTTTGGGTTTTTTTTTCCAATTTTTTCTTAGATATTTTCTTAATTTACATTTCAAATGCTATCCTGAAAGTCCCCTATATCCTCCCCCCCACCCTGTTCCTCTACCCACCCACTCCCACTTCTTGGCCCTGGCGTTCCCCTGTACTGGGGCATATAAAGTTTGCAAGACCAAGGGGCCTCTCTTCCCAATGATGGCCAACTAGGCCATCTTCTGCTACATATGCAGCTAAAGATACGAGCTCTGGGGGTATTGGTTAGTTCATGTTGTTGTTCTACCTATAGGGTTGCAGACCCCTTCAGCTCCTTGGGTACTTTCTCTAGCTCCTCCATTGGGGGCTCTGTGTTCCATCCTCTAGAAGACTGTGAGCATCCACTTCTATGGTTGGCAGGCACTGGCATAGCCTCACAAGAGACAGCTATATCAGGGTCGTTTCAGCAAAATCTTGCTGGCATGTGCAAGAGTGTCTGCATTTGGTGGCTGATTATGGGATGGAGGGTAGTCTCTGGAGGGTCAATCCTTTTGTCTTAGTTCCAAACTTTGTCTCTGTAACTCCTTCCATGGATATTTTGTTCCCTATTCTAAGGAGGAACGAAGTATCCACACGTTGGTCTTCCTTCTTCTTGAGTTTCATGAGTTTTGCAAATTGTATCTTGGGTATTCTAAGTTTCTGGGCTAATATCCACTTCTCAGTGAGTGCATATCAAGTGACTTCTTTTGTGATTGGGTTACCTCACTCAGAATGATACCCTCCAGATCCATTTATTTGTCTAGGAATTTAATAAATTCATTGTTTTTAATAGCTGAGAAGTATTCCATTGTGTAAATGTACCACATTTTCTGTATCCATTCCTCTGTTGAGGGATATCTGGGTTCTTTCCAGCTTTGGGCTATTATAAATAAGGCTGCTATGAACATAGTGGAGCCCCAGGTCTTTATATGCTTTAAAAATCAAGAAAATATCAACTCATCTGCTGTATGTAGTAATTTTAGCTGTTTTTCATGTTGATTATAAGTTATATTCAATTATATCTGCACAGACACTTACTGTAGCATCCATTGGGGAGGCAGTGGGGAGAATTAAAGGAGCTATTGAGTTTCAGTGATTGGACAGGTAGATAATCTGTAGTGCAGTTTACTGATATCAGTGTCACTTGACTAGGTCATTTCATTTAACTATTTTACGGCTTGTTTCCTTGTCAAGCTGACAGAGTCATCTCTTAATCATTAATTTTACACTGTTGTTTGAAAGTAAATCTTTTAAACAAATAATGTTTGTTTATAAACATTTACAGAAAGTCTGGCTGAGTCCAACAGTGATGAATCAGATTCAGATCTGTCTGATGTTCCAGAACTAGATTCTGAGATTGAGCAAGAGACACAGCTTACTTACCACCGGCAGGTAATGTCCTATTAACCTATCATGTTGTCCCCCAAAGTCCAGTTTCTTCATCTTGATTTCTGCTACTATTATCTATTGTGAATTTTTATGGCTTTAATTTCTCCAATATTGGATAGTTCTTTCAGTTTCCCCCTTTGAACATCATAGCACACTTACATAAAATGTTCTTTTATATTAAATTGTGAATGTACTAAGGAAGCTTATGTTCTGTTTGCCTGTAGACTTTTGTCGCAGGAGACTACCACATCCCCTTTAATGTTTCCTATGACTCATAGAAAGCTCTCAGAGCATTAAATTCCAAATATTCTCTTATCAGTATATGAAAGTTATATTAAGTATATGAGCATCTTTATTAGTACTTACATTAATCATTATTTCTATGTATATTTTTAAGGTTTACAAAGAAGATCTACCTCAACTTAAAGAACAATGCAAAGAGAAGCAGAAAAGTGCTACTTCTAAACGAAGAGAACGCACTCCAGGAAATAGTATTCGATTACACTTTATTCATGGGTATAGAATAATATATTCATTTGTGTGTTTGAATTTGAGTTTGCACTTAATACCCTTTGCCTAAGGGTTTAGAATTTAATGTTTAGCCCATTGCTAGTAGTTTCTGGAATCCTTTAGAGCACATAATGTATAGGCCTCACATTTCAGCTCTGCAGCAACAAGTTTCTACTCTCAGCAAGCACACATTTTCTCACCAGACTGGTAATACTTTCTAAGAATTTGAAAAGAAGTTATTTATGAAAAGTATTACCGGGGTTAGAGAAATAGCTTAGTGATTAGGAATGTTTGCTGCTCTTCCATGGGGACTAAGTTCCATTCCTAAAACCTACATCAGGTGGCCTCCAAAAGCATCTATACATATATGACAGACACACACATACACACACAAGTAAAATTAATCTTGAAGTATTTTCCTTTTAGTGTTAAAATAGATGGTATTTTTGTTCCATTGTGTTGTGTGATTGGACTTCTTTGAAGCACAATGCAAGGTTGTCATTGGTGGGATTGTATTAACCATTTGAAGATTTGTGTGTTCTAACTGCTTGCTTATGTTTACTGTTGGAACATGTATTACATAGTCACAGTTCAACAATGCATAACAAAGTGCTGTTTGAAACCCTCCTCTCTCTTTTCTTGCTCCCTCCCCTGCCCTAAGTGTCATTCCCTTACCCTATAAATAATATTTACTTCCAGAAATATCTGAATAAAAATATATATTCTTTCCTTATCTGATTGTGTATAAAAAGAAGCAGTTTTACTTTGTAGAATACAAATGTAATAGTGTTTTTGCAATTATTAGAATACCAGAGATGCCTTTTTTGGACTTGATTTTTTTTTCCACTCAATACTTTAACCTAGATTTAGCTATCTGTAATCTGAGAAGCTCATAACAATATGTACATTCTAAGAAGCTGGTATTTTTTAATTATTCAGTTTAAGACTAAAAATTAAATGATCCAAATGATACCTACTTCTCTATGCATTAGATATTGATCAGATGAAAAATTAAAATGTGTTGTGCATGATTTGTTTTCTGCATTAGTTACAGAGGTTATGACTGTCGAAGTAATCTTTTCTACACTCAAATTGGTGAAATTGTGTACCATGTGGCAGCAGTGGGTGTCATATATAATAGACAACAGAACACACAGCGTTTCTACTTGGGTCATGATGATGATATCCTGTGTTTGGCTATTCATCCTTTGAAAGACTATGTGGCAACAGGCCAGGTAAGTTCCCTTAAAAGACCATGTGACAATAAGTCAGAAAACCTTTTCAAAAACTTATTTTGAGATTTATTTTTATTTTTATGTATACAGATGTCTTGCCTGCATATATTTCTGTGCACCATGTGCATTCAGTATCCATGGAGGCTAGAAAGGAGTATAAGATACCCTGGAACCAGAATTACAGGTGACTGTGAGCCACAGAATGGGTGCTGGGAATCAAATCTGGGTCATTTGGCAGAGCAATCAGTGCTCTTAACTCTATAGCCATTTCTCCAGCCCCTAAACCTGTTTTCTTTTGTTTGAGTCGCTAAAGCAATATAAGTAATTACTTAACAAAAAGCTCTGTGAAAACACAGAATGACTATGTCTTTATTTTTCAAGTGCAGTACCAACCTACTCGGTTTGCAGTTGCATAGGTTCTGACATTTTGTAATGGATAACCCTCTCTATGGGTATTCATAAAGAAGGAGGCAATATTGTCTGTGGATTCTTAGTGTATTTAAGAATTGTACTAGCTTCTTAATCTTTGTTTAGCTTACTTTTATCCCAACCAATGAAAATAGTTAACACCCAAAGGCAAACATGACAAGCAACCATGGAATGAAATCTTTAAAACCACGAGTCAAAATAAGTTGATTATCTGCAGTGCTTTGTCACAGTGATAGAACACTGACTAATGTGTGGCTGTATCCAGATGAGATGCCCCAAGCCTGCTACTTTGGTGATATGTACTGTTAGCCAGACTCAACTTGGTGTTTGACTCCAAGTACCTTTACTTCTTGTCTGAGTTAAATTCTGTGCTTGTTTCTCTATCTTTATAATAAGGATACAATTGGTACCTAACTTAAGGAATTATGATGGTTGTTAAATAAGCCAGACTTTGTAAGGGCTGTGGAACAGTATCTGCCAGGTAAATAATTGCTCAGTGAATGTTAGTCCCTGGTATCCATCATCACTTCAGATGATATGTTTGACATGATCAGCACATAATGGAAAATGTAGGTATTGAATGTGTACAAAAAATCAGAGAGACTTGGGAGACTTTGTGGATTTAATTATTAAAATGGAAAGAAACTTGTTTCAGGAAAAAAAATGTAGAAAAAAGAGCCTGGGTATTTAAAGGGGAATCTTGAAGGGTTTATATTTAAATAACAGGTCACAAAACAGTGATTAAAAAATGAAGGAAACTGGACAATTAGGCAGGAGTCATGCTGTAAAACTGTCAGAGGTAAAAATTAAAGATCACTAGTAATGTTTAGATGGGTTGGCTGGGTTAGTACTGTTTCTGTTATACCTTTATATTAAAAAGTCTCAAAACTAAACTAAATATAATTGATTTCTACCATTGTTTCTCAGGTCCTACCTTATATATAAATGATATATGCATCTTTATAGTTAATAACATAGTTCTAGAACAATAATTGAGAATTGTAGATTACTGTGTGTAAGTGAGCATCATAAACCACGTTAGTCTCATGTCTGTTGCTTTGGCAAAATCAACTCTAACACACATATTTGAGGGCCCTTCAGATCTAAACTATAGTGCCAAGTTAAAGAGATGGGGTAAGGGGTAAGAGGGTGTGTTTGGAGTTTCTTCCAGTAGGGTGAATGTGTTCAAAAGTGTATTACACACTTATGAAAATGTTATGACCCCACTATTTTAGATAATATGCATGAATAAAACAGTGTATTAATGATGTGAAAAATTATTGTCAGAGTGCTGTTGTCCACTTTGGTCTCATATACATGCTTAGTACTTTGACCCTTTCTGAATTTTTGATTATATCAGTTTTCTAATTTAGAATAATTTTGATTGCTTCTCTTTATCTAAGACTTTCTGAATTCACAGCTCTATTTTGTATTATCTGTTTTATGAAGTCTTTTCTTGAAAGCTGTTTTATTCTCATGTGGCCATATGTTCTAATTTGAATGTCCTGTTTTTCTAAGGTGTTTACAAAAGTTATCTAAATGTCCTAGTATGCAAAGTGCTCATCACAGTAACTTCCAGCAATAGGTTCTTAGTAACCCTCTGTTAACATTTTTAATGAATTATAGAAGGAGAAGGAGTTATACATAGCTCTATAATATTTCTAGAGACACTGTTCCTGGCTTTACTATTTGTTTTTGTTTTGTCTTGGGTATTCAACATGGGGCTGCATATATACTAAACAGGTGCCTGCACCAGTAAGCCACAACCTCAGTCCCCATTATTAACATTTTTAGACTGTTTTTAGTTAACAATATAATGGATGCTAAATATATATAAATAAAATGGTGACATTTTATTTTCATAAGCTTGTATCACTTCCTTAGTTATCTCTTCACTCTGCTCTCTTCTGTCCCTCTTAGAATTTGAAGAAATGTTAATGAAAAGTAGCATGCCTATTACCTGCTTTTTGTTTGATAAGTCTCTATGCAAATAAAGATTATATAAGTATTTTGTTTCTTTTTAACAGATATAAAAATAAATGTTTATAATGACTTTTACAATTCTATCTATCAGGTAGGTAGAGATCCCTCAATTCATGTATGGGACACAGAAACCATTAAACCATTGTCTATATTAAAGGGCTACCACCAATATGGCATCTGTGCTGTTGATTTCTCAGGTAAGACTATCTCAGTAAGAATGATCAAAATATAGTGGGAATATATTATTTAAATCAGTGTTACCTAAGCTTGCCGGTTAGCTATGGTTTCACAGTTTTTACCAAGTGTGCATACTGTTGTAATCAAACATAATGATGAAACTTGGTTTTCTGGCTTGTTTATAATTACAATGTAATGACTATAGCCATAAAGTCTTTTTAAAATGTCCATGATAATATCGGCATATAAATGGTTTTCTGTAAAACACCTGAAGCTATCAAGGTGTTCCTGTAATATGTACTGCCCCTTTGATATCGGTCTTTTATAGTTTCAAAGTAAACTTTGGAAATATTTAGGGTAAATAAGAATACTTTTTAGGGGGCTGGAGAGATGAATCAGTGGTTAAGAGCACTGACTGATCTTCCAGAGGTCCTGAGTTCAATTCCCAGCCACCACATGGTGGCTTATAACCATCTGTAATGGGATCTGATGCCCTCTTCTGGTGTGTCTGAAGACAGCGTACTCATATGCATAAAATAAATAAATCTTTTTTTAAAAAAAGGAATTCTTTTAGGTGTCTATATTAACTAGCAGTTTTAGTGGATCTTTACAATTTCAGTTCATGCTGACAGTTTAGCAACTGCAGATATACCTGCAGTAAAAACTGCTGTGTGGATTGGGAGAAAATGTCATTATTGAAGATGTGTATGTCATGAATTAGTGGTTTTGCTGCTCTAACAAAAGTCAGTTATTCATCAATGAGATTTGGGGGAAAGCATATATACACATGTATACTCAAGAGTACTAATAGTCAAGAAACAAGAAAATGGAAAGCAGACTACAAGGGCCAACAATAAAAACATCAGTGGTAGCACTGAGCAACTGACTAAGGTTTGCAAAGTGAGGCAGAATGGAAAAGGTTCTCTCACACTGTGACTCTTATAACCTGTAGACACATGCCCTTCTGTCACTGTCACAGTGGTCATTGGCTTCAATATTTAATATAGCCATTACTTGTTGTTTGCTAGCAGTGATAACTGAAACTTGGTCTTCACAAAAAGCAGCTGTGTTAGTGATAGCATGTTGTAAAATAGAGCATTTCCTTTGATGAACTTTAGTCACTGAATTTTATGTCACAGTAAAGTTCTTACAGTGAATTTAGTTGAAATAGATCCATTTCCCCTTCCTTTCATGATTTTCTCATTTAGTTAATACAGATTTGAAGTTTTTTTTAAATTGACCTACTGTTTATATTGATGGGGTGTAGGGTGATTTATGTGTGTAGCACCAGCAGTGGATGCCAAGGCTTTACATACACCAAACAAGTGCTCTACCATTGAGCTATCCCCTAGGCCCTAGTGTGATGTTCTAATACAAACATGTATTAAGTAATACTCACCACACAGGATTTATGATATCCATCATTTGATACATTTACCTTTTCCTCCTTCCTTCTTCCTAATCTACTGAATACATAAAGTAACTTAAGTTGAGTGTGATAATGATTCAAAAACTCATTGGAATTCCCAACTTGAAAGATGGCTTTGTGGATAAAATCACTTGTTTCATGAGTCTGACAACCTGAATTCAGTCCCTGGTGTGCATATAAAGGTAGATGGAGAGAACCAACTTTATAGAGTATCCTCTACACATACACACACACACACACACACACACACACACACACACACACACACACACACACAAATTTAAATTAAAGAAACCAGTATCCTCATTCTCTTCTAAATTCTGGTTCTTTTCATGGATGGATTTATACAGTCTAACATTTATCATTAATTTTTAAAGTTTTCAGTATAGTGCTCTAGCATATTAGCCTATTTTCTGTTGCTATAAATAATACCTTATGGTGGGTACTAATAAAAACAGAGACCTGGTTAACTCACAGATATGAAAACTAAAAGTTCAAGTCAAGTGGCTCCATTGGTTCTGTTTGTGGTGAGAGTTTCCTTGGCTGTGTCACTATATGACAGACAGCATCGTTGCAGGAGTAAGTGCAAACAGAAGAGGTAACATGGTGAGACAGGAAAATTTAAGGGTCAGAGAAATTTAAGGGTCTAACTTGTTTTTATTATAACAGCCATTACAATAGAGCTAGATCTTCCTGAAAGAGCATTATAACTTTCTTTTTATTTATTCACATCCTAAATGCTGCTAACTCCCAGTCCCCCTGCCCCAGAGTCCCTCTTTCCATCCCTCTTCCCCCTCTCCTCTGAGAAGGTGGTGCCCCCTAGATATCCCCCACCCTGGCACATCAAGTCTCAGCAGAATTATGTGCATCCTTTCCCACTTCATCCAGACAAGGCAGCCTTGTTGGGCAATGGATTCCACAGTCAGGCTACAGCTTTACAGACAACCTCACCCCCTCTAGCATTATACCATTCTTAGGGCAGAGCATCCAACACCTTAGTCCCCTCACACCAGGCCCATCTCCTAACTACTCCACCAGTTTACATCAGCCTGGGGGCCAAGCATCCATCATGCAAAAGAGACTTAGGGTGGATGTCCTATTCAAATGAGAGCATGTGGCTCTAGAAAAGGTACTAGATGAATTTGACTTAATGAAATTAAATCAGAGTTTCATCTTTTTGGTGTCATAGCTGATGGGAAACGCCTGGCTTCAGTTGGAATAGATGACAGCCACACCATTGTATTGTGGGACTGGAAAAAAGGGGAGAAACTTTCAGTGACAAGGTAGGGAGAACATTTACCATGTTGGCAAAACACTACCATGTACTTCACTGTTTTGAAATCAAACTAATATGTGAGGGTTTTTTTGCTTTGTTGTGTTTTTCTTGGTTTTTTTTTTTTTGGTAATTATCAGCTTTTATTACCATTAAATAAATATAATCAAAATAAAGATAAATTATTTCTTTGTAGGTTTAGCCCTTGTGAACCTGTTTGTAATTTGCCTATAATAGGACATTGGAAATTACTATTTCAATTTGCCATTCTCAAAGAATGGCTTCTACTAAAAGCTGTTATATACCACCTGGGAGTCATGGTTAAATGCTCACATGTGTAATTAAAAACGTGACACACATATTGTGTGCTTCATATATATGTATGTTTTTCTAATATTTTCTTCATTTCTATGTTTTCTAAAATGAGCATGATTTATCTTATAATAAAATATTAACAGTGCTTTGAAGGGGGAGTAGTTAACAGTGCCAGAGACTATATTTTAAGTTTGTTATTTTATCAAGTTGAAATGTTAAAGCACTTAAAAATATGAATGCTTTTTCTAGAGTGTATAGATGATGTCCAAGGACTTAATAGTTTCAAAGGAACTTTGAAAGTCTGGTAAGATAGCTCAGTGAGCAGAGGCACCAAGTGTAGCCTTAGTTAGATCACCAGGGCCTACAGTGTGGTAGAAGGAAAGAAATAATCCCTACAGTTTGTCCCTGACATCTTACACACAGAATGTGGCATGAATACTTCTCCCCTGAAGTAAGTGAATGTAATAAAAGGAATATGGAAGGACATGGTAAATTGTAATGAATTACTATTTCAAAAATTTTAAACTTACACACAACATTCCACACCCAGCATTCCCTGTCCACAATCCAGTGGGGCTCATGGCTACTGTCTAACTGAGCTCTGTTTTCACAGTTTCTACTGTCTGGAGAATCTGCTGAGCAGAGTTAACATGTTTAAATAGTGACAAATGTGCAAATCAATGATTTCACAGCCTGAATGTCAGATACCAGCAGGAAACAATTATCCAGTAGGCAGTGGACTCCAGATAGGATGTGAGTTGTACTGGAATGGATTATCTTTAGAGCTAAAACATTTTGGTTTGTTTCAGAGGCAGTAAAGATAAGATTTTTGTTGTGAAAATGAACCCCTATGTGCCTGATAAACTAATTACAGCTGGGATTAAACACATGAAATTTTGGCGTAGAGCAGGTAAGGAAATGTTTCTGTTTGCTCCTTTGAAATTCTAGAAAGCATTATCTTTAAAATAATTTAGCTAAGCACAGTGTGATATGCTGGACTGGATCTTGGGATAGACAAGGAAAATTTTTAGAAAAACTGAAATCTGAATGAGGCCTGAGATTCAGTTAAGGGTACTGTGTAAATGATGTTGGTGTGTATACTCCTGGTTGGTGGCTCAGTCTTTGGGAGCTCCCCGGGGTCTGGGTAAATTGAGACTGCTGGTCTTCCTATGGGATTGCTCTCCCCTTCAGCTTCTTCAATCCATCCCCTATTCAGTCATAGGGGTCCTGACTTCAGTTCAATGGTTAGGTGTTAGTATCTGCTTCTGTCTCAGTCAGTTGCTGGTAGGGCCTCTCAGGGAACAGCCATGCCAGTCTGTAAGCACATCATAGCATCAGTAATAGTGTAATAGGCCTTGGTGCCCTCCCATGAGATGGATCCCAGGTTGGGCCATTTGTAGTTCTTGTCATACAGATCTTTCACTTGCTTGGTATGAGTTACCTCAAGATATTTTATACTATTTGTGGCTATTGTGAATGATATTATTTCCTTAATTTCTTTCTCAGCCTGTTTATCATTTGTTAATTTTATATTCTGCTACTTTGCTGAAGTTATTTATCAACTGTAAGAGTTCTCTGGTGGAATTTTGGGGTTCACTTATATATACTATCATATTATCTGCAAATAGTGATACTTTGACATCTTTTTTCCTATTTGTATCCCCTTGATCTCCTTTTTTGTCTAATTGCTCTGGCTAGAATTTACCTTGTCTTGTCCTGGATTTTAGTGGGATTGCTTCAAGTTTCTCTCCATTTAGTTTGATGTTGGCTACTGGTTTGCTGTTTATTGCTTTTATTTTGTTTAGGTATGGGCCTTGAATTCCTGATCTTTCCAAGACTTTTAACATGAAGGGGTGTTATATTTTGTCCAAGGCTTTTTCAGCATCTAATGAGGTGATTTTTCCTTGAGTTTATTTATATAGTGGATTACGTTGATGGATTTCCGTATATTGAACTATCCCTGCATCCCTGGGATGAAGCCTACTTGATTGTGGTGAACGATGGTTTTAATGTGTTCTTGGATTCAGTTTGTAAGAACTTTATTGAGTATTTTTGCATCAATATTCATAAGGGAAACTGGTCTGATAGTCTCTTTCTTTGTTGAGTCTTTGGTTTAGGTATCAGAGTAACTGTGGCTTCATAGAATGAATTAGGTAGCGTTCCTTCTGTTTCTACTTCTTAGAGTAGTTTGAGGAGTATTGGTATTAGGTCTTATTTGAAAGTCTGGTAAAATTCTGCACTACAACCATCTGGCCCTGGGCTTTTTTTTTCTTTTTCTTTTTTTTTTTTTTTTTGATTGGGAGTTTTTGGTGGCTATTTCTATTTCCTTAGGGATTATAGGACTGTTTAGATAGTTTACCTGATCTTTATTTAACTTTGGTATGTGGTATCTGTCTAGAAAAACATTCATTTCATCTAGATTTTGCAGTTTTGTAGAGTATAGGCTTTTGTAGTAGTTTCTGATGATTTTTAAAATTTCCTCAGTTTTGGTTGTTCTCTTTCTATTTTCATTTCTGATTTTGTTAATTTGGAAACTGTCTCTGTGCCCTCTAGTTAGTTTGGCTAAAGGTTTATCTATTTTGTTGATTTTTCTTAAAGAATCAGCTCTTTTGTTGTTGTTGTTGTTTATTCTTTGTGTAATTCTCTTTGTTTCTACCTGGTTGATTTCAGCTCAGAGTTTGACTGTTTCCTTCATCTACTTCTCTTGTGTGCCTTTGCTTCTTTCTGTTCTAGAACTTTCAGGTGTGCTGTTAAATTGCTTATATAGGATCTCTCCAATTTCTTTTTTTTTTTTTTTAATTTTTGTTTTACTTTTTTTTCCCCTTGTTCCGGTCAACCCTGCTCGCTCTGCTCGACCCCCGCTGGCTCCGCTTGCTCTGGCCAGCCCCACAGGATCCCGGCCGCCCCGTACCCCCCCCCCCCCCCCCCCCCCCCCCCCTCTCCCCCCCCCCCCCCCCCCCCCCCCCCCGCCCCCACTTGTTTCAGCCGCCCTGCTCGCTCGATCGGCTCTGGCTCCTCTTGCTTGTTGGGGTATTCAGGGCTTGCTGTGGTGGGAGAACTGGATTCTGGTGGTGCCCGATTGCATTGAGTTCTATTGATTATGATCTTGTGCTTGACTCTGTCATCTGGTTATCTCTGGTGTTAACTGACTTGGATATCTCTGACTAGAGCTGGCCTCCTTGGAGGCAGACATTGCAGTCTCTGGTTAGGGTGGGCCTCTTGTGTCTCTGGTTAAAGCAGACTTCCTGCATCCCTGGTTACTGTGGGCCTCCTAGGAGGCAGGCGGGCTGTGTCCTTGGTTACTTTGGGCCTCCTGGGAGGCAGACAGGTTGAGGGGTGTGGGAGGGTATCACGCCTGCTGATCTGGCCTGGATGGAGAAGGGGACCAGTAGGAAGGTGAAGCTAGGCAGGCGGGCCTTGTGTCAGCTGGGCTCTGTGTCTTTGGTGACCACCTAGGAGTCAAGCAGGCTGTGGTGTATGGCCAGATATCTGGCCCAGGTAGGAAGCTGGCCGGAAGAAGGGTAGAGCTGGGGATGGGGAAGTAGCAGTGGTGGAGGTGGGTCCTGCGTCATCTGGGCCCCATGGTTCTCCCAGCTGGCATAGGTATTTGGGCAAGATTCTCACCTGTGTGTTTGATTACTGTGGTCCTCTGGGAGGCACACAGGCTGTCGGTGTGGGCCTGTATTGGTCTTTAAAAAATTTCTTTAAATAAGTCATAACAATTTTTGGCAAGTATTATTAAAAATTCTAACAAGTGACTAAAGCTTAGTTTTTATGTTATTTATTTAAAAAATATAGCCTAAGATCTGTGATATAAAGTATCCCCCAAGTAGATTGATAGATTTGTAATTTTCTTTTTTTTTTGTTTTGTTTTGTTTTGTTTTTGAGACAGGGTTTCTCTGTATAGCCCTAGCTGTCCTGGAACTCACTTTGTAGACCAGGCTGGCCTCGAACTCAGAAATCCGCCTGCCTCTGCCTCCTGAGTGCTGGGATTAAGGCATGTGCCACCATGCCCGGCTGTAATTTTCTTTTTAATTCTCTATACTGTTACATGTCTTTCTATCAGACATCAATAGGAATGAAACTGTTCTTTGTAACTGTGGACATTTTGAAAGCAGTACTTTCACATTTTTTTTTAATGACCCAGGGGGAGGATTAATTGGAAAAAAAGGCTACGTAGGCACTCTGGGAAAAAATGACACAATGATGTGTGCAGTGTACGGATGGACCGAAGAGATGGCTTTTTCTGGAACTTCCACAGGAGATGTGTGCATCTGGAGAGATGTCTTTCTTGTAAAAACAGTTAAAGCCCATGATGGGCCCGTGTTCAGTATGCATGCATTGGAGAAAGTAAGTAACTTAAGGACGTTTTAAATTAAATACAGCTATCATAGAAGGAGCATTGCTTTCTACTTAGCTGGGCTACCCAATCATGGTCTGTTTTGTTCTTTCCTTCTAAATCCCTAAATATGATATGAAATAGTTATGCTGCTTAAAAACACTTTAAATGGTATAGTGACACATTCCTGTAATCCCAGCACTCAGAAGGGGAAGGGAGGAGGATCATGAGTTCAAGGTCATAGTTGATGCTCAAAGCCAGCCTGAACTACACAAGACCCTGTCTAAAAGTAAAAAACAAGCAAACAAAAAGAAAAGAAAGAGCAAGAAGAAAAGAAAGGAAAAAGAAAGGAAAGGAAAAGAAAGAGAACAGGGAAAGGCTGGTGAGATGGCTCAGCATGTATAATACTGACTGCACAGATTGGGCAACCTAAGTTCAGTCCCTGGAACTCTCATTGGAAGGAGAGCTGTCCTCTGACCTCACAGAAACACACTCCCTCTCCCTCTCCCTCTTCCCTCCCCCTTCCTCCTCCTCCCTCTCTTCTACCCCCTATTCCTCTCCCCTCCCCCTCTCCTCTCTCTCTCCTCTCTCTCTCTCTCTCTCTCTCTCTCTCTCTCTCTCTCTCTCTCTCTCATTCACACACACAAATTATTATGAAGAGAAGGAAACTAAAACCTCACTCCATCAGCCCTGCTAAGTGCTGTCTGTATAATTGCACCCTATTCAGTACTGTTGCCATTCCTTCTTTCCAGTGTAAAGTAGGAGGCTTTAGAAGAGTGTGTGTGATGGCTGAAAGTGTGATAGTGGCAGCTGTCGCTCACCACCCACTATAAAAACGGGTCTTTTGGTATCCTAGCATCACTATAGATACCATTATAGATTCTGTGTTTATGTTTGGAAACTATGATAGACTCATACTGTTAAACTTAATCCCTTATTCTGGAATCCCTGTTAGTCAGAAGACTTTTGGCTACACTCTTTTCTCTGTAGCTTTTCAATATAAAGCAGCTAATTGGTTTTGATGTATTTTGGTCTTTACTAATTGGATCCCTTTGTTTTCATAGGGATTTGTAACTGGAGGAAAAGATGGCATGGTAGCCCTTTGGGATGATTCCTTTGAAAGATGTCTCAAGACCTATGCTATAAAAAGAGCTGATTTAGCCCCAGGATCTAAAGGTGGGTTCATATTTAGTCTGTTGTTCAAGGAAAAACTAATTATTCATCAGTATGCTTGATCACTGACATGGAACACAAGAAATATATGTTGCCTTCTTGTTAATCATTAGAATTAAATAGAAATCATGAAACCAGAGTCATTATCCTCCTCTTTCTGGTGTATTTGATGGAGTACTAACTCACTGTGACACTCTTGATTCTCATCCTTACCAGCATCTAGGAGATTGTTGTCAGGCAGCATTTGCACTTACTGAACAAGCCTGACAATCTGATTTCAGTCCCTGGAACCCACTGTGGAAGGAGGGAACTGTACTGGCCTCCACTTTAGCCTCACAGGTCTTTCCTTTCGGTGCATTTCTTCCTTTCAGGGACTGCGCCATACCCCCTCCCACCTCAATGCCTTTTCTGCAAGCTTTAACTTTTACCTACAGTCTATACTTCCCTCCAATGACAGAACCATGCTCACATTTCAGATCAGAAACACTTTATTCTACATTACCTCATCCTCACTTCCCCCTTCAGAAGTTTAATTTCTCTCTCAAATCCTCCTTTCCTAATAACCTCCTCACACAAGATCTGTTGCAGGCGCTAGGTCTGCCATGCTTCCTGCTATGTTGCTGAGGCCTACCTAGGACACACTGGACAGAGGGATCTGTCTTACACTGAGTTAGAATTCCTGATCTGGATGCTGTGCATAACTTAAGGGGAACAGGAAGATGATGAAGATTTACAAATCTATGAGGCAAAGATGTAGTTATTGAAATGGTAGTGTGGGATCTGGGTAGAACAGAATTATATCTTGGTATGCTCTAAGATTAACAAATTGAATGGTTGAAGGAAATACAGTACATTATTAGAATTTCTCAAATATAAACTTTATAATGTGGTTTTTTTTAACCATCAAATACTATCAGTGGAAAAATACATACTCTTGAATTATCTTAACTTCATACCTTTAAGAACTTTTCCATTTAACATTTCAGGTCTGCTCTTGGAAGATAACCCATCTATACGTGCCATATCATTAGGGCATGGTCATATTTTGGTTGGCACAAAGAATGGTGAAATATTAGAAGTGGATAAAAGTGGCCCAATCACTCTTCTGGTCCAGGTACTTGAAATGTTAATGTGCACTTTTCTTCCTTTACAGTTCATGTTTTCATTCAGAACATGAGAATCAATGCTGACACGGGTAAATCAATGCAAGATGAGTGAGGGAAATATGTCTCAATGTTAATATACATTGAGAAAAATTAGCTCATGAACTAGACAAGACCAGTAAATAAATATACATGTTCTCTTGTAGAATAAGTGCCAATATTTAAGTAAAATTATATCACTAATTATGAAATCAATGGGACAAAAACTAGTTATAATGAGGCATTCATTTCATGTTTTCGTTTTACTTTTTGGAGTCTATTTGCTAAACATAAGTTATTTGAAACTCTTTGGTTACGTTATAGCATGCAGAAGTGAAAAAGGATAGTATGACTATAGACTAAAATTATATTACTGAAAACATTTATTAGTGTAAAGAAGCTAATAAAAATTCAGAAATAAACTTTTTTAAGACAGAGTCTCACTGTGGTCTGCTAATCTGGAATTTGCTATGTAGATCAGGCCAGCCTCAAATTTGTGGAGATCCACTTGCCCCTGCTTCCACTTCTGCCTCCTTTCTTTCTTAATACAGACATGTGTCTTAAGTTATCTGCTTCATTCTTGTTAGGATACCAAAGAGCACACACAGATAGAGCACTGTTCATGCTTTATCTAGTGCTTTATTGTTAATACCCTATCAATGAGATTATGTAAGAGGTAAAACATATACTAGTGATAGCTTGTTAATTTCACCTACAGAGTATGCCTTTAAAGTAAAAAAAAAGGGGGTTTCTGATGTGTGTGCGTGTGTGTGTGTGTATGTGTGTGTGTGTGTGTGTGTGCGCGTGGGTTTGTAACTGATTGGTTCTGCACTCATGATCTTCCCCTTAGGTTATGCATCTGGCTAGTCAAGGTAAGTTACACATCTGTGAGATCTCAGACAGTATTACTACAAATACTCTTTTAGACATGAATACAGAGGAATTACTTTTTTAAATGTCATAAGAAAAGATCTAGAAATCACACATAATCTCTATTAAGATAAAAATGTGGATGGTCTGGGAATCTGAGAAGAGTTGGAGAGGGGGTAGATATGATCAACATACATTGTGTACATGGATGGCATCCTCAGAGAATAACTGAGAAGACTGTCTTAAAAGAGAGGACGTTTTAGATAAAATAAACTGAGCAGACTTTATTTGAGCACTAAAGCACTCTTGTAGGGGACTGCACTCAAAGTCAGAAGAGATTTGAGGAGCCATGCCTCGGCGTGGGTACCAACCTCTTGTCAGCTAGGGGGAGAAGACAAAGATCCATTTGTTTGGTTGAAATTCTTAAACCTTAGCTTGTCGTTACTGGCAGTTTGTCATTGTCAGATGTTTTGATTAGAGTCTGCTGGGGACTTCTGTTCGGTAAAATATATGGTTTCATCTTAGTATTGATGTTGGCTTTCAGGTTGTTTACATAGTAACCTAGTGTGGATGCTGTCCTTATGGACTCCTAATTAAAACTGCTCCCAATAATGATGCTAGGCATTTAGGCCAGGGCCTCATGCATGCTAAATATGTACTGTACCCATCATATTGTGTTACATTTGTTATATGGTTATTTTAATGTCTTTTTTAGCTTCTTGGCATTAGGATACACGATAACCTTTCCTTGACTGTTGTCTAAACATGTATGTGAAAGCTTAGTGGATCCAGTGAAAGAAATCAAGTAAAGGTTTAATTGCTAGAAATAAATAGAAAAACAGTATTAATTTCAGACATAATTATATGCCTTGAATATTGAGATAATAAATTAAAAAATTAAAACTGAGAGAGGTCCTCTATAACGTGATGAGTTTAAAAATGAACATATAGAAATCAATGGTATTTCTTTCTAGTAGCAATACAAATAAAATATTACATACAGTACTACTCATAAAACTATATAATAACCAGTATTTTATTTTTTATTATTTGGTTACATGTATTCATGGACTTGGGGGGAGTGGTGCACACCCTGTGGCATGTGTGGAAGTCTGAGAACAAGATGGGGAGCTAGTTTTCTTCTTCTGCATGGGTTCTTGGAAGTCAGAGTCAGATTGTCGAGTTTGAAGGCATGCACTTTTACTGTCTCATCCTTCCCGTGGCTATTCCAGTGACCAGGAATTTTATAGTTAAAATATGTAAAACCTCCACCAAGAAAATTATGAAATTTTAATAAAGATATAAAAGATATAAATAAAATATAAATTTTTATGATTATAATTCATTCTTTGATAGGACTTTTTGTACAAAATTCTGGCTTTTACAAAAGCACCTAGAAGATAAAGTAAGAATAAGGAAGAAAATGTTGAGAGCCTCTTCAGGATAGAAATATACAAGACACAAACTTCTTCTAGGACATCAGAAGACACCAGTGTTTGTAGCAGTGCTGTCTGTAGCTCAGTCTGTTCTAATGGTGTCAGGTCCTCATGGACATGAGTAGCTCTTTAGTCATTGAGGTCTCTAACTTACTGGGAGGGATCAAGATTTTGTGGTTTTCACTATATAGTCTTGTTTTGTTAAGCTTGTCCCGATTTTTGATGTTATTTTAAACAATGATCTCATCTACAAATACTTGATTCACTTCCTCATGTCAGTTCTGGATCGTGGTTACTTCTTTTACTTGGCTAGTTGCTCAGGCTGAGACTTCCAGTGTAACATTGACTATAAGCAGTGGAAACAGATGTTACTGGTTTTGTTCCATATCTAAGGAAAGCTATCATTAAGTAAAGGATCTTCCCTCTCTCCTCCTTTTTCTTCCTCCCTTCCTCTCCTCTCTTCTTTTCTCCTTCTCTTTTTTCCTTCCTTTCTTATTTTAAGACAAGGTTTTGTTGGTCATCCTGACTTGCCTGAACTCACTTGCCAAACTCACCTTGATTTGCAACTATCTTCCTGCCTCAGCTTCCTGAGTAATGGTAGTATAGGCATGAGATTTTTCATAATAAAATTATATAGGTTTTTCACAAATTTTTTTTTTTACTAAGATGGAGAGTCATGGTTAATTTCTAGTTTATTAAGTGGTTTAATCATGGACCAGGAGAGATTTATTGTATGCTTTTTTTGTTAGTTTTTTTGGGATGATCATGGTGTTTGATTTTCGTTCTGTGGCAGTTATTGTATGAACTTATTTTGAGGTTTGACAGCCTTGCTTTCCTGGTTGCCCTGTATGGTGGTTGTTACATGTGCTGAATTTTGTTAGCTAATAATATGTTAGTGCTCCTGGTTAGTGTTGTTGCTTTGTATTTTTCTTATCTGGTTGTGGTATCCACTTCATAAAATGATGTGATGTGGGAAGTAGTGCCTCGTGGTTTGAGAAGAAGAAAAAAAGCTCCTAATCTTGAAGAAACTGGCTTTATAGCAGAATGCAGAAAACAGTCATCTTTACATGAAGTCTTGAGGCCAGTGAAGGCTGTTAATCATATGACAATCAAAAACATAGACCAGCCAGTTCGCCCAGAGGCAAAGTCAGGTCTCTAGAGTTGAGTACAAGGACAGGGAGGGCTTCTGGGTGGTGTAGACTTTAGGGGGTAAATGCATCTGGTGGGAGTGATCTCAGGTCTCCTTGAGTTACAACAGCGCTTCATTATTCTCAGTGGCATTACACTCAAGGTAGATCTGACATCTGGAATAGAGACTTGGGGAAATAGAGCTTCCACTTGCCTACTGTGCACAACAAGAATTTGTCCTCCAATAGGCAGTAGGGTAGGATAATATGCTGCCCCTCTTCAGAAGCTAGCCCTCCAGCCAGGAGCTGGGGATAAAGCCAGGTGTTCTTGGATGCAGGAGTCTGTTTTGGTTTCCAAGTAGATGAGTTGTAACCAGGGAAGAAGGGGTGGGTTCCAGTACACATACCCTCACTATTTTACCAAAGTCCACTAGGTTTTCCTTAGTAAGCTTTCTTTCATTTCTTCTGTCTCCTTGAAACCTTGTCAAGGCTTTACTAAACTTAGAGGCCCTTTTCCGTTTCACTGGTGAGCAGGTTTGCGGAGCTCCTCCTCTCGCATGTATTTTCAGATTATGCTGAGATTAACTGTGTTTTCTTTATAGGGACACATGGAAGGAGAGGTGTGGGGTTTGGCCACACATCCTTATCTGCCCATCTGTGCTACTGTAAGTGATGATAAGACCTTAAGAATATGGGATCTCTCTCCTAGTCATTGTATGTTGGCAGTCCGGAAACTGAAAAAGGGTAAGAGGCTCTCAGACTTCAACAAAGATAAAGCTGTCACAGTCTTCTGACATTCACAAATAGCCATAGAATGTCTCTTGCAAAGGATTATTGGAAATTCCCTCATCTTCCTTGGGCTGAACTTGTGACATTCCAAGGATAGGATTGTGGGAGAGATCCAAGGCAGGGTGAACTTATTCAGTTTCATTACTATTGATCAACTCGTCTTTGAACAGTATAATGCCAATCAGAATGGACTATTGCCCTCACTTGTCTAATAGTGCAAACTTATTTTGATAGCTGGTTCAGGTTTGAATCCTTGTAATTGCTTTTGGAGCTCTTGGTATAGAGTCGGTACTATTCTCTTTTGCTTTTCCCTACAGCTCTGTAGTTTACCCACACTGAACATGGGTCTGGGTTTGCTTGGATTCGTCTGCCTTATGCTTCCTGAGTATGTGGCCTTTTATTTTGTGTTAATATTGAAAAGCTCTCTGCCAGTGCTAGTGCCTCCCACTGGGAGTACATCTTTGCATTAGGTTACAGGCAAAACTTGTGATTCTGTAGTTTGATGTTTGAATAGTCTTACTTAGTTATCTTTATTTTATTCAGCATTAGTTCAAGAGGGAAAGTTGGTCTTCATAATTTGAAAGGATATGTGTGAAATTTTCTTTTTTGAGACAAAATCTCACTATGTCTTCCTAGCTGACCTATAACTCTATAAAGTTGAGGCTGACCTCAAATTTACAGTCCTCTGCCTGCCTCTGCCTCCTGAGTGCTGGGATTAAGGATGTCAGCCATTTCTGGTGGTATGTGTGACAACTGCTTAAGTTGATATAATAAGATTGTTGATGTTCTTTCCCTAATTGAACCATAGTAGTCCCCAACCTCAGTCCAATGGTTGGCTATAAGTATCTAGATCTGTCTTAGCTGCTCGTAGAGCCTCTTAGAGGACAGCCATGCCAGGCTCCCAACTGTAAGCATATCATAACATCAGTAATAATGTCAGGCCTTAGAAGGCCAGCAAGCTCAACTTACCCAGACCCCAGGGAGCTCCCAGAGACTGAGACACCAACCTGGAGTATACATGGTCCAATCTAAGACCTCTGGCACAAATCTAACAGAGGTCTGCTTGGTCATGCCTTAGTGGGAGTAGATGTGTTTAATCCTCAAGAGACTTGAGGCCCCAGGGAAGGGAGAGGCCTGGGGGAGTAGGGGATTGTATAGCACTCTCTCAGAGGCAAGGGGGAAGAGGAATGGGATGAGGAACTGTGGAAGTGGGGATGGAGATGTGGAATACAACGAGAATATAAATATATAAAATAATAAAAATTGAAAAAAGATTATTGATGTCATGCTGAGTTAGTTATGAGACACTGATGTGAGCTGTATAAGAAAAAAATTTGCAAATAACTCAATTTCATAGCAATCAAAGAATAAGTAGAATTTAAATATACAATATGACTTAATTTTTGTATTCTTAAAAATTAAAGAAGTAAATATATCCTGAATACTTACCAGCCTTTTGCACTTCCTTTTCAAATGACACATTGGAAAGTTCCCATTAACGGTTTCTTTTGCTGGCATCCTGATGGCCATCTGTAATCTCTGTAGAGGTGGTCTGACTTAAACTTTCAGGCCAGCCCCCATCACAACAACAAAAAACAAAACAGCTCATGTGTCCTGTGGTTTTAGTTTTTAATTATAATTATAAAAATAGTTTAGAATTTGTATGGGACGTCTGTTTTGGATTCTTGCTATCTTTCCATAGCTTTCTCCATTCCATGTTTCTTTTTAGCCCCACCTCTCTGTCGCTCTCTAATGGAGAACCCTCCTTTATAAACTATTTCATCATTATTTAATCTGTTAGCTCATTTTAATAATAGTCATTTTTTCTGCATCAAAGCCAAGATTCATCGGTTTGCTCAAGTTGAAGTTTCTAAAAATAATTTCTCAAGCTACCACGGGTGACAATGTGGAGCTATGTCTCTCTGTCCTTGTTCCCAGTAAGAAGATGTCATATACAATGTTAGTCTCAGAAAGGTCTGGAAGTGGAAGTAATGTACAGGAGCAGGTGGCCCAAATCTTTCCACACATTCCTGCTGCAGAAAATGTTTTCTCAAGAGGAGCTAGCATGAGAGAGCTGTGTTCTCTTAAGAGATTTCCACATGACTTTAAGCATGGGTCTTAAAAGGGGGGTACCTGGGAAGAAAGATACACCCAAGAGTGTGATTGTGGGCTTCTCTAAGGGAGTCACACTTCAGTGACTTTTGGAGAGTCTGAATGTATTATGTACAGAGACTTGCTAAGAACTTTATAATATAAGATTTTAACTTTATAAGATTTTAGGGAGACCCATGGGAACCCAACAGGGTTGCAATCCATAATGTAGGCCACAGGGATGTAGGAAAGTAGACGCTATTATTGTCTTGTTTGAGGATCCCAGAAGATATCTGGGAAAGGGTAAAGTCTTATTTGAGGTTATAATGGCTTAGGTCTTAAACTTAGGACATTGGTATTTTAACATTGTTTAAAAGTATTCATAAAATAAACATTATCTATGTTGACAACTCTTATATCAAATATTATCTATTGTGTTAGAATTTTTGCTTCTTAGCTGGCAGGAGGCTTCAGTGAGACTCTGGGGTGGGAGGCTCCTTCTCCTTCCCATGTGCCCATAATGTTCCCTGTGTTTGTACCCTGCTCCAAACCCCCTCCTCTATTTCAGTCATCAAGGATGTTTTGTTTTCTCCATCTATCCTGCCTGCTTCCTTGGCTTCCTGGGTGCTAAAGTTATATTGAGCCACCACATTCAGCAGAGACTGAGGTTAAATTGGGCCATAGCCGCGCCCTCAGTTGTGTGGTCTATGGCTGCTCACTGCTACAGCTACAGCAGGGTTGAAGAGTTGCTAAGGTTCTTCTGTGGCTTATAAACATGGGAATCTTTAGCCCATCCTTGCTATAGAGAATGCTGTATTTTGACCCAAGCTGTGAGTTTAGAAACAGACAACACAGGGTGATTGTGAGAGTTCTTCTTTCCAAGACAGCTAGCTGCTTCAGGTCAGACTTCCCAGGTACAGAAAAAAGCAGACTGAAAGTGTTGGCAAGCAAGACACAGAATTAGGAGACCTGAGTTCTCAGTCTTGTCAGAGTCCAGCCAAATGTTCACATTCAGAATTCCCATTCAGTGTCTAGCTTTCATAGAAGAAATATGGTCAAGTTGTGTAATTGAATTGACATTTTAATCATTTACCCACAATGTTAAATTTTTGTCTAATTTTTTATGGGCCATTGGGTGTCAGGAATTCTTGTAAACTTTCTGTGGTAGCTTTGACTACTTTGACTGCTCTGACTTGGGCTGAACACTTAAGACCTGGTCTGTTTACTTCTCGCTGTAAATGATTCTTGCACTCAGACTCTCTTGCACATCACCTTGTAGTCAACATTAGCACAGCGTTTAAAGGTGGGACCACTCGGGCTCCCTAAGGCCGTAGGCTGTAGACAGTCGTCAGTCACATTCAGCAGCAGAGACAACTTGACTAACTATGGTGCTTGTGCGTGCTTTTAATTACTAACATTCCATTTCCTGTTGGCAAGGGCTCAGAATGCTCAGCCCAAAGGTAACAAAGTGATAACCACTAAAAGACAGTAATTACTAAGGGCACAAGAGAGGATTCTGGAGGGTATAAAAGGAGTAACTGGAGAAAGCAGATATACCTGTAGGGAGAGTGAACAGGGGAAAAGAATGAACAAGTAGGTCCTGGCTGCCCCAGGGTGCAATTCAGATCTCTTTGGCAAGAAAGGGCCTTGATGTCACTATACCTTGTACCTCCTGCCAGTGGTAAAGGAGTTTTCCAGAAGGTGGAGGCCTTGGCTAGTCTAAGAACGCCTCTGCTATGATAGCACAGCTGTCTACAGCCCCCCTCAACCCTGTAAGTCTATCTGCTGGCTACAGTGCTCTAGAAGAAAGAAGCAAAGTCCCTTCCTTTACTTTTTCCCTTGCAGGTTCCCTCTGGTAGTGGAGCAGGAACTACATTAGCCGAGACGGAATTAGACAATAGGAAGCACAGTGTATTGAACATGCTGCAAAGGTCATCACACTGGACAGTAACTAGAATACTATCTGCAGTATAAGGTGTGGGAAGATGGCTACAGTCCTTAAGTGGTTGGATTGAGTTGCTTTGTGTACAGTTTCTTGGCATGTAATTCATACCATGTAAAGGAGAGCAGTCCGTACTGGCTGGTGTGTAGCGTGTTGGGGTCCTATGAGCCCCATTGTGCTTGTAGTTTCCAGTTGTACAATTTCTGCCATGCAGTTAAGGGTCACACGAAGCATAGTCATGCATACAGGAGCAGTTGTGACCGATCCAATTCAGTCCTTGTCCTAGATTGGTTTCTATGACTATAATAAAGACCACAGATCATGACCCAAAGCAACCTGAAAAGCAAAGGGTTTATTTATGCTCGCAGATGCGGCCCATCAGAAAGGGTAGTCAGGCAGGAACTGAAGCAAGGTCAGTGGAGGAGTGCTGCATACTGGCATGCTCCTCCCAGCTTCCTCAGCCTGCATTCTTATACACCCGATGACCAACAGTCCAGGGCTGGCCCCACTCACAGTGGACTGGGCCTCCCACGTCAATCATCAATCAAGAAAATGCCCCACAGGCTTACCCAGGCCAATCTGATAGCAATGTTTGCTCAGTTAAGGGTCCCTCTTCTCAGATGACTGTAGTTTATGTCTAATTGACAACTAGCCAACACAGACTTGGCTAGAGGCTCAGGTCACAGGATAACAGATTGCTGCTGTCATGTCAAGTTCGGAGTTTCTGGACCATACTTGTGGAAAGTTTCCATTGGAGATGAGTGCATTATCTGCATTATCTTATTAATGGCTTTCCCTCCACAGTATGTTCTAGACAAAATCAAATTGTCTGACAAAGCAAAACTATCTGCAGGATTCCACTGTAATATCATATAGCAGGGAAAAGAAGTTTGCTTTGGGGGTTGGCTGGTAATAAATGACAAATGCTATCCTGATTTCTGTTTATGACCACCATGTACTACTGTCTTCCATGTTTGTATCTCTAGCCTGTCCTCCTGAGAATATTAACATGTCAGATAGCTTTCATCATGCCTCCCATTGAGTTTCTTTTAGACATTCTTAACTAAAGGGTTACATACACATGTACTCATGTCAGTAGATGACATCACTGCTGAGGAAGAAGTGTAATCTGGCCTTTCTCCCCACCAAGTCTGTCTGCATACGTGTCCATCCCTGTGCCTTCCACTGCTACTGACTGTCATCACTGTCCCTTGACTCTCAGGTTGCAGCAATCATTCCTAGATTCTTTATCAGTGTATGCTTGACTAGATGATTATTCCCAGTTCAATTGGATTTTCATTCTGTAGCTGCCTCACCCCACCCCTCAGATTACATACTAGTACTGAAAGCTTTAGGGCTTTGCCTAAGCTTGCTGAATATCTTGCTGTCTTGCTGATATTATTATCTCTTTATTTATCAATGTGGCTCTGACTTCTCCTGAAATGAATAATATCAGTAATAATAAACAATATTAATATATACATGTATAGTTTTGAAACAGATCTTTCTAGCTTAAAGTAATAACTGCCTAGTGTCCTTTTTAATACCTGAAGCATTTTTACAAAGATGGCCTCATGCTTAAATTTTTGATTGAATAGAACATCTAAGGATTGCATTTGCCTCCCACCCCTCACTCCCAGTCTTCACTTAGGTCATTGGCTTTATATTGGTTCAATTCTCTCTTTCATCACCTTTCTGTTGAGGTAAATAACAGTACAGTTTTGTTACGTTTAAAAGCCAGTTTATTTTAACAGAATGTCTTGACTTCTTTTTTATGTTGATTTGAGGCCATAATACAGACAAGTTCCTCTTTCTAATTAAAGGTCCTTAAAGAACATACTTTAAACATGAATATGTGACAGACATTCCCTGATGCTTTTCTTATCTTTCAGGTGGGAGATGCTGCTGCTTTTCCCCTGATGGAAAAGCTTTAGCTGTAGGTCTCAACGATGGAAGCTTCTTAATGGCCAATGCTGACACTCTAGAGGATCTTGTGTCCTTTCACCACAGAAAAGATATTATTTCAGACATCCGGTTTTCACCTGGTGAGATTGCATTGAGTGTGTATTTGATTATTAGCATCAGTTACTAAATGTATCAATGTGTAATTTTTTTCTAACTTATTTTACCTTTTACCTTAGAGCATACTTTCTTTGTCTTTCTCTGTCTTTCTGTCTCTCTCTCTTTTGTGTGTGTGTGTGTGTGAGTGTATGTGAGAGAGAGAGACAGAGACAGAGACAGAGAGAGAGAGATTTCAGTGTGTGGTATATGCATGTGTAAACTCAGAGGACAGTTGGTGTCCTGCTCAGTCATCATCCAGCTTACTCCTTTTGAGATCATGTCTCTCACTGAACCTGAAGCTAGGCTAACCAGCGAGCTCAATAGTTCTTCTGCCTTATTGGGGGAGCACAGGGTGTAGCCATGCCCAGCTTTTTACATGGGCATGAGGATCCAAACATCAGGCCTTATGTTTGTATAGAGCACTCTTTCCATTGACCATCTCTCCAGCCTCAAATTTTTGATTAGGCAACAGGTCAGATGTACTTGCCAAGTAAAAATATCTTTTTAATCTTAATCTGTATGCCATTAATTTTCCAAATAACTTGGGTCAGGGTACTTTAGATGGACTTTAGTTTTCATGTTTGTAAATAAAAGGGGCCAAATAATTATTTTTTAATATAGTAATGCTTTTGAAAGTACTTAAGTTTTATGTCATAATTTTTTTGATTCATTGTCTACTACAGAGCCCACTACAATGTAGGAATTACTAATGATAAGACAAATATTTCTTACGTTGATTTTGGTCCATTTTCCCTCTACATTTAGCAGAATTTTGGGGGGAAGGATTGATTGTATCAAGATTGTGTATTAAATGGCTTTTTAAATTTTGCTGTCTACTGATCTAATGTGTTACACTAAGAAAATGTACTTAATTTTGTTATTAATGTTCTTGAAGAAATATATTATCATTTGATATCAGCATATGGGCCTGATTATAGTTTAGCTTATGAGACACTTAAGACTGCCCTCAAAAGATAATAAAGTTACCTCTAGTTGCAGAGTCAAAAACTCCTTCCCGAGGTAGGAGATGTAGACAGATGTTTCTGTTGTAGGTTCTGGGAAATACCTAGCTGTGGCATCCCATGACAGCTTCGTTGACATATACAACGTGACGAGTAGTAAACGAGTGGGGGTTTGCAAAGGAGCAACCAGCTACATCACCCATATTGACTGGGACAGCAGAGGTAAGACGCTGGTAAGGGCTGCACAGGCCCTGGTACAGCTCTGCAGAGCAGCAGACGGGATTCAGCACAAGGTGAACACTATACAGGTTCAGACTTTCAGAGCATAGGTGGCAATACAATGTGAACTTTAAAGTAATCTAAATTTTACACAAGAAAGTAAGTCAGCCATAATGTCTTGATTTTTGTCGGATAGACTTCACATATTTCAAATTTGGAAATAGAAATGTAAAGATTTCAAAATCACCTCTTCCATTATTTAATATAGCATATATTTTTCTAAAAACGTCATAATTTTATGGCATAGTATTTAATGAGCATATAACAATGAAAATTTTGGAAAATGTTAAATATTTTAAATGCCCTCGCTTTAAAGGATATTCTACAATTAAGCAAGCAATTTTCACAAGAAAAAAATGTTTTAAGTTTCTTTTCAGTGTGAATACCAACTAATATATCTACCTACATAAAAAATAAGCCTTTTATGAATGAAATTATTTAATTAAATAGAGATTAAGAGAATGCAATGGTGTTAATATATTCACAATAGAGGAAGCTGGCTTTGCACATGCCATGCAAGTGCCCTTACCACTGATGTCCCTGCCCATTTTTTATTTTAGCAAGACCCTGTCTGAAAGTGAAAAATAAAAAATGGGCAGGGACATCAGTAGGTTTGCCTTGAATTCATTCTGCAGTCCAGGTAGTCCTTGAACTTATAAGTTTTCTGCCCTTTCTCAGTCTCTTCAATGGCTCAAAATATAGGACTTAAATATATTCAAAACACAAATATCCTTGATGGGACTGACCTAGGCCCTCTGCACATCTGCCACAGCTGTGTAGCGGGGTCTTCTTGTGGGGCTCCTAACCGTGGGAGCAGGAGCTGTCTTTGACTCTGTTGTCTAACTTTTGGCCCCTTTCATCCTACCAGATTGTTTGGCTTTAATAGGAGAGGAGATACCTAGTCTTGCTGCAACTTGATATGCCATGCTGTTGATGTCCATAGGAGAGCCTGCCCTTTTCTGAAGAGAAATGGAGGAGGAATGGATGAGGCAGGAGGGAAGGGGAGGAAGAGGGTGGAAGGACTGGGAGGTGTGGAGAGAAGGGCAATTGAGAGTGTGAGAAGAAAGAAAAGGAAAAGACAAATTTTAGGAAATTAGTACATTGGTGTGTAAATCAGGTAGGCAGGCTATGCAAAGGGAATCCATGTTTTAGGCCTCAGAAGCTGTCTGCTGGCATTCTTATTCTTTGGTGGAAACCAGGACTCTGACTATCCTAAAAGGATCTACCTAATGAATAGTAGCAAGCATGCTAGGTCTCATTCGAGGTGTGTAATGAATCACAGTTTAGGGGATGAAAGCTAGCCCAGGAGAGTTAGGCTCTACACTGGAACATTCCATTTCTCCCTGGGGAATTACACAAGTTTCCATCATCCTGTGAGATGTTTATCACATGCTATGGTTTGTTGGGAATTAAAGTTAAGAGTGTTGATATTTGTATTCATGTGTCTTTAATATGTCTGTAATTTTTCAATTCTCTTTTAAGGAAAGCTTTTACAAGTTAACACTGGTGCTAAAGAACAGCTATTCTTTGAAGCTCCCAGAGGAAAAAAACAAACCATCCCCAGTGTGGAGGTAGGAAGATGGTGACGCTTCTCGTGATGTCTATATGATTGACAGTGGCTGGAAAACTGAGGCCTCCTTCCCATCATTCACCTATGTGTGATGATCATTTGTTCTCACAGAATTTGAATAGTTCTTCTGGCAAGTTTATTTTACTGGGCCAGATGGAGAAATAGATGGATGAAGAAAAGAGATACTTTTTAAAAGAAGGAATCTGGGCAAATGAATCTCTATGATTTTAAAGCCTGCCTGGTCTATGTAGTGAGTTCTAGGCTAGTTAGGGCTTACATAGTGAGACTTTGTTTCAGAAAAAGAAAATTAAAGGAATATAGGAACTTGTATACTTAGCTGCAGTTGAATCGCTGTCCTAAAAGTACAAGAAGCATTCCCTGGTAAACAGGACATGCCATCTTCTCCTTTGTGGTACCCTGTATACCTAAGATGCTTGTTCTGACAGCTGTGTATGGGGATAGGAGAGGGGGGACAGGGGGAGGAGAGAAAGGAGAGAAAATTATTCTTGGTCTTGGGTCTGATAAAATCACTAGTTTTTAGTTGGTCTGATGTAGAGACGCTCAGCAAGTTTAACATAGAAGGAGGCTTAATAAGGGCTGTCAGACTTCTTAATATGTAGACTGATTGAAAACATGTTTATGGGGCTGGAGAGATGGCTCCGCGGTTAAGAGCACCAACTGTTCTTCCAAAGGTCCTGAGTTCAAATCCCAGCAACCACATGGTGACTTATAACCATCTGTAATGAGATCTGACGCCCTCTTCTAGTGTGTCTGAAGACAGCTACAGTGTACTTACATATAATAATAAATAAATCTTTGGACCAGAGCAAGCAGGGTGGACTCAATTCTCAGCAATCACATGATGGCTCAAAACCATCTGTACAGCTACAGTGTACTCATATACATAAATAAATAACTACATCTTTAAAAAAAAAAAAGAAAAACCGTGTTTATCATCTATTAAGAGAGACTTAGATACACAGGAAGCCTTGTTTTGGGGTAATCTTGCGAAGAAGCAGTTTAACTTATCACTGTGTGCTCAGAAGCTAAGACATATAGTATGTGTATAGTAATCATGTCCTAAGTGATATTATGCTGAAATTCTCTGCAGGCAGTGGGGCTGGGAAGCTATAAAACCAGCTAAGGATTTAGCAACTTTCCTGTTAAATCTTTACTTTTATGGTGATGGAAAAATATTTAGACTTGACATATTAAATGTTAGAATCTTACAGCAGTTTTTTAAAAAATATTTTTAGGTGGAAAAAATTAGTTGGGCAACATGGACAAGTGTACTTGGTTTATGTTGTGAGGGAATTTGGCCAGTAATTGGAGAAGTCACAGAAGTGACCGCCTCTTGCCTCACCAGTGACAAAATGGTCCTGGCCACAGGGGATGACTTGGGATTCGTGAAGCTGTTCAGACACCCAGCTAAAGTATGTGTTTCTCTTTATCTAATGATACTTTAATGAAAATGGTGGCGGGAATATAAATCTCACTGTCTTAGTAATAGTATTGTATAGGTAGTATGTGATGTTACATTGCCAGAGGCTTGGAGTTGTGTCCCTACTCTTGGCATCATATCAGCAGCTTCATCTAAAATAAGCATTATAGTTTTTACTAAACTGTGCCTTGGTTTATATGTTAGGTTGTACAGTGTTTTTTATTATTAAATAAATAAATATCCCTCTCTCAGAATTCCTTTTATCAATATAATTGTATAATTAATTATAAGCATAAATATAACTTTACTATATACCATTAAGAGTCAATATAAGCTTTATAGATGTAGGATTTACGTCAGAAAAAGAAGGCAATAAATAATAAACAGTTAAATATCTATAAAATTAAATAACACTGATTTAATGTGATTTGTTTTTTTCTGAAACCAGATACTACAGATTCTTTACCTCTCTCTAGTCTGTGTTGTTTGATCGTTCAATTTATTGACCTTTATTCACACTATTGTAAAACATTAGGTTTCTGCTTACCACAAAAGTAAAACTTGTGTATATAGTGCAGGTGCACTGACTTTCTGATTGTCATAAACTAAGATATATATTGTAATCTGATGTCAATAAGAACATGAAGAGAATTTGAAGTGGGGTGCTGAGATAATATCATGGCATGGAACTCGTGGTGGCCTCAGCCACCCTTGTTAGCATCTCCAGATACTTATTAAAGTGAAAACATAGGTTTTAAACTTCTTACTGGGAACTCAGCCACTCAGGAAAATATCCTAGGCCCAGGGATTTCAGTTTATAGTAAGTATAGAACTTACCTAGCCTGTTTGATCCCAAATAGGAGAAGGAAGGAGGAGGGAGGTCCGTGTAGCAAGAACCACACAATCTTAGAGAAACTGTGTGCCTTGAGGACAGATTCCCTCCTCAACAACAAGAACAACAGGTCTTTATTTTGTCTATTTGTGGGGAGAAGCATACGTGCCTTATAGTCTATGGACATGTGGAGGCCTGAAGACGGCTTGAGAGAATCAGTTCTCTCCTTCCACCACGTGTTCTGAGAATTCAACTTGGGCTTTGTGGTGTACCTTTTTCTACTCAGCCTTCTTACCTCACCCCTAATTTTGATTGTCTCCCCCCCAAAAGAACTCACTCATTTTCTCTTATTTGTGTGAGTGGGGGGGTATATGCACACATGTAAGTGTGTGTATGAGCACTATATGCCCTGGCACATGGAGGTCAGAGGACCCCTGCTGAAGTTGGTCCTCTCCTCCAGTATGGCTTCTAGAGATCATACTCCAATCATTCAACTTGATAGCAAGTACCTTGTCATGCAGAACCATCTCCCTGACCCTTATGCTTTGTTAATGTGAGAAACTTTATTTTAACAACTTTGAAAAGATGTTCATTTAAAACTACTTATAGTTTACTGATCTCAAATTTACTTGCACAACTAAAGTTTCCAGGGTATATAACTTACAGTTCCCTTGGAATTTAAAAAAGTATTACAGTTCTGGAGAATGTCATTCTTCAGTAGAGTACCTACTGCCTGTCTATCAGATATGGAACACTAAAAGATAAAAGAGAGGAAGGGGGGTAGAGGGAGACTGAGACTATGTGTGTACTATGTGTATGTAGTACTTACCAACGAAAGCACAAGTGAATTGAAGTTAAATATAATTGCATGTGTGTGCTTATTATATATATTATGTATTTACCTCAGACTTTAAAAACCAAAGTGTCAATACTAGAATTGAGAAAGAATGTTTGGATTCACTTTATCTTCAGGGAAAATTTGGAAAATTTAAGAAGTATGTGGCTCATAGCACACATGTCACAAATGTTCGCTGGACTTACGATGACAGCATGCTGGTTACCCTGGGAGGAGCAGATATGTCCTTAATGGTATGGACAAATGAAGTGGAGAGCCATCGAGAAAAGAAGTACTGTGACAGTGAAGAGTCTGATATAGATTCTGAAGAAGATGGAGGTATTTCATTTTAAAACGCCTTATCAAAAATACAGAAAAAGTAGCTCCACTGATTCAAACTACAGAAGTTAAAAATAATAATCATGTTTGAACAATTGTGTTATTAGTGTTTTGGTCAGTTTTACAACAAAATTGTTTTTGTGACTCATGACTGGCATGCATTGATAAGTTAAATATTCATCATCTGTAAAACAGCTAATCATATTTTAAGTAAGTGCTATTAAAAGCTTTCATATTGTTGAACTTTATATTTTAAGATGATTTTGATTTTCTTTTCTTTTTTTTTTTTTTTTGGTTTTTCAAGACAGGGTTTCTCTGTATAGCCCTGGCTGTCCTGGAACTCACTTTGTAGACTAGGTCGGCCTCGAACTCAGAAATCCGCCTGCCTCTGCCTCCCGAGTGCTGGGATTAAAGGCGTGTGCCACTGCGCCTGGCTGATTTTGATTTTCTTAATGTGCCAGTAATATCAGTAATTATAAAAACACAGAATGGATGAATGACTTAACCATTCACACTTAACAGTTGAGGGTACATACTCATGTATGTGTACACTTATGTATATAGTACTTTTAGTAAAAATGAGATAATTAAACACGTTTTTCTAGCTTGCAGTAATGTACAATTAGTGATAATTAGTAGATATCATTACATATTAAATGTTATTGACATTAATTTTTCTAGTTGCATATTTAGTAATGTATCTTTAACAATTTACCTTATATTGTTGGAAGAAGATGAATTTATAAGAATGTAATTGATCACTTTATCATTTAATAACATGTGTATCTTAATGACAGGCTATGACAGTGATGTTACAAGAGAGAATGAAATTAGCTATACCATCAGAGCCTTATCAACTAATATTCGCCCAATGTTTGGAGTCAAGCCTCATTTGCAACAGAAAGAGCCATCAGTTGATGAAAGGTAATAATAAAGTTTAAAGTTTGATGAGGAAAAAGATACTGACATGAAAATGTGAATATTATTTAGATGGATTCTCTATAGAAGTTAATAGCAGGGTTGATTTATGCAGTTGTGAGCCATTGTTAGAAATTATCTTTAAGTATTTTTCATGTTGACACTATCTTTACAAGGAGTTCAAAAATGTTACACCAATATATAAAGCTACTGTGGTTGGATTAATCTTATTTTCAGACTTTCATAAGTGTGTGTGATAGACTGGGGAAGAGAGAGGTATGACTCGTCTGGAAAAACCCTGTCTGCACATCCTCAATGAAGAGGTTGTTTAATGAATGCTGTTGTTTAATGAAACTTTCCAAAAAGACAGGTTGAATTAAAGTCTTTTCTCAATGGAAATTACTGTTCTTGATATAGAATCAACATATTCAGAGCAATTTTATGAAAAGAAAACTTCTGTGTGTGTTCTTGTGCTCGCATACTAGTACATGTCTGTGTGAGTATAACTGTGGCGGTCAGAGGCAGACTTTGCCTGTTGGATCTTGTTTCTCAGAAGCCATCCATCTTTTTCATCATCTTTTTTTTTTAAACATGGGTTCTGAACATTGAACTTAGGTCCTCATGCTGGAAAGGCAAGCACATGTGCTATTCACCAGCCCAGAGAAGTTTTTAGTAACATCTGTGTTGAGAAGAGAGTTTGACCTAATGCCATAAGTGAAGGATGGAGAACAGTAAAGAGATGTTTGAGGTTTGGGGCTGCAGCCTGGTGATAGAGCACTTATCCGCATGCATACGGCCCTGGGCCATATCCTCAGAATCACCAACAAAACACAGTAAGCCTATGGCATCGACTCCACATGTGAAGAGGTTGAAATAGTAAAAGACAGTATCAAAAACAATGAGAAACAGGGGTGGTTGTGGGTGGGACAGCAGTGACTTCTGGAGAAGGCTGTGATGAAGGAAACTTTATTATAAGTGTTCCTAGGCAATGCAGCTCCTTTCTGCTTCATGTGCTCAGTTGGTCCATAAAATACTGTAACGATGGTGGGCAGTCATCTACCACAGTCAGAATGAGCGTGCATTTGTTCTGTGTGAAGAAGAAGCAAAGTATAAAAGCATTTTTAGGCAGATTGTTCACACTGTGATCTGAATACCTGTACTAAAATGACAGGGTGAGGCAGCTTGCTAGAAGACAGTGTCTAGTGCTAAATCTGTACACTTGGAGCCAGTCAAAAGAAATACCCATTTCTGTCATTTACCAGTTATGGGAGCTTGAAGAAATATTCATCTGTTCTTAAGCTGTTTCTTCACTGGTAGAATGAGAGCTGTAATCTTTATCTGTGGATTATTTCAAGGTCTAAATAAAATAATCAAAAAAATAAATTAATTAAGTTAAATATTAAGGATTAAGAAATAGATCTTTACTGCTGACACCAGTCTCACTTAATGAAACATAGAACAAGCTGGACATGATGGTGCACATCTGTAATCTAGGGAGGCAGAGGCACATCTCCGTGAATATGAGTGCATCCAAGTTCCAGACTAGCCAGGGCTACAGAGTAAAAGCCTGTCTCATGAAAAGAGAAAGAAAGAAAGAAAGAAAGAAAGAAAGAAAGAAAGAAAGAAAGAAAGAAAGAAAGAAAGAAAGAAAGAAAGAAAGAAAGGAAGAAAGGAAGAAAGGAAGAAAGGAAGAAAGGAAGAAAGACTAAACTAATAATTCTGAAATGAAATGTTTGCAAAGTAATGAGTACTACCTGAATATTAATTATGGGAATACATGTAAACAAACAAATGTGGGTTTCTAAAATTGAGTACTTGAATAATTATTATTAGTAGTAGTATTTAAGGGAAATTTAGCTCCCGAGCAATGAAAAGTAAAAAGTACCATACTCTCTTTCATAAGTTATATTGATATTTTTCAAAGAAATGTCATCATTCTTCAGATCAGTTTGTTACATAACCTAACATTGCTCTAGAAGCCATCATTTTGTCAAGTAAAGCAGATTTTTTTTTTCCCTCTTCATTGGTGAAGCAATCCAAGCGATGCATAGGGGAAGTTTCCTCTTTTGAAGAACTGTTTAATGCTGTCATCACTGTAACCATTGCTGTTAGTTAGTTAGTTAGTTAGTTAGCTAGTTAGTTAGTAGTTTTCTTGAGACATGGTCTGGCTTTGTGGCCCAGTCAGGCCTGGAACTCATCAGTACCCCTGGCTTTCCTCATATGCACACTTCCTGCCTCTGTGTCTGAAGTGCTGGGACTACAGGTATAAGCACCAGGCCCAGATCTAGGTTGGATTTTTTTTTTTACAGCTAACTTCTCAGAATTATTTCTGAATTTATTTACTCATTGGCATTTCATCCTCATTTTCTGTAGTTGATGTCAGTCCTGCTAAGTTCTTTTGAAATTGCTGAGACAGAGTCAGCAGTGTGGCTCAGAAGAGTCCTCATTTTCACAGAATGATAAATAGAAGGAGATAGAGTTATTTCTTCTGCCAGTTTTGAATATATTACTCAAAGTATGCTTTACTTGTTTAAATAGCTGTCACATATTTTAATGTTAGCCATTAAATGTTAGTTACTTCATAAGCAGTTAAGCATCGAATCATCTACTTTATAGGAAATATTTCTTATGATAATTGATTACTATTATATTTAGTTAATTAATACTTCATGATTAACTATTATATTTAATTAATACTTTATTTTTCTAAATGATTTTAATAGCAATATAAGTTTCTTTTTCAATAAATATTTTATAGCAAATATTTTGTATCTAAGGTGGTTAACTTTTAATTAGATTTCTAGTATTTTAATTAAAATATCCAAAATCTGTAATAAAATTAGAAATGTTTTGTTTTCTTAGTGTTTTTTTGATGTTATTTTATTCTGCTTGCTCACTGTCATACGGACTCACCATCAATTTCCTATTGTTCCCTCTTCTCTTCTGCTCAAAGACAGGGGGCAGTGAGGTAAGTGCTTTATTAAAGGAACATATTCTGTTAAAATGTATACTATTCCATTTTGATCCTTATGTCCAGGCACTACTTTTTCTATAAAACATTTACTTGCACTTGCCAAATATAATTAGAAAATGAAACATGGTTGTAATTTTGAAAGTAGGACTTCATTACGAGTTAGTTTTACAAAGGATTTTTTTTTTTGTTTTTTGTTTTTTGTTTTTTTGTTTTTTTGTTTTTTGAGACAGGGTTTCTCTGTGTAGCCCTGGCTGTCCTGTAGATCAGGCTGGCCTCGAACTCAGAAACCCTCCTGCCTCTGCCTCCCAAGTGCTGGGATTAAAGGCGTGTGCCACTACTGCCCGGCCAAAGGATTTTTCTTGGACTGAAAAGAATATCAAGTTAATAAACATATGTCTGTTTAATAAAATTTAATATACGAATTCATTTAAAAAATATTAAAATAGGATAAATATGGTATCTTCCTGTTTAACAATATTACATGGATAAGAAAGTCAGTTGGAGTGCTGGCTTGCAGCTGCTTTCAGTGAGCTGAAAGTGTCCTCAGAGCAATTCTAAAGGAGACAACATGGAAAGTGTCAATTTTAGAAGAAAAGATCACTAATTCTAGAGGAGTGACGGGTGATAAGGATGAAAAGTGCATTTGAGACTAGATTGTTCAGATGTCCAGCTGCTACTCTTGAATGTTCAACAGCAGAAATCATCTGGGAGACTCATTATGCATTTTCAACAGGATAATATATGCAAAGATGAGTCCAGAGTGTGCCTTTGATCTTTGAAGAGGCCCACATAATCTTCCATGAACTTAACTGAGATGAGGCCCGTATGTGAAGTACTGTGTTCAGTACTGTGCTCACTCCATGTTAAAGGAGTGCTGGAGCAGAAAGCACAGAGTGAAGCGAAGTCGGAAGGCTGCTTCTGAGAACACTCAGTTATTTAGGAGTCACTGGGTTAGAAAACATGAAGCTAATTAGAGAGGAATGGCAGTCACAAGTGCGAGTGCCCTGTGCTTGGATCACCATCTGCCAGGAGAGCGTGATGGCAGCCTTCTGTGATCCTGGTCAGTTCTGTTAGTGATTTTCTCACCATCACCCTCCTCCTGCCCCTAGGTCTGAAACCAGGCCTCAGGTGATAGCCAGTGTTCCAAAACAGATGCATCCTCACCCTTGTGGTTTTATTTCACTTTATTTTGGTGTTCTGAGACAGGATCTTAAGAGTATAAAGCCAAAAGCTGAATGGATCTGAGGTCCAATCTCAGTCCAATGCTGAGGCTTCACACACCCGGCAAGCTTTGTTCTCCTGTTCAGGGAGCTATTCCTTTTTCCCAAGAGTGGGAGTGAGAGAGATTTGCTCTGTGGCTCTGGCTGCCCTGGCACTAATAGTGTCGCTTAGGCTACCTCTGAGCTCACAACAATCCTCTTGCCTCAGCTTCCCGGAGAGTGCTGGCATTATAGGTGAGCACCACCACACTCCGTTGGCATTTTTCTTTTTAACAGTACTTTGATAGCCAAGTCTTAAACTTGCTCTGAATGATGACCGAATCTGTTTGCTTGAGTTGGTACCTGGAGACCTTCTTAGATCTGAACGATGGTCTCATTAGCTTCCTTAAAGGCGGCCCCAGTGATACCTGGCTAAGGGCCTCTTCCTTTCTTAATTCTGAATTCTTCCTTTCTGAATTCTCATGTCTTCCTTTTTTATCTTCTGATTTATATGCCATTAATGGAATAATTGAAACTTTTCTTACATACAGTAATAAACAAAAAACAAGTCTTTATAGTTTATCTGCGCTAAACCTAACAATATTTCTTTATGAACGATACTGTTATAATGTTTTAAATTCTAATATATGTGATAATCTTTCTCCTTTTTCCTTTGCTGCTGAGAAGAGGATCCAGGTAACCCTCTCTTTGCTATTTATAAAACTAAATTTTGTGTTTTTATCACCTCTCCTGTTTGCCATTAATGAGCAATGGTGCTTTGTTCTTTACCTCTGTTTCTACTTTGCCTCCCTCTGAAGAAATGGCATCTTAATTATTTGGCTTACATAAGTCACTCTATTACTAAAATTTTATCCAAATTGTATAGTTTTCAAGTCAAAGTTGTAAATGAAAGTTCATTTTAGGCAGTAATATAATTTATGTAAATAGCCCTTATAAAAATTAAAATATGTTGATTTTAGATAAAACTTGTGAATGCAATTGGAATTAAAGCTATCAGATACTTACGATTTTGAATAAAGTTTACCAACAACATTGACTTGGAAGAAAAGTCAGGTTTTCTATCTTCTTTGAATTACTCCTGGTAGGGATATTCTTAAATGTTAAGTATTATAAATTTAATTCTGTATTATGGACATTCAAAAATATGAAGGTTTGAACTTTAAATTCCTATGATAACTTGGAAACTTACATGTTCTCGATACTTTTATGACACCAGTCAGTTTGCTCGTACATACTATTCGTGCTCTGTGTGAATATATACATTTATTTAACACTGTTTTACAGTACTCAGGATGAAATGTAGGCTTTGCTTATGCTAGGCCACCATGCTACCTCCAGGCCAGCTCTCCAACATCCTTCATTTATTTAGAATGCATGTTCCATATGCAACCCTGGGGCTGAAGAGATGGCTCAGTGGTTAAGAGCACTGTCTGCTCTTAAAGAGGACTCGCTACTTTTAGTACCTGAACTCCATGGTGGCTCACAAACATCCTTAATTTTTAGTTCTAGGACATCTGACATCTCTTCTGACTCCTGTGGGCTCCTATATGCATGTGATGCCCATACATACACTCAGACATGAACCAAAATATATGTACATGCACATACATACACATACACACAATTAAATATTTTCTAAAAGATGTAACACTTCTTTTAGCTTTGCAAATCTGTAACTTGACAGTAATTTTGTAAACTATTTATATGGCTTTAATAAATTATTAAGTGTTAGAAGTTTTTATAGAATTAATGAGTTTCATTTCTAATTTAGTTATAAATTGAATATTTATATTTTAGAGAGAAGTTAATGAATGATTTAGATTCAGTGTTCAGATTACAAGCCGGGCATGGTGGCGCACGCCTTTAATCCCAGCACTCGGGAGGCAGAGGCAGGCGAATTTCTTAGTTCAGGGCCAGCCTGGTTGAGATGGACTAGTAAGTGGCTTTTAAAAATTAAAGGGTTTATCAAAATGCCCTCACAATTATATAATTCAGAATATGAATCTGTGCCCAGCTGAATAGGAAGCATTTTAGTAGAACCTGAGCAGATAGGGAAGGGCTTGACTCAAGAGCGGTGATGTAGGGAAAGGGGATAAATAGTCCATAAGCAGATTAGGGAAGAGGGCGATCTGGGGACAGTAGTTGTAGTAATGACCTTTGGTAGGTTATTGTATGGTTTTCATCGCTTTATGATGATAAAACATCTTCCTGAACACCTTACTGATGCTGATGCTGTCAGTCACTATGAGGGAAGTCAGGCAGGGATGCGTAAAGGGCATGGAATGGAGGAGCATGGAGGGATGTATAAATTTAAACTCATGTGAATTATGTTACCAACAGAGTAGAAAGTTCATTATCCAAAATCTCTGTCAGAATGTTTATATATCTGTTATGTGAGTCATAAGGGAGGTTTTATAGAATAGTAATTCAGACTTTTATGATAATATACCCATCCAGAAATGTTTTGAGTATGTCAAACTAACATTCTTACATTTGCCTATTCTTATGCTGATTTATTTACAGTATAAGACATAGACCAAAGATATTAAAAGTAAAAATGAATAAAAATGTTGTTTCTTTCTGCATTAGAAGTTATAAAGATGTAGAGAGAGCACAGTCTAGTAGAACGAGAGTGAGCTCCCTTTGGTGAGAGTGACATGTCTGGAGGCTAAGGTTGGGAGACCCCATGTGATCTGCCATTCTGCCTTCCCCCCATCTCTTCCAGGCCTCCAGTGAGTAGGGCCCCACCACAGCCAGAGAAACTTCAGTCCAACAATGTTGGCAAGAAGAAGAGACCTATAGAGGTAAGGGAAACAAGTTTCCCAATATTCCCATGCTTCCTTTATATAAACATTCAAGGGTTTCCATTAATTTTCATGAAACCAGGTATATTGAATTATCGTTTCTTGGTTGGTTGTAAAACTTGGTTGCTTAATTTTTACTCAAGTTTGAAATTTGGATTGATATCCTCTGTATCTCTTAATTTCAAATGTGTTTTACTCTTACATAAATAATGACTTTGATTGATCTATATCTTAGAGGATGTAAATATATATGAATGGTTTGTGGCCTAGGGAAGTAAGGCACCTTGTCTTATAGTTAGTAAGTCGGTTTTATAAGTTAAAGAGTGAATGTAACCGGACCCCCAGAGCTCCTAGGGACTAAACCACCAACCAAAGAGTACATGTAGAGGAACCCATGGCTCTAGCTGCATATGTAGCAGAGGATGGCCTTATCTGGCATCAATGGGAGGGAGGCCCTTAGTCCTGTGAAGGCTCAATGCCCCAGCATAGGGGAATGCTAGAATGGTGAGGTGGGAGTGGGTGGATGGGTAGGGGAACACCCTCATAGAGGCAGGGAGAGAGGGAATGAGATGGAGGGTTGTAGAGGGGAAACCCGAAAAGTGGACAAAATTTGAAATGTAAATTAATAAGCCCCCACCCCGAAAGAGTAAATGTACTATTTCAGAAACTTTTTACCTCATGTGATACATCTAATATATGGAGATTATTTCTCCTTATCTCTTTAATCACCAGACCTTTTCATAGGCATTTCCTAATGCCACCATCAGGGGCAAACAAGCAAAGCATGCTAGGTTTGCTATAAGAGGGAATAATGCTTGTAGCTCTCTCCCACCACTCAAAAGAGAATGAAAATGAATGCTTGTGGCTATAGGAATCTCTGTCAAAACTTTACCATTATTTGTCGGAAACCACTTTGGTTTCTCCTGAGTCTCTAATTTGGACATCATTTATCTGAAGTATGTAGACCAAGCACTTAGACTTACAATGAATACAAACTGCAACATCCCTTTGGACATAAGAAATGTGTCAGTGTCTAACACATGGAAACTTAAATATTCTCTTGGAATAAGATGATCGACCCTGTGAGTCCCTTCTCTTTCCTATAAGTTCATATTGAAAAATATGGAATGTGTGTTTCCATTGCTGAAGGCATTTTACATAAAACAATATGTCTAATGGCTGTTCCACCCATGAAGTCATGCAGTGGTGGTCACCTGCATAGGACTGGTCCCACCAACACTCCACCATAAATAAATAGGGAAGGTGCTTTGAGGCCCCTCTCCCTGAGCAGCTGTGTTCAGCAGGTGGGGGAGGGGGATGAAATTATGCTCCTCAGGGGTGCAAGTCCTGGTAAGTCTCTCTTTCTTGTGTAAATAACCACTACCCATGCACATGCAAACAGCAACAATCAAAGACAGCAGGGCACCAAAGATAAGAAAGCAGGAGGGGACTTTTGGGGAAGAAGAGGTTCAGTGGGAGGAAGGGGAGGGTGGTAATGGGATAGTCGGAGAAGATGAAGTATGTCAAAGAATGTATATATACACATATGTGTGTATGTGTGTGTTTACATATACATATATACATGTATGTTTACATGAAATCATGAAGGGCTAATGAAACATTTAAATGTCTAGCTTAATTTTGGGTTAGAAGTTTATAAAATACCTAAACCACATTCTTCTTTGTCAGAAAGTACTCATACTATTTGTATCACATTTAGGCTGAGGAAGGATGTAATGTACATTTTTGACATTGTTACAGGACCTTGTGTTGGAGCTTGCTTTTGGCTATCGGGGCAGAGATTGCAGGAACAATGTGCACTATTTAAATGATGGTGATGATATAATTTATCACACTGCCTCTGTTGGAATTCTACACAATGTTGCCACAGGTAGGTCATTTTAATTTTCTGTACACATACTCTTTTTAATTTAGAACTTCTTATTTAGCAGCTTAAAATTATTTGTTAAAACTATGAATAATAGATATACTTATTTTATTTAACTTTTGGAGGGTTTGGTTTGCTTTGGTTTGGTTTCAAGACAGGGTCTCATTATGTAACTCTGGAATTTTAGAGGGTTTTAAGGTAGGATCTCAGTATGTAGCTTTGGCTAGCCTGGAACATCCTATGTAGACCAGGCTGACCTCTCACTCAAACTCATAGAGATCTGCCTGTCTCTGCTAGGGTTAAAAGTATATACCAGTCAGATAAAGTGAGGACAGGTAGCACTAGAGAAAATCAGATGAAGGGAGGCAAACACAAGAACCTTACCAACAGAAACCAAAGTTACTTGGCATCACCAGAACCTAATTCTCCCACCATAGCAAGTCCTAGATACACCATCACACTGGAAAAGCAAGATTCAGATCTAAAATCGCTTCTCATGATGGTGATAGAGGACTTTAAGAAGGTCATAATAACTCCCTTAAAGAAATACAGGAGAACACAGGTAAACAGCTAGAAGCCCTTAAAGAGGAAACACAAAAATCCCTTAAAGAATTATAGGAAAGCACAATCAAAGAGGCGAAGAAAAGGAACAAAACTGTTCAGGATCTAAAAAATGGAACTAGAAACAACAAAGAAATCACAAAAGGAGACAACCTTGGAGTTAGAAAACCTAGGAAAGAGATCAGGAGTCATAGATGCAAGCATCACCAACAGAATACAAGAGATAGAAGAGAGAATCTCAGGTGCAGAAGATACCATAGAAAATATTGACACAACAGTAAAAGAAAATACAAAAAACTCCTAACCCAAAACACCCAAGAAATCCAGGACACAATGAGAAGACCAAACCTAAGGATAATAGGTATAGAAGAGAGTGAAGATTCCCAACTTAAAGGGCCAGTAAATATATTCAACAAAAATTATAGAAGAAAACTTCCCTATCCTAAAGAAAGAGATGCCCATGAACATACAAGAAGCCTACAGAACTCCAAATAGACTGGACCAGAAAAGAAATTCCTCCTGACACATAATAATCAAAACACAAATGCACTAAACAAAGAAAGAATAGTAAAAGCAGTAAAGGAAAAAGGTCAAATAACATATAAAGGCAGACCTATCAGAATTACACCAGACTTCTCATTAGAGACTATGAAAGCCAGAAGATCCTGGACAGATGTTATACAGACCCTAAGAGAACACAAATGCCAGCCCAGGCTACAATACCCAGCAAAACTCTCAATTACCATAGACAGAGAAACCAAAATATCCCATGACAAAACCAAATTTACACATTATCTTTCCATAAATCCAGTCCTTCAAAGGATAATAGATGGAAAATGCCAACACAAGGAGGGAAACTACACCCTGAAAAAGCAAGAAGGTAAATCTTTCAACAAACCCAAAAGAAGATTGCCACACAAACATGATTATACCTCTAACAACAAAAATAACAGGAAGTAACAATCACTTTTCTATTTTAATGGACTCTTAATATCTCTTAACATCAATGGACTCAATTCCCCAAAAAAGACATAGACTAACAGACTGAATATGTAAACAGGACCAAGCATTTTGCTGCATATAAGAAATGCACCTCAGTGACAAAGACAGACACTACCTCAGAATAACAGGTTGGAAAACAGTTTCCCAAGCAAATGGTCCCAAGAAACAAGCTGGAATAGCCATCCTAATATCAAATAAAATCAACTTTCAACCAAAAGTTATCAAAAAAGATAAGGAAGGACACTTCATACTAGGCAAAGGAAAAATCTACCAAGATGAATTCTAAATTCTGAACATCTATGTTCCAAATGCAAGGCTACCCACATTCACAAAAGATACTTTACTAAAGCTCAAAGCACACATCGCACCCCACCTAGTAATGGTGGGAGAGACTTCAATACCCCACTCTCATCAATAGACAGATCATGGAAATAGAAACTGAACAAAGACACAGTGAAACTAGCAGAAGTTATGGACCAAGTAGATCTAACAGATATTTGTGGAACATTTCATCCTAAAGCAAGACAGCGTACCTTCTCTCAGCACCTCCTGGTACCTTCTCCAAAACTGACCTCATAATTGGTCGCAAAGCAGGCCTCAACAGATACAAGAAGATTAAAATAATCCCATGCACCCCTCCCTATGAGATCATCACAGATTGAGGCTGGTCTTGAATAGCAATAAAAACAATGGAAAGCACACATACACATGGAAGCTGAACAATGCTCTACTCAATGATAACTTAGTTGAGGAAGAAATAAAGAAATTAAAGTCTTTTTAGAATTTAATGAAAATGAAGACAGATCATACCGAAACTTATGGGACACATTGAAGGCAGTTCTAAAGGGAGAATTCATAGCTCTAAGTGCCTCCAAAAAGAAAGTGAAGAAAGCTTTCACTAGCAGCTTGACAGCAGACCTGAAAGCTCTAGAACAAAAAGAAGCAAATAGACCCAAGAGAAGCAGACGGCAGGAAATAATCAAACTCAGGGCTGAAATCAGCCAAATAGAAACAGAAAGAACTATACAAAGAATCAACAAAACCAGGAGCTGGTTCTTTGAGAAAATCAACAAGGTAGATAAACCCTTAGTGAGACTAACCAGAGGGCACAGAGGCAGTATCCAAATTAATAAAATCAGAAACGAAAAGGGAGACATAACAACGAAATACATCTTAAAATTTTGTTTGTTGAATATTAATAGTTGAAAATATTTATTAATGATATTTTTAGGGTATGAAAGGATATGAATATAAAAGTTAAACAAAAATTTTATGTATTATTTGATTCCCAAAATACTCAATATTATTAGTATGATTGATGTATAAAATGCATTTAAATAATAAAAAAATTAAGAAAAAAAAGTATATACCACAACACCTAGCCTCAAATACTGTTTTTTTTGTTTTTTTTGTTTTTTTTGGTTTTTCAAGACAGGGTTTCTCTGTATAGCCCTGGCTGTCCTGGAACTCACTTGGTAGACCAGGCTGGCCTCGAACTCAGAAATCCGCCTGCCTCTGCCTCCCGAGTGCTGGGATTAAAGGCGTGCGCCACCACGCCCGGCTCAAATACTGTTTTTAAAAGATGAAAGATTTGTATGTTCTGAGGGGAAACCAGAATAAAAAAATAATATTTTAAATGTATAAGAGAAATAATCTAAAATAAAAATATTTCATATTATAGTTGTTTGTATCTCTTTTGAGATAACATTGTTATATAGTCAAGGTTAAAACTCTGTGTAGCACAGGCTAACCTCACTAGCCATTTTTCTGCCCCAGGTTCCTGAGTCCTATGCTACTGCACCCTGTAATATTTTAGTTTTAAGAGAGCGTGGTCCACAGAAGAACATTTTATAATGCTAAATCTCCACAGGGCCCTAATAGGAATGAAAGCTCACTATATTTAAAAACACATTTTATAAGGAAGAAAATGATTGTACAATTAAGACTTTCTTTTTTTTTTAAAAGATTTATTTATTTCATTTATATGAGTACATTGTTGCTGTCTTCAGACACACCAGAAGAGGGCATCAGATCCCATTACAGATGGTTGTCAGCCACCATGTGGTTGCTGGGAATTGAACTCAAAACCTTTGGAAGAGCAGTCCATGCTCTCAACCACTGAGCCATCTCTCCTTTCCAACATCTTCAGCATGAGAATAGAGAATAGATGGTTTGGGATATGGCAGTGAATGGCTTGTTAGACAAGTAGTGGCTGTGGTGGGAGTAAACTGGGTGATTTTCCTGAGGCTGTGGAAAGCTCAGAACACTAAGAAGGCTACTGGCCTCAGCTGTACTGATTATCCCGTGTATATATAATCTAAGAAGGTGAGAAAATACTTCTTGGTGTTTGATTGGTTTGATGAAGAGCAAATGAACTTCTCCTGGCATCATGTGATGACCACTCTGGTGAGCTAGAGTGGTAATTTTGCTTTCTTTTATGTAATTATAAACTTCATCAAGCCTACATTTGGAAGTAGCAACAGATGTTATCCAGTTCAACGCTTCTGGTTTCCTTCTGAGTGTATATAGAGCAGGTAGATTGTGTGAATCAGAATTCCTGTCCCTTGGTCAATGCTAACTGTAATATGATCTTTGCGCTTTGGTTTCCTAAAGTAAAGGATTCACCAAGGTTGTAATAAGTCAGTAGCAGTTTGCCTCCTAATAATTTGTGGTTTTGAAGATACTAAGAAAATTAGTCCTCTCTCATTGATGTTTTCTGTATCTTTTGGAAAAATGGGCAAAAGTAAAATAGGACAGCCAATAAGGAACTAGATGGATATACACGTGACACTCATGTTTATTCTTAGGTTCCTGATTTGTGATGCATTCGGAAGGGAGGACAGAGGAGAGGAGGCCCTACTTTAGTTTTGAGTGTTTTTCATCCATTTGCGGATACATTGTAATGTTCAGTGCCCTAAGAGTCTCTGCTAGCCTGTTTGCCAGCAGTTTAACCAGCAGCCCATAATTAACTGTTTGTTCTTCTCACTGGACCCTCAGTCCAGGAAAACACAAGGCATGTTCTAATTTGAGAAGATTTATCTGCTTGATTTTACTTTTTTTGGACACAGTCCTTATATTGCTTAATCTGGCCTGATACTCATTGTGTAGCTCAGGGTGCCCTCAAACTCATTTTCTTCTCCTATTTCCTTCTTTGGAGATGCCCAGGCTCGCTCAGACTCAAACTCATAGAGAGCGGCTTGCCTCTAGGGCTTGCAGGTGTATACCACCACACCCATAGGCTTTGAGAACCTGTAAGTGATGTAGTTGTGTTAACGTAATTGTTAAGTTGTGGCAAACCAGCTGTGCATATGCCTCTCTAATCTATATCCAGCCTGCTGTGCTGACTTCATTTCCCCAGAGTTATTTACTTCCTGTTTTATTTACAGTCTTGTTATCATCTTCATGGACTACTGGAGGAACCTTGGAAGGGTCTCCACTACTCTCAGAACTGCTAGCTTTCTGATCAAAAAATACTGCTTATAAGATAAATGTGAAATATAAATGAATATCATCCAGATTAATAAATGGAAAATTTACTTTTGTTTTCTCTCTAACCCTAATATATCTCTGTTTGTTTATTTACAAAACCAAAATGGGAGGATTATAGGCAGGCAATCACAGTCTTCTGTAATTCTGGTACTTAACTTTCCACCCATTTGCAGGCTTTCACGACAGTCCACGTCACTCAGATGAACCACGTGTGTGCAGTTAGTAAATCCCCAGCCTTTTGTTTACCAGTCTCTTGTACTTGGTAACTTCAGCTTATCCATGGTTTATTCTTTTCAGGGTTCTGTCCCTTTAAGATTACTGATTCATTGCCATCCTTTTGATAGTAATCACTTTCATGGTAACTGCTCAAAATACATTTCGAATGAACAAATAAATTAGTTTATTGTGCTAAGTAAGTGTATGTGGCTGTCACATCTTAAAGTTTTCCAAGTTAATTCTCATATTCTCTTATAGGGACTCAGAGTTTTTATCAAGAGCATAATGATGATATTTTGTGCCTCACTGTAAATCAGCACCCTAAATTTATCAACATAGTGGCAACTGGCCAAGTAGGTATGTTTCTATATTTCAAAAAAAATAGTTTGAAACATTTATTTTGTTCTAATAATTTCATACCCTAGGAAAAATAAGTGTATTAAATTGTGTATTAATTGCTTGGAATGATGTGTACATACAGAACCTAGCCTGATTACCTTATGCTTGCTGCCAGGTAGCTTTCTAGTCCTTAACTTTGGTTGTCTGAGTTTGCTTAGACTATTCAAAATGTAAACTATCTTGTAAATAGTACACTTTTAGCTTTATCAGGGATTTCTGGTCAGCTGAATGGCTGCATTCAATGCTATATAAAACTCAGAGGAAGAGCTGGGCGTGGTGGCCCACGCCTTTAATCCCAGCACTCGGGAGGCAGAGGCAGGCGGATTTCTGAGTTCGAGGCCAGCCTGGTCTGCAAAATGAGTTCCAGGACAGCCAGGGCTATACAGAGAAACCCTGTCTCGAAAAACCCAAAAAAACAAAAAACAAAAAACAAAACTCAGAGGAATAATAAAAAGGGGAGCTAAGAAATTAACTAGACCAATGGGGACAGAGCCCAGTGTTCAGCCAAGGTTAGGCAAGAGAGAATGCAGGTCTGTTTTACACTGCCCTTTATAGTGTTTGTTTGGCGTTAGTATTGATCAGATTCACTACTGGTTTTATGTACCTGTGATTTATTTTTAACTTCTGTCAAAAACTTCAGGGCTCATGACTCAATGAGTAGGAAGGCAGGTATTTTAGATTGACAGAGATTACCATGAAACTGCCTTTTAGATGTGGGCCGTCCAGTCTACTTGTAATACCCATTATTGAAATCGTTGGGTATAAGTAAGTCACAATTGCTATGCTTACTTCACTTGCTTTCCTGATGTCTTTATTTAATTTTCCATGTAAATACTAAGTTTGTTCTTCTCTGGGTTCTCTGTTTCTATAGCTATGCCACATAGAGCCCTTGTATTTTCCCTTCTATAGAGTTTCCTTTTTATTTATTTTTATTTTTTTATTTTTTATTTTATTTCATTTTATTTTTGGATTTTCAAGACAGGGTTTCTCTGTGTAGCCCTGGCTGTCCTGGAACTCAGAAATCCGCCTGCCTCTGCCTCCCAAGTGCTGGGATTAAAGGCGTGCCACCACCACTGCCTGGCCTTTTTTTAAAAAAAAATTAATTTTTCAAGTAAATCTACAAAGTAATAGATTTTGTTATGACATTATCATGTATATCATTATACATTTTCTTTATTGTTTATTTATATGGTGTGTGTGCATGTGTGTGTGTGTGTGTGTGTGTGTGTGTGTGTGTGTGTGTGTTCATGAAGATGCTGGAAGAGTGTTCTCCTACTCTCTATCATTTGCATTTGAGAAGGATTCTCAAATTGCACTCTCTCTGAACCTGGGACTTGCCTTGTCTTGGCTAGGTTGGAAACCAGAAAGCCCCAACAATCCTCCTATGTCCACCCCACTTAGAGCTGGGGTTACAGGCATGTGGGGGACACTAGTTTGTTACATGGATAAATTATGGACTAAGCCTAATGGCTCAGCCTGTAATGCTCACACTTGAGAATTAGTGGCAAGAGGATTGAACCCCACAGCTTTATGCCTAATGAAGTAATTCAACTTTTCTTTAGAAAGCTTGCTTATCAGCCGGGCGTGGTGGCACATGCCTTTAATCCCAGCACTTGGGAGGCAGAGGCAGGCGGATTTCTGAGTTCGAGGCCAGCCTGGTCTACAAAGTGAGTTCCAGGACAGCCAAGGCTATATAGAGAAACCCTGTCTCGAAAAAAAAAAAAAAAGCTTGCTTATAAAATGGCCCTTTAAAAAAATAAAATAAAATAGCCCTTTACAAAGAACAGAAGTCAGCGTCTTTGTGAGTTCTGTCTCATTGACCCTTGTTCTTGGGCACATAGACAGTCTAACCACTCATTCCCTCGACTTTACCTTCCATCTTTGGAGACAATGGTTTTCTCAGTGACTTTCTCCTAGTGTTTTTCTTTAACAAGGACCATTTTGTATATCTCCCAGCTGTATTGTAGAGAAGTGGGATATTCATGAAGAAGGATATTGCTTCCCAGGGAGAGCCTTCTCTGTACTGGACTATGTCTTGAGTTTTTGAAATCCCAGAATTCTCTATAAAAAGGTTCTGAACTTAACTTTGGGCTTGCCTGAGCCTCCTCTCAGAGTCTGTCTGGTAGCACATTGTACACTCAGCATGTGTTCTCATAAATGAGGACCAGGAGGTAGTTAGCTTTCCCTGGATTACAGTGGATGGAATTTGGGGATTCCATGCTGAGATGCATGTCTTAGCCAATTTTAGCTACTAAACAAATACCTGGACTAGGTGCTTTAAGAGAAACATTTTTCACTGTTTTGGAAATTGGAAGCTAAAGCTAAAGCTAAAGGTGTCAGCATGATTGGATCATGGTGAAGGCCCCCTTCCTGGGTTATAGACAGCCTTGTTATATCCATATTGTCTTTCTGCTTTTCTCTGAACTCTTATCTCATCTTCATTATAAGGGTCTACCTTCATGACCTAATCATTCCTGAATGTCCCACTGCCTAATACTATAGTTGAGATTAGATGACATCATAGGAGCTTTAGAGGAACACAGACATTCATTCCATAGCAGCAGCACATAAGTGCTTCCATTGTTCCATGTGGTGTGGGATATAGCTGTCTTCTGAGGAGAGGCTATGTTGTATGTCCCCAAACTCTAATGAGTTCCAAATTTATACCAGTCCTTCTAGATACAAACAAAACAAAACCCCAAAAGACTGGGGCACTGGGGAGATAGCTCAGCAAAAACTTGATGCATTATGATAAAGACCCGAGTTCCGTTCCAAAAGCCATTTTTTTAAAAGCCAGACACGGTGCCATACACTTGTAATCATACCATTGGGCATGCAGGCCAGTGGGTCCTTGGGGTTTACTGGCCATCCAGCCTAGTCTACTACTCAAGCTCCAGGTCATTATGAGCCCTTTTCTTAAAAAAGAAAAAGAAGAGAGAGGGGGGCAGAGGGGAGAGGAGAGGAGAGGAGAGGAGAGGAGAGGAGAGGAGAGGAGAGGAGAGGAGAGGAGAGGAGAGAGATGAGAGACGAGAGAAAAACGGGGGAAAAAGGATTTGTGCCTAAGAAGGAGAGATACCGAAAATTAACATCTGACCTCCACATACATGTGCACCTGCACACACGCACACACACACACACACACACACGAGATGAAAGGCTGCAACATAGTTAATTGGATAATTGTATCTTTCCTGGTAACTGATGGTTTAGACTATAATGCTGCAACTTTTGTCTGTAACCCATTCTCTTATCCAAGGACAAGCTTGACTACTAAGACCAACACCCCCATTCTATTAAGTTTTCTTCATGTGACACAGGGTCAAGTCTATTTACCAGTTGGTAATTATTAGAGTATGTTCAGAGCTAAAAATGGCAAAGTCGAATACTTTCCTCATATTCCTGATAAAGATTCTTATATGCTATGTTATCAATTTATCCTTGAAATCACTATTTCATATTGGTGAGTATAAGACTTGGTTGACATAGAAAATGTCACATCTCTTCAGTGGGCTTATAACTTTGCCTACTGTCTTCTTGCTACACAGTCATTCCTTTAAGCTTTTTTTTTTTTTAAGATTTATTTATTATTATATCTAAGTACACTGTAGTTGTCTTCAGATGCACCAGAAGAGGGTGTCAGATCTCATTAAGGATGGTTGTAAGCCACCATGTGGTTGCTGGGGTTTGAACTCATCACCTTCGGAAGAGCAGTCGGGTGCTCTTACCTGCTGAGCCATCTCACCAGCCCCCATTCCTTTAAGCTTTACTCGTAGGCATGTCTACCATAAATAATGAACACACATTTACACATTTTTTTCTTTCTTGCATATTATTTCTAAAAGTCTTTGCCTGGGGGAGTCATAAACATTTGTCCCTCCTCTTAAGATCCCAAAAATAAACCAAGATACCACTTTACCAAATTTCACTCTGGGGGACCACTCTTGGGATTACTTACAGAGTGTGGGGTCAGGGGTTTCCTACAGGCCCTTTGGGACCACACCTGACAGTCTTTATCTATCAGGGATAATGGCGTTTCCATGGCTGCATAGATAGAACCCCATCCCCTAGTCTCCCTCAGCCTAAATACTGTAGCCCCTCCATGAGGCCATGTGCAGTTAGGACCTAGTTGCAGGGTGGCTGGTGTAGAGTGGCTGCATGTTCAGGTCAGGTCTCCTGGCCCTCCCTGCCTCACTATGAGGGGATCATGCCCAGTATCATGCCCAGCTGTGGTGATGTTTTGCAAGTAGGCACAGCTGAACACCCCAGTTTTATGGCAGTTGTTTGGCTCAGAAGATAGGGTAGTCAAGTACAATACATACAGAAAGTCTTTAGTTATAATGAAGAAACCCTTTTACTTTCTGGGTTATTTAATAACCTTTTCTGCCATGTTCCTCAGAACCAATTCTTTCCTACAGGCACAGATGCATCAAACCTCCCACATGAACCTAGCAGTGAGTTTTATAAACCCAAAAAGGTTCATATTATTTTACTTGAAAATTATTATGATTAATAATATTATGATTAATTATGTATGACTCATTAAATACACCTGTCTTAGTCAGGGTTTCTATTCCTGGACAAAACCAAGAAGCAGGGAGGAAAGGGTTTATTCAGCTTTCACCTCCATACTGCTGTTCATCACCAAGGAAGTCAGGACTGGAACTCAAGCAGGTCAGGAAGCAGGAGCTGATGCAGAAGCCATGGAGGGATGTTCTTTACTGGCTTGCTTCCCCTGGCTTGCTCAGCCTGCTCTCTTGTAGAACCAAGACTACCAGCCCAGAGATGGCACCACCCACAATGGGCCCTTCCCCCTTGATCACAAATTGAGAAAATGCCTTACAGCTGGATCTCGTGGAGGCATTTCTCCAACTGAAACTTCTTTCTTTGTGATAACTCCAGCCTGTATCAAGTTAACACAAAACTAGCCAGTATATACACCCAAAGAAAGAATGAAAACTCATTCATAGAATGTTAAATATGTAAATAATGGAAGTAAGTGCCTTCTTTCAGTCCACTCAGTTCTGTGTAATAACCTAATCTTGTATAAGATACTTTATTTCAATAACTTAAAAATTATGATTGTGTTTTATAAATTTACTGCTATTATCCATATTATTATAAATAACTTTTTTTTTACTTATTCATCATTATAGGTGATTCTGCAGACATGTCAGGTAAGGAAAACAGAATGCTTTTTGCTTTAGTTATACAATGGTACATGCAAATATATTCTTCCCCTAAAAGTCCAAGCCTCTTACTGTTCCACATACGGCTTATAGGATATTAATGACAAATAACATCATTATTTATCCTTCAATAATAATAGTATTTTTAAAAAATGGTGTGGGGACTGGGAAGATAGCTGAGTCAGTAAAATGCTTGCCTCACAAAGGTGAGTACCTGAGGTGAAGAACCCCTGTGAAAATACCAGGCATGCGGGTGCACACACAATTCCCAGCAGGAGGACGAACCCTGGGGCTTGCTCCTCAGACAGCAAAGCTGAATGGGAAAGCTCCAGTGTCAAAACTAAGGTGGACAGCAGCTGCCCAAGAGTGAAGCCACGTCACCCTCTAGCCACCACATACAAGTACACATGTGTGTGCCTACACACACACACACACACACACACACACACACACACACAGAGAGAGAGAGAGAGAGAGAGAGAGAGAGAGAGAGAGAGAGAGAGAGAAATACGTGTTTTGACCTCTAAAGTGTGCCTGGAGCTATTGTGAAGATTTTTCTTCCATCACATACAGTCATCACACAATTGTTGTCACTAACTTGCTAGTACAAAATGTATTCATTTATAAGCTATTTCTGTTGTTGAACACATTATAGCAACAAATCATACACATGTTTAAAAGTAATTTTTATAACTAATTTGACCATGGCTTCATGAACTTAAAAAAGCAATTAAATTAATATATTTCTATTTTTATATGTCCATTGTTTTATATACTATATCTATGCTTTTCAACTATACTTTAATTTTTGTAATACAATATGTATTAGCAATTTAGTAAGAAAACTTTCCCCAGAGATTTCTGTTCTATGCTCTTCATTAGAGAGCAGTATGAGTCTGTGCTTGACTCGTCCACTAATTAGCAAACTGCCGCCCTTTTGGGGCAAGTGTAGCCAGCACTAGCTTTGTGTAGCACATGAGCTGAAGATGGTTGTCTTCTTTTGTTTCTTTTTCTTAATTAAACCAATTTGGAGAGTTGAGAAAAACAATCAGAAAACTCATGATAACAAAAATCATATGGAATTCAAATTTCTGTATCCATAAATAAAGCATTATTGGGCACAGCCGTGCTCTGCAGGTCATCACAGTAGCTTTGGTGATATCTTGGCACAGTGGAGTGGTTACGTTCATCTCTCTCTGAGACTGAATAGGACATTTCAGCACTGTGGACAAGTATAGTTCCACAATGGGATTTTACAGATCATAAGCACTACATAGAGGCCTATTGTATAGCATTTTATAGAAGTAACTTTATGGAGGTTCTGCCCCACTCTAGCCCATATAGTTCCCAAATAAAAGACACAGAAACCTGGTATTTTTATTAACAAGCTATAAGCATAAACTGGGCAGGTTCTGAGCTGTTCTAACCCACATCTCAGCCACAGGCCCAGTGTTCCTTTGCCAACTGACTCCTGTTTTGTTTGTTCTGCTCCATGTGTGTCCTCAGGGAGGTTTTCTCTTGGCCATGTGCTCATGGTCCATCCTCATGGTCCATCCTGCCTCCTGGAGACCTTCTTGTTCCCCTACCTTCTTCCTTCTCCCATGGTATTTATCAAATAATTGTGATAATTTTTCCCTCCCCTGCTTTTTTAAGGCAAGAGTCGATATATCTAAGGCTAACCTTACATTCCCTATACATAAGAGGGTGACTTTGGATCTCTCATTCTCTTGTCCACACCTGAGTCCTCCAAATATAGAAAGAAGTAGGCCAGCACACCTGGTTTTTACATCATCCTGGGAGTCAGAATCTATGCTTTATGCATACTAGGCAAGCACTCTACCAACTGACGTAAACTCCAGTCCCCAGAGTTCTCACATATAAGTAATTTATTTTATTATTGGTAAAACTTTTCTATATCCATGCTTTACCGTTGGAAAAACCGAACAAAATCTTCATCTCTCTCATTTTAATTGCTTTACATGAAGGGTTCTTAGATTTATCATGGTGTAAAATGTCCCAATTTATCAGAATTTATTTTTTAAAGACCAGAATTTCCTCTTGTATCAAATAATTCCAGGAAGCTTATCTTCTGTAATGTTTTTCCATATTCGCAGTTTATAATTTGAGCAAATGACTTTAGTATGTTGAGTGTTTTCATAAGAGGGCTTATATCCTGAGTCTGAATTAGCTGCTGAATTAATTTTTAGGGTATACATTGAAAAGAAGTTAATACAAAACTAACCTATGACATTTTAGTTTAGAAAATAAGAGAAGCAGGCAGAGATGGAGTTCAGTAGTGAGCACTTACTCAGCAAGCATGAAGCCCCCTGTCTCATTTCCCAGAAAGGGCAGGAAGGGGTGCAGAGGGACGTAAAGAGCCGCAGATAAGGCACACCCCTTTAAGAGTATCAGTGTTATCTATCCAGTGGTGTAGTGTTTTCAAGTGTGTGTAGCCTTTTCCCAGATTCCCATCTATGTAGTTAAATTTCCCTTGGACATGATGTGTTTGTCTGGTCTGCCATTTGCTGCCTGTTGGTTGCAAGTGCTTTGCATTACTTTCCGAGGATATCAGTATTGTTTACTTGTATGCATCGTGTGCATTGTGTTAAGTGTGTGTACTTTCCATAGAACCTCTGTGAAGGCTGAAAAATGTAAAACTGAATTTCCCCACTCCAGAGCCTTGCATTACTAAGCCTGTGGTCTCCCACTGACCTCTGCCTCCTGTACTTATGTGCACAGCTTGCTTTGACAAGCTCTAAATATTGCCTGTTTTCTTTCTCTAAATGCTCTTTTCTTGAGAGTGCCGTTTATAATGTATCCTGAAGGATTCTGTATTTTTTCCCTTTTCTTTTTATTTCCTTTTTTAAAATTTAGCTTCAGTTTTGAGCTATTATAAACCACATCCCTTTAAGCACATAACTATCTCCATATTCTGAGGTGGGTGTATGCTGGGTTCAGAAGTGGAAATGTGGAGATGGTTGTAACTCTTGGATTTTATCTTTGTGCAGCTACAGCCCCATCTGTCCACATCTGGGATGCAGTGAACAAGCAGACGTTGTCTATACTAAGATGCTCCCATTCAAAGGGTGTGTGTTCTGTCAGCTTCAGTGCTACTGGGAAGCTGCTGCTGTCTGTAGGGCTAGACCCAGAGCACACTGTAACCATTTGGAGATGGCAGGAAGGTAGGATGCTTTTCACTTATGTAATTAAAAACAACAACAACAAACCACAAGAATATTGGGCAATATGGAAGCTGCCTTTTAGCATTTGTCTTAAGTTGGAAATTGAAACCATTTTTGTTATAGTCCTATAAAACACATAGCACACAATTGGGAGCGTTGTTTGTGTCCCCTTTAAAAAGCCCTGTAGCCATAAACTCAGAAAACATGAAACAATGAAACCCATTTACTATTTAGAATGCAATGATTTCCCTTTGGTAAGAAACTAAGTCTGTGTTTTTGCTAATGATTTGTTTAGTTCTGAGGTATTTTAATAAAAAATGAAAATTTCCAGGCATGGGGCACTTGCCTGTAATCCCAGCCCTCAAGGGGATGAGGCAAGAGGATTGCCATGAATTTGAAGCCAGCCTGGGCTACATATCAAATTCAAGGAAACCTAAAATATAATTGAGGCCCTGTCTTTAATATCCTGTACTAATATCCAGCCCAGAGCCTGGCACATGCTACATGGGTAATCTGCCACTGAACTACATCCTTTATCCATAAAAAGATACACATATACACATAAACACTCACACATATACACACCCGTGAACATATAAAATACATACACACACACCCTACATATACACACAGCACATACTGCATAGGTGACCTGTTTCAGAACCACATCCCTTATCAGTAAAAAGATACAAACATACACATATGCACATATGACACACACTACACAGGCTGGCCTGCCACTGACCTTTATCCCTTAAATAATGAAAAGATACATGAAAAGCCAGCCCTGGCTGCCCTGGAATTCACTGCATACATACTAGCTGGCTTCAGATTCACAAAGATCCACTTGCTTCTATCTCCCCCGAGTGCCAGGATTGAGAATGGAAACCCAATAAAATAAATTCCCTAACACACTCTAGACAGAACATTTAATTTCTCTGAGAAATTAATGGAGCCATATAGAAAAATGTATGGCCCTTAAAATGCCCTTTAAATTGTCACAGAGTAGCCCACTATGAACATGTATGTACTGTGATTATAGGTCATGTGATTGTTAAGTATTGGTTTTAAACTATGCAGTTTGAGGAAACTGTTAACTGTTAATTAGCTTATTTCCTATACTAACCTGGGGAATTGTGTTGTGTCTTCTCTACCAGGGGCCAAAATTGCCAGCAGAGGTGGACACAACCAACGTATTTTTGTAGCAGAATTTCGACCAGATTCAGATACCCAGTTTGTCTCTGTGGGTATAAAGCACGTGACGTTCTGGACCCTGGCAGGAAGGGCTCTTCTCAGCCAAAAGGGGCTTCTGAGCGCCCTGGAGGACGCCCGCATGCAGACGATGCTGGCTGTTGCATTTGGTGCAGTATGTCTGTTAAAGTGCTGTGTGATGGGGTGATCATAAACAGCATGAATACTGACTGGGAACTGTAACTGACAGTCATTACAAGTCCCAGTCAAGGACATAAATCATCTTTTAAGTCTGATCCTTTTAACCATTAAGGTGTGGCAGAAAGTGAATGAGGTCATTACTGCGCAGTGTTTACATCCCTGGATCATTCCTATTCCCCAAGGCTTCACTGGCTGTGTGCTTGTCACCTCTGCAAGCTACAAAGCTGAGCCTCCTAGTGCTTCCTCCTGCACCTCACGTGTGGTATCGGCCAAGGAGGGGAAGTGAAAAACCACATCCAGGTGGTTTCAGGGCAGATTTAGATGTAATGTGTCCTTTGCTCTGTCACTGGGACCTGTTCATCTTGGGGTTGGAAGTGCTCTGGGCCGCTGTCTGATTCAGGGGAGCACAGAGCATATAGTCCCTTCCCTTAGTGGAGTAGTCAAGAGCCTCTTGCTTTCTGTCATTCCATCCACCTGTGTCTGCAGTTTATAATCGCATCTCTCTCCTTTAATACACTGCCCTGGCTAGGCTTTTCAAACTCTTTGGTTCCACAGAAAACTAAGTTGGCTTTTAAAAATTATGTGGGCATTATATATTTTAAGAAAGGAAGTTACACAGTTAGAACAGTTGAACACAACTTTTAAAAAACTAACAATATCAAACAAATGGAACCTCTTGTATATTTTTAATATAACAGCAATCACTTGTTTCCAGAAAAAAATCCTAGTTTGGAATGACCCTGGCATTTGATCTGCCCATGCAGATGAACTTTCTTCATTTATAAAATTACTTTGTACCCAAGTGTCCATTTTTGGTCAAAATAAATAAGCAAACAAGCTTGACAGCTAATACAGGGGGAAGTAGCTTTTTAATATGTGAGGCAGCAGTGTGGACAGAATGTCTCCTCACAAGATAAGTCTGTGTTCAGCACTTCTCAGCTGCTGTAACTACACATGAGAACAGAAACCTGCAGACATACTTACGTGGAGCCATGTGATGATGAAAGGAGGAAGAATGCTGGTGTTCACAGCTGAAGCATGCTCCAACTGTAGTAAGGGACCAAGTCGTGACTTCCTACATCTGCAGGAGTTAGTGAGGTCTCTAATTTCTCTGTAGGTAGATTTACTTTCTATAAAGAAAATCCTTAAGTAAAGGGGTGGGGGGGTTGTGCTGGAGAGATGGATGACTCAGTGGTTAAGAGCACTGACTGCTCTTCCAAAGGTCCTGAGTTCAATTCCCAGCAGCCACATGGTGGCTCACAACCATCTGTAATGAGATCTGATGCCCTCTTCTGGTGTGTCTGAAGTCAGCTACAGTGTACTCACATAAATAAATCAAATCTTTAGAAAGGAAGGAAAGAAGGAAAGGAAAGGAAAGGAAAAAGAAAAAGAAAAATCCTTACCAAGCTCACGTTATTTTCATCCCTATTTCTAACTGCCCCTTGTTTTTACTCCTAGTGTTTGGTGACCTTTGACTTAGTTACTGGACAGCCAAAGGCACCTATCAAAAGACCAGTGCAAGCCAGAACTACAATATTTTAGGAGATATTTTTTATCCAAGGCTAATCTCACTACTAAAGGACAGACTTGAGAAAGGGACGAGCCTCCTGCCCTGGGTCCAGTGTCTCCCACCCTTTGCATGTGCTTTGTCAAAGAGGTGAAGTAGCATTCCACCCACATAGAGGATGACATCTGTGCGAGCTCTCTTTGAACTTTTGATGAGTTTGTCTCCCCCCTTCCCCACTCCTTTTCAGAATAACTTGACGTTTACAGGTACCATCAGTGGTGATGTCTGTGTGTGGAAAGATCACATATTGTGCAGAGTGGTGGCTAGAGCGCACAATGGGCCTGTGTTTGCCATGTACACCACCCTGCGAGACGGACTGATTGTGACCGGTGGCAAGGAGAGGCCGTGAGTCCCTTTTCATATCCTAGCTGACTGTTACATATTTGCTATCTACCCAAGGCTTAGCGAGGTGTTGGAGGCTCTTCCTTCTAGGCTGTGCAGGATAAATTACTCATGTACTTCTCCTTGTTATCTATGTAGATTCTTTGGATTCTCTGATTTGGATTCACTTTTCTGCATTTTATTTTTCATTTATTTTTTATTGTGTGGGAAGGGATGGAGGAAGGTACGTGCCCCAGCCCATGTATAGAAATCAGAGGACAATCAGTGGGAATGGTTCTCTCCTTCACTGTGTGCATTCATTCCAGAGGTCAAACTCAGATCATCAGGCTTAGAGTGTCTGTGCCTACTGTATAATCTTGCCAGCCCACTATTGGACATTTTAGATCCACCTGAACTACAGCCAGAGTTCTACTTGGTCTGAGACAGGTGTATGCAGTTGTCCCTCTGATTAAGAATGGTGTCCCAAATCCATGTGTTTGCATCAGTATTGCTGACAGGACATGAAGGGAAGCCTTTACTATAGAACTCAGGTTGCATCTTGATCCCCTGTTGTCTCCCTACTGTAAGGCTTCTGTAGCTATATGAGCAAGGAATGAGAGAATGCTGGAGATGGCCTTGGGAAATCGTTCTTCTAAGACCTCAAACAGAAGTGTGAGGAGAGACCTTGATTTGTAGGCTGAGGTGAGGGCTCTGGGAGTAAAAGTGCTTGCTCTATGTGCCTGATGACCTGAGGGTCAACCCTAGAACCAACAAAAACCTGGAAAAGCCAAGCCAAGCAGCACAAGCATTTGTGATCCCAAAATTGTCCCCTGGGAGAAGCCCAGCCAGATGGTCATTTGGATCATCTGCAAAGAAAGATGTCTAAAACATGGTGAAAAGGGAAGCCTGACACTTGACAGGGGTGATAGAGGTGCACACTGGCCTGCGACCAAACATACACACACACACACCAAAAAAAAAATAAGAAAGAAAGAAAGAAAGAAAGAAAGAAAGAAAGAAAGAAAGAAAGAAAGAAAGAAAGTTAGTTAGTTGAGGGGCCTAGAGAGACAGCTCAGCAGTTATTAGCATGGACTCCTCTTGAAGAGGACCTGAGTTCAGTTCCCAGCACTCAGGTTGGCAGCTCAGAACTGCCTATAGCTCTGAGGGCACCTACACTCATACATGCACAGACACACACACCGAAAGAGACATGTATGCACATAATTTAAAAATCTGTCAAAAGTCAAATTAAGGCTGGGTGTGGTGGTGCACCTGGGAAGCAGTGGAGGCCATCTCTAAGTTCCAGGCCAGCCTGTCTACACAGATGTTGCCACATAGTGTGACTGCCTCAGACCCTGTGCTCCTTCCTCGAAAAAGATAAAATCCATTTGCTAGCAGAGAAGTCACCTGCAGAGTAGAAGTGACACCAACTGTAAAGTCTAGTCTCTCCTGCAGGCTGGAGCCCAGCTCTCCACTGAGCAGGAGACAGTTTCCTTCATGGGGAGCTGTTTTCTCCAACTACAGCAAACAAACGGAATTATTTTTCAGTTCTTTTGAGAGAACTCCGTAAGTCGCTCTACTTCACCCTTTCTATAGCACTCGAAAGCCAAGTGTCTGCCACTGCACACTGCCACATTCCGCACCTCCACTCACTGCCAGCTACACTGTCTCAGCAGCGGGTCTTAGTGATTGTACAAGTGTCATGTCCTTTTGGCCCCTAAAGGTAAAAATAGTTTGTTTTTTTTTTTTAAAAAAAGGTTTTGTTGGGTTGGTATGATATCTTAGCGGGTTAAGATGTTTACCATGCATTCCTGGGGATGAGTTTAATCCCCAGGTAAAGAGGTAGAAGGGGGCAACAGATTCCAGAGTTGTCCTCTGACCGCCATATCACCCCATGGTATGCACGCATACACACAATTATTTAAAAAACATGGATTTTCTTAGTGGAGAGCTATAATGAAAAGTGCATTGTGATGTATCATGGACTAAATAAAATCATGTTTGTGTCAAAAGAAAATTTTATTTCACAAAATAAAATTAACTGAGTGTGTGTGTGTATATACAGATATATATATATATATATATATATATATATATATATATATATATATTATATATATATATATTGATTGAAATACAGTATGTATCCATAAATTTCCTGAAAAATTTAGAATACTGGAAGTTATAAATAAGGTATTTAAAATACTCCTGACAACTAAGTGTTTATAATGAAAATTATTGTAGTGGTCAATTATAAATACTTACTTGGGTTTTGTTTTTATATACCTAGGTCAAAGGAAGGAGGCGCAGTTAAACTGTGGGATCAGGAACTGAGGCGATGCCGGGCCTTCAGGCTTGAGACAGGACAAGTCACAGATTGTGTTCGGTCTGTGTGCAGAGGCAAAGTAAGGTGTTCCTTGAGCCAGTGTGATGCAGCAGAAAATAGAGCGCAGCTGTGATCCCCCTGCTTTGCTTAATAAGCAGTACTTAGTGATACACAGCGGTGCTGTTCTTGGCTGTTCACTAATACAAAAAACCTGTGTCTAAACACTACTTACACCTCTGTATTGTCTTGACTCTGCTGGTTGAAGTATGGTAAGATAGGGTTGACAATCCTCACTATTGACTCTTGTCCACTTTACATCCTGACCTTTCCCCATCCCTCCTCTCCTCCCAGTCCCACCTTTACAATTCCTTTTCCTCAGTACCTGCTCCGCTTTTCCTCAGAAAAGGGAAAGCCCCCTTGGGTACCCTAGACATACAATTGCCATAGGTCTGAGCACATCCTCTTCCACTGAGGCCCAACAAAATAGTCCAGTTAGGACAAGGGGATTCAATGGCAGGCATCTGAGTCAGACAGCCTTTTTTCTTTTTTTCTTTTTTCTTTTTTTTTTTTTTAAATTACTCACTTTTAACAGCTCTTTCCATGTATCTCTAGCAACAGCAGGTTTCCATGGTGCTACTGGCTTAGTCTGAGGAATTCCTCCCTTAGAGATCCCCATTCATGTGTGACCAGGAGCTTGAGGTGCAATGCAGGAAATGTCTGCTTGTGAGCTGTGGTCCTCTGTAAGAGCAGCAGCTGCTCTAAAGTGCTCAACCATCTCTCTAGCAGCTTAAGCAATTTTAAAATAAAAAATTTAAAGGTTTTAAAATGATGTAGTTTACTTATCCTACGTTTAAAAATATCCTTTTTTATTAATATTGTTAAGGTGGCTTGTGAGAAGCACTGTTTATGTTAATGGGTGAGGGATGAATACTGATGAGATTAACCTCAAAGAGAACCCACTTTGGTCTTGCCTTAGCTTCCTGGTGCTGGGATTAAAGATGTGCACTCCATACTCAACTCAGCTGTTGTACACGCTTGAGCTCAGCTGTCTCTCAAAAAAGGATTATTGTTTTTTAGAAAGTCTTAGTACTAGGCACCACCCTGAATCCCAGGACTCAGGAGACAGAGGCAGGCAGATCTCTGAGTTTGATGCCAGCCTGAGCTACAGAGTAAATTCCAGGACAGCCAGGGGAACAGAGAAACCTTGTCTCAATAAAAATAATATAAAGATGGGGGGAGGGAGGGGAGAGGAGAGGAGAGGAGAGGAGAGGAGAGGAGAGGAGAGTCTTCCTGATGAATTGGGGCAGAGGTTTGTTTTGTTTTTAAGTGCATCCAATTCTTGATTTGCAGTTAGGGAAAAAAAAAATCAGATGCCCTATGACTTTTCCTCTCTCAGTGCCCTTTATTTTCTCCTATTCTGCTTCCCTTAAAAGCAACAAAACCTCATGCATCTCTATACTGTCATGCACTTGCACTGCGCGTCTATAAATCACATGCATGTACTATCCTGTCTGTATACTTAAAGCCTAGTTACGTTTTCTTTAAACATTCTACTATTGAGACAAGTCCTGCTGTGTAGTCCACGCTGGCCTGGAATTTGCAGTCATCCCTCCTCAGCCTTCCGGGTGTTGTTGGTATTACGGGTGGGTGGATGGCACCACACTAAGGTGGATAGCAACTCACTAACTTCTTAACTAAAAGAGGAATTCCAGTTTTCTCCCTATGTCTCAGTGCACTTAATTTCCATTCTGGAGGTCCTAAAGTTGTCATAGTCAAAGCCAAAACTCTGATACTGAAGCGTGGCAGAGCATCATAATAGTCTCTAGCACTGACTATACCATGTAGTAGGCCAGCAATGTTGCAGTTGTGTGGCCCTAGGAATAGAAATGTTCGCATGAACTAATGCTCGCTTTACAACTAGATTAGCTCAAAGCATGTAACAGTTGTATCACATTAAGTGTATTGGTCCCTTTGTATTCCAGGGCAAGATACTAGTTGGGACAAGGAATTCGGAAATAATTGAAGTTGGAGAGAAAAATGCAGCATGTAACATTTTAGTTAATGGCCATGTGGATGGGCCAATCTGGGGACTAGCCACACATCCTTCCAGGGACTTCTTCCTTTCTGCTGCTGAAGATGGGACAGTGAGACTCTGGGACATTGCTGACAAAGTAGGTGCAAACACTTTAATGACAGGTTATAGTTTTTAAGAAGTGGAAATACTCAACTGCTAGCTTTAACTTGGTATTATTTGGAGGCTTGGGGAAATTAATTTTGATTGTAATTGTTTCCTGTGACTCTTGCTTCTTATGCAGAAGATGCTAAACAAAGTGAATTTGGGACACGCTGCACAGACAGTGTGTTACAGCCCCGAAGGGGACATGGTGGCTATTGGAATGAAAAATGGAGAATTTATTATATTACTTGTGAGTTCTCTAAAAATTTGGGGAAAGAAGAGAGACAGGCGATGTGCAATCCATGATATCAGGTTAGTCAACAGATTAAATAGATTTTCTAGTTGATTTTTACAATGACCACTATGAACATTGAAAAACTTGCCCATACATCCAGATTAGTCCTGACAGGCTAATACCTATTTTTGTCATATGGGGGGGAATCATACCTATGGCTTCATGCCTTTGACGCAAATGCTTTATTTCTTGAGCTACATCCCCAGTGCCTATATATCAGTTGCATGCTGATGTGGCTATATAATCTCCTTGCTAAATTAAAAATCCCAATGAGCCTCACTATACTAGACATGTGCAGTAAACTCGCTGTGCTGAGAACTATTTTGTACTGTTTGATACAAGAGATCCAGCAGCCATTAAGAAGTCTGAAAACCAAGGTTTAATTAATGTTGCTTAATCTCAGCAAGGCTTCACAGATCAACCCTGGCCTTCCTTCCTCCCCCTCGGCTTCTCCTGCCTGCCTTTTACACACCTTCCCTGAATCTGCATTCCTGGGTCACTCCTTTAGTACTCACTGAATAGCTATTTCCCAGAATTCAAATTAACCAAGCCTTCTTCGAAAGATTACATTTATTGTGTGTGTGCATGTATATACATACATTGTACATTTAAGGTATGCACATACCACAGGGTGCACAAGTTAAAGTCAGAGGACAACTTGGAGAAGTCGGTTCTCTCTCTTTACCACATTATGTCCCAGGGATTGAACTCAGGTTGTCAGGCTTCATAGCCAACACGCCTTTATCTACTGCGTGGTTTCTGTGGCCTTTACCCCTTTCTTGATCCTTTTGTTTCTTAGTACTTACACTCATTTCCGTAGTAGCTACCCTTTCAGAACACTGTGCAGATAGATAGGATTATTGGGCACAGGTCTCTCAAAAATGGGTGTTTTCAGCTGTAAAGTCCTCCTAGAAAATAAATCTTAAGGAACTTAGCATGTAAAACTTTTAACTGATTTTCCTTCGCCCTTACAATGTCTCTATTCTCAACAGGACCCGTAGGACATTTTTTAAAGACTGAGTTTGTCCCCTATTGCTTCTCATGACTGATAGGGGAGAACATTTATACTGTAACAAATACTCTTCCAGCTTGAAGTTGTCATTCCACACTAACAACCTGAGTGAGCTAATCTGGCTGTTTGGATTTTAAGACATCATTTTTCTGTCTTAGGAAGTATATTATCTTAGCAATTCTGGAATATTAATTTTTATAGTTATTTTGAAGCTAGTCATGGTGGTGCACACCTTTAATCCTTGCACTTAGGAAGCAGAGACAGGTGGATCTCTAATTTTGAGGTTAGCATGGTCTATAAAACAAGTTCCAGAACAGTCAGGGAAGTATTACACAGAGAAACTCTCAAAATAACAAAAAGAAATCAAAACAAGTTATTTTAAACTTAGAATTGGAAGAAACATTTAATATATATAGTCAAAATGTAAAAACCTTTACTAAAATGTTAACAGGCAAATAAAATCTGCCTGTTTGATCAGTTATCTCCTAGGTAACTTAAAGTCCTCTCAAACATAAATTGATTTTTAGTTGTTTGGGTAAGTCTCTGATCTTAAAAACAGGTAAACAACTACACGGGACCTAACACCTTTTTTTTAAAATGTGTTCAGATTTAGCCCAGACTCTCGGTATTTGGCGGTGGGTTCCAGCGAGAACTCAGTGGACTTTTATGACCTGACGTTGGGTCCCACACTGAACAGAATCAGCTACTGCAAAGACATTCCAAGCTTTGTCATTCAGATGGACTTCTCTGCAGATAGCAGACATCTCCAGGTAGGACACCAGTACTGTGTCCAGTGTTCACATTTCCTTAGTGAATGCACTGAAAGCCCTGGCACTCCTTAGATGTTATATTTTCTGTATCCCATTCTTTGTGAAAATAAACTTTACTACGTATGTATATACATATTACAGATTATGTATATAATTATCATGCCCGTTAGAAAAGACTTTGTGGCAAGTGATCTCATCATTCAGTAGGCGTCCCAAATACTATAGCCTTTATAGCTGTGCATTAGACCTTGGCATCTGCTCATTCTGTACCTGCTATACTCACCTGCATCTCCTTTCCGCTTTCACTGTGGGTTTTGCATCCTGATGATGACACATACAGCTGTGTCTGCTGATAATGGATTTGTCTTTGTCTAATAAATTTTTCCTCTCATTTTGAGAACAGGTTTCTAGTGGCTGCTATAAACGGCATGTCTATGAAGTGCCTTCAGGAAAACACCTTGTGGATCATGCTGCCATTGACAGGATCACGTGGGCTACCTGGACTAGGTAAACAAGTAACTTGAGGTTTGTTAGAAAGTTGGAAAATGTGGGCTAGGGCTGAGGCTCAGTAGTAGAGTGCTTTTCTACCACAAACAGGCCACACGTTTGAACAGAAAGCAGGAAAATGGCCTGAGGCGTTGTGGCTCAGTTCTTGTCGTCCTAACAGATGAGAGACAGAGGGAATTCTTTTGGGTTCTAGCAGGCTTGATTTACACAGTGAACTTGAGGCTACCCAGGGATATATGGCAAGACCATCTCAAAATACAAAACAAAACAAATGTAGGAAAGTCCTATTTTTTAAATTTATTTTAGAAGGGAATACATGAGTTTGTTATCCTATCTTGTTTTTTTTTTTTTTTCTTTTCGAGACAGGGTTTCTCTGTGTAGCCCTGGCTGTCCTGGAACTCACTTTGTAGACCAGGCTGGCCTCGAACTCAGAAATCCGCCTGCCTCTGCCTCCTGAGTGCTGGGATTAAAGGCATGCTCCACCACTGCCTGGCCTTATCTTGAATTCTTAAATGGCATGCTGATTCTGGGACCCTTTCTGACTCAACTCTACACTTTATCAGTTCCCATGGCTCAGCAAGCTCTTGAAAAGAACTTGTATAATGACCTGGAAGATTTCACACATTTCCCTAACCTGTCAACACCAATGCACATCTTTAACCCAGCACTTGGGAGGCAGAGGCAATAGATACAGCACAGACATTCTAATCATTAAACACAACTATCTGTGGTACATTTGCTTTCCCTCTATCTAGTATTCTAGGAGATGAAGTTATGGGAATCTGGTCCAGACATGCTGAGAAGGCGGATGTCACCTGTGCCTGTGTGTCCCACTCAGGAATCAGCCTTGTGACAGGAGATGACTTTGGCATGGTTAAATTATATGACTTTCCATGCCCAGAAAAATTTGTAAGTCTGTGTAGCATTTTGTATTACTTTAGTTGAATCTTAGATGAGTCACCCTTCCCCCCCCCCCCCCCCGCATATTTTAGAACGTTGTGGTTCTAACATAAAAATGCTGGAATTTTTATTTCTAAGAGTTTCCTCAAACTTCCTCACCAGCCAAAGTAACATTTCCTAGAAACAGATCTTTCAGGCTGGGTGTGGTGGTGTCCACCTTTGATTCCAGCACAGTAGATGTGAGGCAGAGGGGCAGAGGCAGGCAGGTAGATTTCTAAATTCAACGATGGCCTACATTCTGTCTCAAAAAAACCCAAACCATCCCCAATAGTCTTTGAAAACTCGTAGGAAAGTTCTGATGAACTTTTATGAATCAAATCTTAATAATTAATAACAGATTCCAGCCCCCCCCCATTCTTCAGAGAAAAAAGATGACTGCCTAAATGACCTAGTTTGTTGTATGCAGCCCTGTAAACTTTACAATAATCCCTGCTCTAGTGACGAATTATGGTTTGTTATTAGAACCTTTGTGTAGGTCACTGCTGAGGGAGCTTTGTTTCTATTTTAGGCAAAGCACAAGAGGTTCTTGGGTCATTCCCCTCATGTGACAAATATTCGATTTACCAGTGGTGATCGGCATGTTGTCAGTGCTGGAGGTGATGACTGCAGGTGAGTACTTGGTCAGCCCAGGGAGAGCATGGTTACCTGTCACTAGTGAAGACTTGGTAACTATATAGATGTGGCAATGAACGCAGCCAGCATTTATCAGAAGATAACTAGTAACTTCAAAGCCATTAACCTCATACAAACACACCAAAAGGAGTCACTGTAGTTGGCAGACTCTTCTAAAAATCTAAAAGGTGATAAAACTCCCTGTCACTTTTTTCTGATTGCAGTTTGTTTGTCTGGAAATGTGTACACATGCCTCACTGAAAGGTATGATGCTGAGAAGACTAAACAAATCTCACCTCAAGAGACCAGTTCCACGTTGGAAAAACCAAAACCAAACTGCATGGTCAAGTGGTGCTAACTGAAGACTGTGACAGGGAGGGATGTGCAGAATCATCCACACAGCAGCAGACAGACTTCTGTGTTCAAAATGCTTGCTGTATGTACCAACCCGTAGTCCACACACTGCCAGATAATCACATTGCAAGAAATGACTGAGTCTTTGGTAAAAGCCTCCTCCTCCTCCTCTTACTGAGGGGTGTGGGATTTTGGCAGACTTGCCCAGGAGATTTTTAGGGTATAGCAGTCTTAAAAACAAAAACAAAACAAACCAACTTCATCTCATTTCTAACGTTAGGGTTTGTTCAATGAAATATCTCACCCTTATACAAGGAAAGGAGTAACCAAACATCACCCTAATCTGTTTTCAAAATGCAAAGATTTCTCTTAAGGGAACTTACATAAGCTTTCCTGGTAAATGTTTCCTATTCATTAATAAAGTGCCCTCTGCAAAGGACACTTTTCACAGCCTGAATTAAGGAATAGATCCAAAGTCAGCAGTATATGACTACTATATTTTCATTTTGAGCTGTGTTTAGAAGCCATCTCTAAAAATTATGAATCACAATTATGGCCTCATTAATAGGAAAATGATACAGTAAACTTCATTTCCAATTTTTCTTAAGGTTCTGTGATAGCAGGAACACTTAACTGAAAAATAATACTGCATATTTAAAGGTATGATCTAACTAATAGACATTTGTTTATTGTGTAAACAAAAGCATTAAATTCATATACTAATAACACTGGGCATAAAATTTTATAGTTTTGTATTGAGAAAAATAATTTAATTAGATGTATACCACCCTATAAGGCTATTTTCCAAAACGACTGACTCCAGGTTCATCTGAAGAACTCAGTCAGAGTCCTTCCACTTTAATGCTGCCAAAGACTGGGACTTCCTGTCTAAGACTTTGCTGTCTAGCTTCACTAAAGTTTCCTCAAGACGAAAAGTCCAGTAGACTGCCGCATAAAACTTTATTTTTCTACGTGTGAAGACACTGAGGATGCGCTACTGGTTGATTCCACTTTGATTTTACTGTGTGAGTTATTGTTGTAGCATTAGCCTCCAACCCCTCAGGCTTCTGGAACCCTGTTTGGTTTGATATGTTTTCTATGGCTAAAAATATTGTGACTATTAAAACCAGAAATGAACACATCGCATCAAAGAAGTTTTGTCTAAGCAGTGCTTGGAGCATGGTTGGTTTTAAAGCTGATGAGGAGATTGCAAGAAACTTAAAGCTTAAGATAACTTTTCTAATGCTCATACTGAATGGTCCATCTAAATTGGACCAAGTTTTAGAATGCACTGGTATTACATAAAATGGTAGTCAATAAATTAAATAATTCCTATAAAAAGAAAAATACTTCAAATTTAAGCATGGTATATATAGTTCTAAGGTTTTTCCCTCTGGAAAGTTTGCCAGCTTTTAGTTACAGAATATTTTTAATTCTGTAAAAGCAATGTTAAGCAAGTAAACCATAAAGTAAAAACTGCTTCCACTATTTTTGTTCTTCAGAGTGGCCAGCCTGGTAAGTCAAACACTTTGTCACTACAATGGTCAGTTCTGTGACTAAGGACCAGGGGTCAGGTTAACTTTTGAGTAGTCATCATATGGCCACCAACTGTGAAAAAGGTAATGAATCAGAGAACCTGCCCTTTAGTTTAAACCCAGAAAATTATCGTGTGTGCTTGCAGTATATGAATAAGTAGCCCAAGACTGCCATCAGCTACTGTGGTCCCACTTGTTTCCTACGTAAATGCATGCCAAAGCACACAGTCCACTCCAGTGCTCTGCATTACCAGCCATCATGCCTACTTCTTCTCTGGGTGACTCCTTAGAGTGTTTCATTTAAAACAAGTAGTCAGTAATTGCTTTAGGGTTAGAGTAAGCTTGTCTATAACTTGTAGAATTAAACAATAAACCATTTAAATGTAGGGCTAGGGCACATACAGCTCAGTGCTTACCTTGCATTTGTAAAGCCCTGGATTTAACCACTAGCACTACATATAAATGAGGCATGCCTACAATTCCAGGTGCAAGCACAGAATCAGAAATCCAAAATCATTCTTAGCTACATAGTGAATTTGAGACCAGCCTGCAGTACATGAAAAAAAAAACAAACCTTTTAAAATGTGTTTCTCGTCACTGTTCAATAACAGAAAACAATTAGATTGTCGCATGTCATTTCCTTATAAAAAGCTAAGCCCTTGTTCCCTGTTTCTGGTCCTTTACTAGACAAGTATGAGAAGACATCTACACGTATTTTTTACAAAGTGGTTATTAAAGGCCTAGTTCCAGAAATTCACACGACTTTTAACAAAATTCTTTAGCTGAGATGCAAAGCTAGAATGAACGCCTTAAATTCAGTGTCCTCACTAAATGAAGAATTGCCATTTCACCTGAACCTGTGCAGCAGGCAGCTTTAGGCCCTTGTCTCCTTTGTTCTTTTGCTGTTTCTGACCTTTTACCCTTTGGGGTTAGCATGGTCAAGGCCAGCATATCAAATGGTTGAATAACTAACTAATGCTTTTATCTTTCAATGGAAAGGCAATGACCACAGTAGAAGGCTGGCTTCACATTATTAAACACAGACTTTTATAGATGTGACTTTATTGTATCTTAATAGTTAAATTTGATCCTCAAAATGTTTGAGCTTTTATTATCCCCTTTGCTAACCACCTTTTACACTTTAATTTTTAAACAAGTTTTTGAAATCAGTTGTCTGTTATTTAATTCTAAAACATATGACACATCTTGCCTTAACAGTTTCAAAAACCACATAAAAACTCCATAGTAAGTTTCATCCTATTGTCAAGTTTACCCTTCCTATCTCTGCAATATAGTTCTGTCATTTAAAATATACCACTTAAATCTCAACTTCTACATTTCAAGAATGATCTTTAGTAATAACATAAGTATATTTTCTGTGGAGTTATTTCTGATATTTTTCAGAATATGGGAATATATACGTATATTTATATTCTTGTGAGTTCAAAGTCTGTTTTCTGATACTCTCTGTACATATGCCTGTAAAAATTTTTGTATAATTTTGTGATAATGTCGTCCCTCCAAAATTACTTAAAAATGATAAGCTAATAGTAAATGAGAGCATTTCAAAGAACTGTCCATATATTTTTTGCATTGTCATTCCAACCATGTTTACCCTTTATGACCATGTCTCTACTTACTTTCAGAAAGGCACGGGACCTCAGTCCACTCTACCAAAGTAGCACTCAAGATAAAAGTCTGTATTATGCTTCTCAGAACAAATTCATTTAGACATTAAAAAAAGAAATTTAAACTAGTTGTTCCAAAGCTGCCTCAGTTTCAAAGTCTGGCCACTGTTACCACGCTGGGTTACAGACACTGCGTTCGTTACCTTTGGGAAAAGTTAAAAAGAACTTCAGCTCTGAGGACACTGGCCTTCCCACAGCACTACAGCCCTAAGCTGCAAGTACCATTACCAAAAATGATATTAAACAGCAATGTACAAACATGCCGCAAATGTTTTAATAGAATTTGGCTTTTCTTTAAACTGTCTTTTTCATAGTCAAAACGAACAAACAAAAAATGTTGAAACCACTTAATAAAACTTACAAAGTTGAAAAATTAGACACTTCAGTGGAGCAGTAAAATTCTTATCATGAAAGCAATATATTCTAAATTTCAAAGACGTGACAAGTTCTGTAGAACATCTCTCATCAGAAGATGGAAGCTTTCAAACTGCATGATCTTCTGCCAGGTAGGACTAGGGCATCATTCACTGAATAAAACCAAAATTTTAAAATTAACTGCTTTGCACATAAATACCATATACATTAGCTAAGAATAAGAAGTTTATCTTTAAATAATTCAATTATGCAATTTAACTTCTAGGCCACAGTAAAATATTGTGAAATTTCAGTCTAAGGAAACTGACTTAGGATTCCTTCTATTTTTTTATGTTTGTGTGAACACACATGTAGAACCCAGAGGTCAACCTCAAATGTCATACTACCTACACCCTTTCAAATTCAGGGACTCTCAATGGCCTGGAACCCATCAAGTAGGCTGGACCGCCTTCCCAACTCTACATACTAAGATGTCCCACATTTTTTTTTTTTTCCGAGACAGGGTTTCTCTGTGTGCCCTGGCTGTCCTGGAACTACTCACTTTGTAGACCAGGCTGACCTTGAACTCAGAAATTCACCTGCCTCTGCCTCCCAAGTGCTGGGATTAAAGGCGTGTGCCACCACGCCCAGCGATGTCCCACATTTTTACATGGATTCTGGGAATCAAACTTCAGATTGTCAAGCTTGTGAGGTAATAAGCACTTTAGAGACCAAGCAGTCTCCCCACATCCCTGCCTTGAGACTGCTGATCAGTGTGTATAATATATCCACACAGACCATTCTGCTGGCCTTGGTGTTACATCTTTACTATGTATGCTCACTGGGTGCCTATTATGCATTAGGCTCTGGATTCAATAATTAGCACCACAAAAAATGAACCCATCTGGAGATGATGTAGACTAAAAAAAAGTCATCACTGGATAAATTTTGTTCATGTAGTAAATCATTTTTGCTAAGGAATTCTTTTAAAATTAATTTTAAAGGAACAGGGGAAGAAATAAAATTCATTGTCCCTCAGATTTGTGTGCTTATACAACTGAAGAATGTAGATAGACAGTAAGATGTAATTCTAAATGACATCAGAGTTTAAAAAACTAACTTAAATCCTCACCTGGTTTGAGGTCGAATCCATTTCAAGGCATGTCTTGGTGGCACAGTAATGGTGGGATGATAAAATGTGCAGTCAGGTCTTGTACACTGAGTATTAAACCTACAGTGCTGAACAGAAATGAGAGGAGTAAACTTAAAATCTTCAAGCTAATACAGGAACTGCGCACATGAGATGGGGGTGAGCACCTACCTCATGCTAACGCTAATGTTCTACAGTAACACCACTGAAAGCCTTAGAAAATACACACAAAACCAGACATACACATAATTTAAAATAAAACGTACAGAAAAAAAGAAACCCAAAACTTCAGAATGAGAGATTACCACTAAAACCATTTTTTAGAAAATAAAACTTCTTACTTTTGGGTGGTAGAAGGGACATTCCATTTTCTTACAAGCAGGGAAGTAACGGCAGAGCTGGCCATTAGAAGACGGTGCTGGTGACGACACTGAAAACCAGAATGAACAATGCTCAAATCTATTTTGGCAACATCATGTTTTAATGCAGTCTACTGGTAAAGTTAGAATCATTTAATTTAGAACAAGTTTTATCAGTCAAGATAAAATATAGCAGAGTTCTCTAAGAAAGGCAGATCTGTTCTTTAAATACTAAAATCATTTCTAAAACTATTCTTTTGTTGTTTCCTATCACTTAGAGCCAGAAAAATGTCCTTTTCTACTTTTTGACCTGACTAACTGACTGCACAAAGTTACTAACCTGGTTTTGGAGTCAAAATCGAGGCTCTTCTATTCATGTGAGTGAAGGGACAGTCTGCTTTAGTACACTGTGTGTCATATTTACAATTGGGATGCACAAACAAACATTTCTCAGCAAATTTACAGTTGGGAAAGGCTCTATAAAACAAAAACAATTATTATTTATATTTAACATCTCAATGACTAGGGTTTTGTTTTTTGGTTTTATTTTTTTCTTTTTAGAGGGACTTCATAAACACCATGCATGGCTGGAAAGATAGCTCAGGCTTTACAAGCACCTGCTGCTCTTCTAGAAGACCTGAGTTCAGGTCCCAGTACCAACATTGGGCGGTTGCTACTAACTGCCTGGACCTCCAGCTTCTGGGGATTCAATGCCCTCTTCTGGTCCCTGGAGGCACCTGCACACATGTGACATCTAGTCTGCCTGTCTCACATACACAGTAATAATGGACTAGGAACATTGTTCCATGGAGTACTTCCCTGATAAACATGAAGCTCTGGCTTCAATATTCTGTGGTGGGGGTGAAGAGTAGGGTGGGGCAACTAGTACTTTGTTAAATGATACTAAATACCAAAATAGAACACTAGTGTATTTCAGATCTGGAGGAAGTCTAACATGTTGCAACTCAAGGCAAGACACTATAAAATAGATTTTGAGTCATTCTACTTTAACAGAATGTCAAAACCTAGATTTCACTTCTTTTCCTTTTATAACTTTAAATTTTTTTCATGTGCATTGATGTTTTGCCTGCATGTAAGTCTGTGTAAGGATGTCAGATTCCCTGGAATTGGAATCCGACGATTGTATGAGCTGCGATGTGGGTACTGGGAATTGTGCCTTAGTCCCGCGGAAAAGCAGACAGTGCTCTTAACCAGTGTGACCCATCTCTCTTAAGTAAATTTTAAAACAGTAAGCACATGTCTGATGAAGGCACTGTACTGTAAGATTCATACTTAGTCTTTACACACTGAATTATGCTACTACATGTACTTACAGTGAAAACATGGACACAGTCTGGTCATAGAGCCAACAAAACAAAATGCATGAAATCAAACAGTTGGTAAGGAAAACTAATCCACATCTAGAATATTTTTTTCATTACTCACATAACTCAATTTATTCCCAATCTAAATAAAATAGATATCTGTGAACAAATATATACTAACTGTATAGTTATACTTGATGTACCAAGGGACCCAGACATTTCAGATCTTAGGTACCAAACACACGCCATTTTCAAAACACACAAAGCTCCAAGGATTGTTATGATAGGTATCAAGTATTGTGTTTACTGATAAAACCTCTCTACAGAGGTGAAAGGAGAGGTTGTAGGATGTAGAGAATATGGAAATAACCACTGGATATTATTACTCACTTGCAAGGTGAAATGGGATGATGGTACACACACTCATCCCCATTTTTACACGCAGGCCAGTACTTGCAGCGCTCCAAAAGTTTTTCTGGTTTCTGTGCCACACTCAGGTCAGTCATCTCAGCTTCAAAGAGGAATTAAGACCATTTTGTTCATTAGGCTTTCAGTACAAGGTCTATGCAATAAATCTGCCCCAAACCCCAATCTCAAACTTTTATATTCTTTAACGTTTGTAGCCCTGAAAAATAACACCAAATGACATGGCCAATCCTAGTAATGGAACCTAAAGGCTAGCAGAAAGAAGACCAGAGTTGTCATAAAGTCGTAAGTAGTTTCAGTCTCACTTCAGAACTGAAATACAAAAGTAAAAGATACCAAAGTTAAAATGAAGCTGAAAACAAGCTGATAAGGAATGTGAATAATTTTCATATCCTAGCCAAATGACAAGTGTCCAAATAAGAAATTATTCCAAGTCACTGAAGTATATATAGTCAGTAAAGGTCTGGGCACTAAAATCACCTTGATATCTAAGGGAAAACAGCTTTACAGAAGATGAGCCAGCAAATGACACTGCCTATGGGCTTGGGGATAGAATAGAGAAGGTCTTCTAACAGCTAGTCTGAAGTCTGGCTGAGTGAAAGATGCTATGTGGCAGAAGTAGACAGACTAGGACTATGGCCTAGAAATAAGCCTTACCCATGGAGTTCACTGTCTGCATTAAGTCATGTCCAAATACTGTGGCAGGAGAATGTGACCTCTAACTTTTCCTATAAAGTGTATATCAAACTAATTTAGGATGCCAAATAAATTTATACATGAAGGCCATAATCCACTACCTTCTGATCTGAGACATCATTGTTAGGTTTTACTGTTTATGAAGCCAACTCTCACTTGGCTATACAGCAGCAGGGTGTTTAAGCTCTGGTAGGTCAGATTGGCTTTGCATATTAGTAGTTCATCTAGACAACTTGAGCAAAAATCTTACATCTGTGAAACTCACCTTATTCAGAATCAGATTATATTAAAAAGGCAATTATTTTTGCTCTAGTGACCCAATGTCTGCCCTCCCTACAGGAGAACTTGGCACAAAGAGCGTCATGTGGTGCAGACAGGAGCCTCAGTAATGACCACAATATGCCTGATATAAATTTCTATACTACTTTAAAAAGAGCAGGACTGGGAGTCAGCCCAGCAGTGAATGTTTACTCTGCATCTATAAGGCCCTGGGCTTGTTCCCCTATGCAACAAAATAAAAACAGAAAGGAACTTATTTTATACATAGGATATAAAAGAATTTCTAAAGAAACCCCAACAGCATTGGGAAGGGAACCTCGCTCACTTTTAGATGATCTTTGTCCCATCCTACAAAGAAAACTGCCCCACACTACTGCATATACAAGACATGATGACCTAGAACAAAGGAAGACTAGATCCAAAGAGCAATGCAGCCAGAAAAATGAAGGTGCTGCTCAAAATAATAATAATAGTAAAGTATGTTACAAGGCAACTTTCTCTTAGTGAAAAAAAAAAAAAACAAAAAAACGAAACAATATATAGAAGTCATGGCTCTTGTTTTCCTATGCTGATATTTTACTTCATATATGATAAAACGTCAAATTTACATTTCCAGAGGCAAATTCACTTTGTATTGAAAGCTGAAACGTGCTGCCATGTGATGTACAGTGGAGGTTTATTAACATAGATGGTACAGTTGGTTAGCACCCTCAAACACTTCCACCCAAATAATCAAAGAAAAACTTCAACTCCCTGCTTGCACTAGGTGAAGACACACCTTCCCCGATGTAGAGCTTCATCCCCACACTTAACTGAAGAGTTCACAGTGGCAAAGGAAGCACTCTACTCATCCACAATGGCCACATTCCTCACACAAAATAGGCAAACCCATGACTGGCATGGTACCCAGTCACTGCTTCTTCCCATATACCAACAAGCCCAAGCATGGAAACTCACCTTTAAATGAAAAGGGGTCTTAACAGAGCTGAGTGTTAAGCTATCAAACTGACAACTGAGAGCAGTAACACCAGGCCTTCCTAATGCTAGACACAGCGTGCAGAGTCAAGAAATGTGTACTGCCTGTTGCAGTTTTTAACCTTTCAAATTTTGCTTTACCTGAGGTCACAACTACAACTCCACAACCAAGACTATATACCACTATACCCCCATGATAGAAGAACCTCTTACAAGTGTTTCTTGCTCACAGACTCATTGTTCTAATTTACCATATTTTTAGTGGATAAAGAAAAATTTATCGTAAGCCGGGCGTGGTGGCGCACGCCTTTAATCCCAGCACTCGGGAGGCAGAGGCAGGCGGATTTCTGAGTTCGAGGCCAGCCTGGTCTACAAAGTGAGTTCCAGGACAGCCAGGGCTATGCAGAGAAACCCTGTCTCGAAAAACCAAAAAAAAAAAAAAAGAAAAATTTATCAATGTATTTTTTATGCCTCTGCAAAGAAAATGATTACTTAAGAAACACTTGTAAATTTACTGTTTTTTCCTTGAATCTGTTCATTTTTAAGAGTTAGTAATTAACTCTCCTGCTTAAGATGTGGTGTATCTAAATCAGGGGTGAAAAATATTGGTGGGGGCTGGAGAGATTGCTCAGTGGCTAAGAGCCCTGGCTGCTCTTGCAGAGGACCCGGGTTCAGTTCCCGGGACGCCTGTGGTAGCTCACAGCTGCATCTAACTGTCTGACACAGCAGCAGGCATGCATGTACTGCTGCACATTCGTACATGCAGACAGAATGCTCACATAAATATAAATCCAAAAGAAAAAAGGAAAAATGAAGGTAAAGGATGGGTGTCTGTGAGGTGAGGAGCGGTGGAAACACAACAGGCTGCTAAGACGGGCACCGTCTGAACTAAGTTCCTCTGATCCAGGATTGATTGCCACATAAGGTTTTTCCGATACTTCAAAAGTGTCCTGCCAGATTAGGTAAGAAATCCCTTCCAAGGAAACACCAAAATCAAAATCCATCTTTCTCTCAAGTTAACTATGAGAGATTGTTGCTGGTAAATGCATCAAGAATGATAGTTCAGGATTTCTGAGTTCGAGGCCAGCCTGGTCTACAAAGTGAGTTCCAGGACAGCCAGGGCTATACAGAGAAACCCTGTCTCGAAAAACAAAAACAAACAAACAAACAAAAAAAAACAACAAAAAAAAGAATGATAGTTCATCTTTCAGCAATCATAATAAAAAGGTATTTTAGATCACACTGACTGGACTTCATTTTAACACTAGCATCACAGAATACCCCATGAAACAAGCACAGAGGGAGTATGAAATTGAACTGGTGGTTTTGTATGACAGAAGAAAACAGGCTACTGAACAGAAATATAAGTGAGGCCTCAAACCAATATTCACTCAAGATATCACAGGCCAAGACTCCGTTCTCAATGACAGTGGGCTGAGAAGGCAAAGTCTGAGCTCTCAACACACCGTTGGAAAAGCTACCATCTGGGTCCTCAAGCTGCCTGCTCATCAAATGCAACTGCTGTGGGTGGAGGAGACCTCTGAGTCCCTTGTTTGAGGCTGAAGTTTGGTTTACGGGTTTCATTCCTTCAAAGCACATCTCCTCCTCTTGATCTGACATGTATCCTGGGGGGCTGGGGACACCATCCAGCGTCACTATAAACTTGGGACTTGCAGGTTTATCTGGTTGTACAAGATCTCTGCCAGACAGATAAAAAATACCATAGAATTAGGGAAACAAGCACAGAATGCTGAGCCTCCTAAAGTCCTCTTCAGCAGAACTGTAGTAACAAAGGAGCACCTTTGCTTTGCTCTTGGTTCACTAAGATAGGCTTAGAATGACTTCCTGATACAGCATAAGTGCAATCCTAATACACAACGGCCATGGACAGCAATTGCAGCAGCATCAGTGACCTTCCAGCCTGGACTTACTAATAGTGACAATATACTCTCAACTTGGACTCTCCATTGTCCATGTGATCCTTATAGGATCAATATGGAAATAAACCAAAACCAAACCAAACCAAACCAAAGAACTTAGAATGGATGCTCAGAGCATCTGGCGGCAGCTTTATTTTTATGTTGTTTTTATCATCTGTACATTTCTTTGCTGAATACTCTGCTTTCTTAGGAAAGAACCACGCAAGCCTTAGCTCTTAACACCTTGCAGAAGGATTTCCTGATTTGGGTTACCCAGCTTTTAAAGTTCAATTCCTTGGGTATACATTTAAAACAAAACAAAATACTACACCCCTTATCAACGGAGTTAAATTATACTCAGCTTTTATTTCTACTTAATGGATTTCTGAACAAGAAACATGAACTCAAATTTCTGAGAGCTGATTTGGCTACTGTTGGCCTCGCCAGTGAGTCAGTGAGACACCATCTGTGTGGGAGCTACGGGAACAGGGAAGCTGGCAACTAACAGCTGGCCTGCACTACTTAAGTCACACACAGTAGCTACACAAGAAAAAGAAACCATCTACCGTGTCTGCATAAGGTGTCCTGAAAGGACCCGAAGGGCATCTGCAGTCTTCATCCCCGAATCCTGGTTTGGTGTCACTACTATTTCCTCAGACAGCTTTGGCTTCTTCAGAATAAATGATCTTGTGTCTGCATGGACCATGGATTCCATGTCATAGTAATCTGAGCCAAAAAAATTGGCCATAAATGTTTACTTCTGAATATACCTTTTATTCTCAAAATCATACAAGTGAGAAGAATGTCAATCTTTTATAGAATTATAATTACTTTTCAGGAAAATCATAACTAATTCTACTAAGGGATAGGATTGTAATTCTATTCCAAACATCTCTTCAGAGAATTCAAATAGTCCTTTCCTCACATGGTACATTACAAATGCCTTTCTTTGCCTAAGGCAGAGAAGGTTTCCTATATCACATCTGTTGGGATATTAAAAACACAGTAAAAGGATAACAGTTACTTTTTTCCCCAAAATCAGAAAGAATTTAAGAAATCTTAATGTTTCCTAAAATTATGATTCAAAACTGTTCAACTACTTTTCCCAAATGAGTTCTATTCATTTTTCACAGTAATATTTAAAGGAAACACTGCCTATTAAGAATTCACTCAGCATAATTTCTAACCACGTAAACAGAGAAAACTATTTTGAAAGGAAACTTTAAGATGAACGTGTCACACTAATCTTCAATGAAAGTCACCACAAGCTCAAATCATCTACAGCATCTACAGGCTATCTACTTCATAAAATATAACAAGAACTGAGTTCAGAGTGGGTATGATAACCTATCAGTATACAATCAACCAATAAAAGTTAACTGTTACTTTTAAAGCCAACAAATAAAAAGACCAAATTCAGGCTATTAATTCACTGAATATTTATTTACTGTGCAACTAAATACTGTGCTAGGAACAGAGATAAAGGAAAAGAAAATCAGAAACATAATTACAATTCTAAAACAGCAAAGCCCAGAAAGGAATGAAGAGGTGTTGGTAGAACACAAGGTACTTCCTCCAGCTGATAGGTCAAAGAAATGTTGGCTGAAGTAGAATATGTAAAATGAGCATTGAAGGAATGAGTAAGAGGAGAGCAGAGAGTCAGAGAGCAATGCAGGCAAAGAAAACACATGGGGCAAGGAAGGGACCTTCACAGAACATTGAGAAAAGGAGAGAAATGTGGAATGGCTAAAAAGATGCATGTGATGGTATGACGGGGTAAGAAAGACTGAAGAAATGTAATGATGGATCATGTGCCTAAATATGTTAGATTCAGGTCTAGAAATAGTAAGAGATTCCTAAGTAAGGAAGAAACACAATCAACAGGTTTCTAGAAAAACAAAGTTAAAATATCTTCTTCCCATGTTGGGTGTGGCTATATACACCTTTAGTCCCAGTACTCCGGAGGCAGAGGCAGGAAATGTTTGACTCCAAGAGTATCCTGATCTACAGAGTGAGTCCAAGGTCAGCCAGGCCTACAAAGTAAGACCTACTCTCAAATGAGTTAATAAAAATAAAATTTCTTCCTTTCATCCCTCCAACACACGAGAAAGAAGTACATGCCCTACACTCCCATCAACCACCAGGGCTCTAAGGGGGGGGGGGGGGGGATCGGCGATGACACAGGACACACTATAACCACAGGCAGGAAAGGCAAAATGGGGAAAAAAAAAGAGATAAGGTGAAAGTAGAAAGTCCAGGGAGGAGGAACAATAGGAAATTTTCAATTTTAGATTTATTTAGTTTGAAATACTTTAGAAGGAAGGTAAAAATTTGCAGTTTGACATCTGGTGAGAAGAGAGGTAAGAGCGTAAGTATTAGGAATGCTCAGAGCTTATTTCCCTTCCTGTTTATTTTGAAGTCATCGATCTAATTTACACTTTGCACTGGAACTCTCACGCACACTTTAACTGTGATCTACTGCTGCTGGACAGCCCTGGCCCCCAACCCCCACCCTAGAAAAAAGCTGACTCATTAGTTTTCTTCCTATGTTCCACAAGCCCTTCAATGACTGAGTACCTAGCTAACTAGAGCTGAGCCCAGAACTTGGTCTAAGGAATGCTGCATTCCCTTCCTGGCACTCTAAACTTTCTGTTGTATAGCTGTTCTCCCTAGTTCATACCTCAGCAGAACAAAAATAATACTGACAGGAAAACACAGGTAAAGTTAGCCATTTAGGGAGCAGCCAGGGAGAAGGGCTGGAAAAGGAGAATGAAAGGCAGTGAGAACAAAGGATAAAAAGCTGAGAAAATCACAGGATGCAACTGTCACAGGCTCCAAGTTTAGGGAAAGGTGCAGCCTGAGTCCAGGTTTCAGGCCAGGGAAACTGATCAGTCGCTGAAGTGCTTGCTAACTTGGCTATCCAGAAGCCAAGCAATCATTAGGTGGGAGTGGTGAGCACCATGTAACTTCAGCTTCAGAATTCCAAGGTGGGAATCCTAGAGGAAAACTAGTCATATTAGCAAGCTCTGGGTTTGACTGAAACCCTGCCTCAATGAGTAAAGTGGAAGAATGAGGGACGATGATGCCTAACATCAACTTTAAGCCTTCACATGTGCATGTACACACACACACACACACACACACACACACACACACACACACAGGTAACATATACATGCTACATATACACAGATGAAAAGAAAATAGTTATCTGTACTCTATATACCCAAGCACTGCCCACCTCAGCTTAGTAAAGGTGCTAGGTGTCAGGGAATCCCTGTATAGGGGGCTAGTAATAGTTTGTCTGGGTAGAGACCTGGGCTGAGCTCAAGCATTTACTTCTGGACCTTTCTGAAGCCGTTTAAAAAAAAGGCAATAAAGAGTTTTGCTTTTTAAACAAAAAGCTGTATGCCCATAAGGAAAACAAACAATTGCAAAGGAACAACCATGTTTTCAAAGAAAAAAACAGATGCAGAGCCGGGCGTGGTTGCGCACGCCTTTAACCCCAGCACTCAGGAGGCAGAGGCAGGCGGATTTCTAAGTTCGAGCCCAGCCTGGTCTACAAAGTGAGTTCCAGGACAGCCAGAGCTATACAGAGAAACCCTGTCTCGAAAAAACAAAAACAAAAGCAAACAAACAAACAATCAAAAAACAGATGCAGAAACTGATTCTAAGACAATAATAAAGCAAACTAATTTAGACTACAAGATTCTCCAAAGGTTGAAAACAAGCAACAGAGGGGACTCTGGGAAGAGCGTAAAGAATGAGCCATGCTAGAGGGCTTACTTCAGAAGTAATGGGCCTTTCCTAAGGCCTAAGTCCATGTACCCATTTTCTCTGTTTGGAACCTTAGCACACCCATCCCCATCACTACAGTGAAGACTTCAGAATTACCAGGTATGTACTCTCTGGTCCATCACTACTGGAGACATTTAATAGATCCTCTCCCTTGGAAAGTGAGACTTTAGACTTGCAATAAGTTCCAGAAATGCCAGCAATGCTCAAATTCTACAGTGAAACACTGCATAGTAATTACTAGTAATTAATTCCTTCATAGGCACTGCTGACCAGACTAAGAATACCTAACTGGGATTAATACTCAGGATGCCCCCAAACTAGACTAACAGATCATTCTCCACACAGGATCCACAATAAAAAACAAAGTCCAGACACTCACGCCCCAACTCAGGAATCTAGAATATCAATCAGCATCTAACTGACCCTCTTTTAAAACAGATAATCAAGGAATGGAAAACCTCTATCATAAAAGTCGAAACCAACAACTCAGAGAAAGCAAGACCAAGGAGGAAAAAGGGAAATGTTAAAACCATTTTTGACATCCTCAAAATAAAAAATTATTACATACATGGATCAAAATCAGTATGTTAAAAAAAAAAATCAAAGGAACATGAAGATTGTTCTCAGAAATAAAAAAAATCTGACAGAATAAAAACTGTGTTCACTCATAAGCCTCAAAATAACTACTTAATGCTTCAAATGAGCTGGGAATGAAGGTAAAAAAACGAACCAAAAAAGAATGCACCAGAGCTGATGAAGTGGGTGCAACAAGGCACAGACTTCAGCACTTAAAACAGCTTCTCATATGCAGTGCTGAAAGATGGAGGCAAAACCAAGGTTGCAGCATCTTAACACTCAACAGGCAGAAGGCAGGAGCAGCAGGATTAAGGCTGGAGGTGTGACTCCATCCCAGTTGATGGGTAGGACCTGGGGTCTAGATGGAGGCCGACCTTTCAGAGTATAGCACATGTTGAGACAGAGACTACAGAAACATTAACTGTGTAGATGGAGGGGTGGTTGATGATTTAGGAGGCAGAAAGCAGAGATAGGAATCAAGGGGCAAAGCTTCCAACAAAGGGAGGGCAGATTCACAAGAAACACAAGAATACAAGTGGTAGGTATGGTGGCACATGCTAGTAGTCCCAGCACTTGGATGAGAAAGCAGATGGACAGCAAGTGGGAGGTCAGCTTGAGCCACAGAATAAAACTGTCAAAAAAAAAAAAAAGTTTCATGTATCCAACCAATTGTTTCCTGCATTTACTAAATGTGGACCTGGCAGAAATTTGGGGAACCAAAGACACAGATAAAAATAAGTACCTGACTCCAGGCCTGAAGCAGCCTGTGGAATGTGTATCTGGGTTCTGAAGCAGCCTGTGGAATGTGTATCTGGGTTGAGCAGAACACTTCACAGAAGCTTTAGAACAAGTGGTTAGTAGTCCCTGAGAATAAGACTGTAAAGTGAGGCCAATACACAGGGTAAGTTGAACTGGTGCAGAGGGGATGCTGAAGCCACTCTGGAAATACAGCAGAGACAGGAGAAGGTGAGCTAGGGACACAAGCTTCTGTGACCGACAATGAGCAGCATAGGGTAAAGGTGGTACAGGGACTCTAGCTGCCTTCACAGCAGCAAAGTCAACAGCTAAAAGCCAAGGAGCAAAGGATGGGGAAAAGAAAGCTTATGAATGAGGCAAAACCACCACACATGAAGGAAATGCAGATCTTACATCCTGGCCCTAAAGTATTTTTAATCATCTAATTGTGCTGTCTTAGGGCAGGATCTAAGAGATACATGGTACACTGAATGAGGTGTAAGGATGGGGGCCGCAACAGAAAACTGCCACATTCCAGTGATAATGTAAACACTACCCACCTTGACTCATCTCCATTGTTTCTACCATTACTGGATCAATTTGCAGTCGGGATAACAATTGCCTCTGTTGAGTTCCTAGAATATAAGTTTTAAAACTTCACTAAGCTTAACACAAATATTGTTTGTTTTTCAGAAATAAATCTTTGAATTGATTTGACAGTCTTACAAATAAAGCGTCTACAATACAATTTGCTATTATTATGGTATTCAAGCATATCTCTGTTAAACAAAATGCTATTTTTTTGTTAAATCAAAAATGGAAACAAAGTCTGTCCTGGTTCCCACATGTGAAGTGGCCAGTCTTAGATTGAAGACAATACAGCTGAAGCAAAAGGAAGAGTGAACAAACAGGAGGTCCTCATGGAGCGTCTGCTTCCTGAATTCTTAGCACTACTTACCCACACTGCTTCTCTCTCCCCATGACCTCCTGACCTTTGGAAATAGCACAACACGTGGGAACTTAAACCAAAACCAAAATATAGTCCATAATTACCCTGCCATGAAATTCCTAAAAATCAAATTGGCTTGGCCATATGTAAAACCAATAATGGGTCAAGTATGGGATTCAGAACTCTGCAACCAGAGCCTCCACTGGAGACACATCAGACTCCCCATGAGCTTCATAATAACACTCCACAGCTCAACAGTAGCTCCACATACCTCTTCCTAATGTAGCTACCTCAGTTTCTGAAAGTAGACTCCTTGCCCAATGATGACATCACCTAAGGACTATCCTGTCACCAAGTGACATGGTACCAATATAAATCAGTGGCTCTCAACCTTCCTAATGCTGTGACCCTTTAGTACAGTTCATGTTGTTGTGACCCCCAACTATAAAATTATCTTTGTTGCTAAATGTGTAATTTTGCTACTTTTATGAACTGTAATATAAGTATGTATTTTCTGATCGTCTTACGTGACCCGAAAAGGTTGTTTGACCCTGAAAAGGGTCATGACCCACAGGCTGAGAACTGTTGATATAACCATTTATATATATATATATATATATATATATATATATATATATATATATATATATATATATATATATATATATATATATATATATATAAGTTGATCAGGTAAAGTACTTATTTCTAAAATAGCTCTTAAGATTATTTTCCAACATTAATTTCATTATACAAATTCATATTAGTATTCTTGAGTGCTTGTTTAGAGGGTTTTAACAGGTGGGCTCTATTAGGTAAGGGTGTTCTCTTCAACTGAGTATGTAGCTTTGGAAAGGATGCAGAATGGAGCAGTGAAGAAAGGTACACCTGCCTAGTAAGTGAAATGAGCTGAGTCAACCCTGGTAAACAACAGTGACAGATTTATAGCCATGTGGCACTCACATCAACATACTAAAATTCTTTTTAACATTTATTTTTATTTTGTAAGTATGACTGTTTTGAAGCATTTATGTTCACTACATGTGTGCCTGGTACCCATAGAGGCCAGAAGAGGCGTCAGATCCCCCTGGAACTGGGGCTACAGACAGTTGTGAGCTGCCATGTGGGTGCTGGGAATTGAAGCCAGGTCTCCTTGAAGAGCAGCCAGTGCTCTAAACCAATTCCATCTCTCAAGCCCCATACTAATATTAATATCCATACTACAAAAGAAAAGCCAATGAACTGTCTATCCTCCAAACTGCTTGAATTATGAAGAGGGATGCACATTTTACTGTAACTAATTCCCACTGTGCTTAAATCACAGGTACTTCGTACCTGACTTCTAACTGAGAACAAAGGCATCAAACTACATGTATGCTGAGATGGAATGCTATGGGTCCAAATACTGAGACTCTCGGTAAGTCAACTGCTTGCTAGTTTTCAGGGTATCTAGTATACATGGCCCCACAAGGACAGGCTTTGCTTACACAATGCAAACAGGACAGCAAGGTCTTGCCAAGTATATCACTGAAAGACTTCAAAGGTATATGCAAGGTAACATTTTACTAGTTGTTCATTGTCAAGGAAGGTTTCGTTCTCCAGAGAGACATGCACAAAAGAGAATAAATTCCTTTAAAAATTACCATGGCAGCCGGGCGTGGTGGCACACGCCTTTAATCCCAGCACTCGGGAGGCAGAGGCAGGCGGATTTCTGAGTTCGAGGCCAGCCTGGTCTACAGAGTGAGTTCCAGGACAGCCAAGTCTACACAGAGAAACCCTGTCTCGAAAAAAAAAAAAAAAAAAAAAAAAAATTACCATGGCAAAAATAATCATGGAGAATAGACCTTAATTCATAGATCTGCTCAAGCTGTATTCCTGTTGGTCAACATACTAACATGTTATGTTACAGAACCAGTAATAAAATTAGTTTTACAGCAAAATACCACCAGAGAGGTACTTGAAAGAGCATCATTTCCTCTCAAGTTTTACTTTATCTTGAAGCCCATCCATTTTTTTTCAAATCGCCATCCTAAGCCAGGTATGGTGGCACGTGAGAGGATGATGCAGGAGGATCACACATACCATCAAGAAACCATCAAGGGTTAACTTAACCAAACTAAAACAAAATACTCTCTGCCACCCCTCTTTTTTTGGAGACAGGGTCTCATTATGTAGGCCTGGCTGGCCTGGAACTTTATAGACCTGTGACTACCTGCTGAGTGCTGCCGGTACTAAAGGTGTGCCAACACAGCTGGTTGCTAAAACAAATTATTAAGGGGGTTCTGAGCGGTTGAGTTCTTGCCTAGCCTAGCATGTGTAAAGAATTACATTCAGTCTCCAGCATCTTCAAATACAAACAAAAACACATTCAAACTCTGCTAAAACATTCTAGACCCTAGTTAAGTTACACAGAGTACCAAGCAATAAAAACCTCAGCTTCTTTGTCTATACTGAGCTGCAGCTATACCAGAGCTAGGCATAGTGAGAAAGTTCAAAGGATCAGCACTTAAAACATAGTTTACCTTTCTCAACATCTGTTAGGAAGCCAATTATTTTTACATCAGTAGTCTTTGACTGTGACTCAAACTCTAGTCTCTCTTGAAAATCTTCCAACTGTCTGTTGCATTCAGATGTTGATGTTAAATATTCATTCATTTTAACCTCTAAAGATGAAATTTTTGCTTCGATCTGGGACACTCTAACGTTCAAATCAAAAAGATTTGCTTCCACTGTCAAAATAGCTGCATTCATTCCTTTAATTTCATTGATATCAGTTGCTATTTTCCTCAAAAGGTGGGAAATATTGTCCAGTTCATTTAGTGAACAAGAAGCACTTGTCAGAGAGCCTAAGTCAGCTGGCTCTGGTGAGAAGAAAACTGGTAGAGATGGTGATGAAAACCTTGAAGACATTTTCATAAAATTCCTGGCATTTTCACAGCCTGTTAAATTACCTCATCAAAAGTAAAAGCAATCTTCAATGTTGACTTTAGAGTGCTAGTGACCTATATCTAAAAAGATTAGGTGACGCCATTCTAACTGTGAAAAGTTAGGCACACCACATCAATGTTCTCTTCTACAATTAAGAGCACTGCAACCTCTACTTGTGTCCTGTAAGTCCTACCTACTTATCAGCTCCTCTGCAAATAAAACTCTATTATTACATACAAAATAATCCTGACTTCTGATTGGCTGAACAGAGACACATGACACCCAAGGAACTTTCTATTATTTACTTCATGTGTTGGGAATCCTGAAGAGCCATTCTAGAAATTAAGCAAGCATGTTCACCCTGTTGTCCATTCAACTGTAATTTTGGAGCTTCATATTGAGTTGCTTTATCGTAAATGTCATTCCTCTGGTATCAGCTGATGACAGTACTGCACTGGAGTTATCTTTGTAGGGAGAGGGCAGAGAAGTCGACTGGACTCGTGATCACAGACAAATCTCTTAAAAACTATTTACACAGTAAGGAACGTCAGTGGAACACCCATGTAAAATGATGTAGGCTGGTGATGTAGCTGAAGGGCAGAGTACCTGCCTAGTACACTAAGGACCTACAGTCACTCCTCAGTACCACTAAAATTAAAAACAACAGCAACAAAACCCCAATCAAAATGGTATAAATTTTAAAAGAGGAAAAAATATCACATGTTACCTTGGGTTTGATATAAAACTATTAGTAAGTGTATCTCAAATATTTTCATCCATTTTATGGATGCTTTACCTGTTACTTTTTTTTTTTTCTTTGGTATGTGTGTGGGGCAATCTCCTTTGAAACACAAGTTTCTATTGTGATAAGGTCCAATTTCTTTCTTCCTCCACTTTGGTATTCTAAGGAACCACTCCTTAACTAAAGGTCACATATGTATACTTATTATCCCCCTAAAAGTCTTAAATTATCTCAATAAGTGAGGTCTTTTGATTCATTCTGAGTTTGTTTTTTGTTTTTTGATATTTGGAAAGACTCCAACTTCAGTTTTTTTTTTTCCCCTTGTTCCTGTCAACCCCGCTCGCTCAAACCCGCTCACTCCAGCCGGCCCCGCTAGCTCCGGCCGTCCCCATTTAGCCCCACTCGCTCCGGCCAGCCACACTTGCTCTGGTTGGTCTCTCTGGTCCAAGGATTCGTTTTATTATTATTATTCATAAGTACACTGTAGCTGACTTCAGACGCACCAGAGGAGGGCGTCAGATCTTGTTACGGGTGGTTGTAAGCCACCATGTGGTTGCTGGGATTTGAACTCATCACCTTCGGAAGAGCAGTCAGGTGCTCTTAACCGCTGAGCCATCTCACCAGCCCCCAACTTCAGTTTTTTAGATACCCATATGTCCCAGTGAATGACTGTTACAGACTATTCTCGCTTCACCAAATTGTTTTATTGACCTGGCTTAAAAACAAAAAAGATGGTCACCTGATCGGAATGTGCGCCCACCTGGACTTTGGTACGGTCCCTCAGAGTATGGTTAACTTTACATAGGTCATGGTCACTATGCACTTGTATTATGTCTTCAAATCCAGAAACTGGACACTCCCAACATTATTCTTTCAGTAGTTTTGATTCCTCTAGATCCTATTTCTGTATGAATTTTAGGATAAGGTAGCTAATTTTTACAAAAAAGAAAGCAGGGAGTTTCAATGGAGGCTAAGTTGAAATTATCACTTATTATTCACTTGAGGAATACTTCTATCTTAACTGGAATTTAAGTTTTCAAAATGATTTACATGAAAAATCTTGGGCTGAAGAGATGGCTTAGCGGGGTTAAGAGCACTGACTATTCTTCCAGAGGTCCTGTGTTCAATTCCCAGCAACCACATGGTGGCTAACAACCATCTGAAATGAGATGATGCCTTCTTCTGGTGTGTCTGAAGACAGCTACAGTGTACTCACATATAATAAATAAATCAGAGAGAGAGAGAGAGAGAGAGAGAGAGAGAGAGAGATTTCTGAGCTGGAAATAATCCTTCTGAGGTATCCCAGACCTAGAAAGACAAATACCATATTTTCTGTCATCTCTGGTTATTAGCTTTGAATCGTCTGATATGTGTGTTTCATTTAGGAAATTACTAAGGAGTCATACAGAGGAACTTTACAGTGAAAAGAGATAGAATGCACTAATAAAGGGTTAAAAGGAAATTATGGAATAGAACAGGTTACTGTGGGGTAAAGGAGCAGATATTAAGGTAGAGTGAGTATAGGAGAGAGAAATGACACAAAAGACCTTTCCAAAAAAGAAACATAAAAATCTACAGATGTTTCTAAATATACAAAATTAAAAAAGAGTCACCCTGTAACATGTAAGGCAACAATGCCCTTATTCTTTTTTTTTTTTTTTTTTTTTTTTTTGGCAGTGTTCCTCTGTATAGCCCTGGCTGTCCTGGAACTCACTTTGTAGACCAGGCTGGCCTCGAACTCAGAAATCCACCTGCCTCTGCCTCCCAAGTGCTGGGATTAAAGTCGTGCACCACCACGCCCGGCTATGACAATGCCCTTATTCAACAACAGAGACTAACAAATAAAAAACTCAGTATCAGGAATGAGTTACTTCTTTTGGAGTTATTGGCCAATGGTTCCCAAAGACCCACCACCACCTCCACACTACACCACATTACAGCCAATGCTCTGTCTCACTTACCGTCCAGAACGTGATGGTAAGACCCTACTGATAAAGACCTCACACTGAATCATAGGACATGATAAAATCAAGCTAGTTCAGAACTGAGGGTTCTGTCCTTACTGTGGCTTTCATAGTGCAGGAAGGTAGCATGTAAGTTACCAGAGGCTGTCCAGCTGTGAGCTCTGGGAACAACAATAATCAGTAGCAGCAAGAGGCACTTCTCAGTACAACAGGGGTGCGAATCACCGGAGTAACCAAGTACATTCCTACAGTGTGTCAGACACTAAGCCCAAGCCAGAACAAACCCCAACATGGAAAGGAAATGAGGCACACAATCTCACCTCTGGGAACTATTAACTACTGGAAAAGGAAGAACTGGTTTTCTCCAAGACTGTAGCCCCTGGTAAGCTGAACAGGCTCTAGTAGAGAACCACAAATTTAAGAATATTTGGGCAGCACAAACTTGTCTTGGAAAAAATTTTTAAGACACCCCAAAATTGGGTGGATGTTTCAGGAAAGGTTGGGGTCTGGGAAGAGTTGGACGCAATGCATATGGGTCAGCACACATTGTATGGAACTTGAATCTCTCAAAGGACTTAAAACAAAACAGAACAAAAAATTCCTGGTCTTAGTGTGAAAAAAATTGTTTCTACTCTGGTTTACTCGCCAGGTAAACTATACAATTTATAAGGAGGCAAATCAATAGACAAAATTCACCACAGCCTCTTAAAAAGATTCATACTCTCAATCTGTGTGTGTGTGTGTGTGTGTGTGTGTAGGACAGAGGTCAATACCAGGTGCAATTCTGAGACCACTTCTTTACCTTATGTATTGAGAGAGCATCCCTCAGTGAAGACTGACAGGCTAGTGAGCCCCCTGGGATCCTCCTATCTCTCAGTCTTAAGATTATAAGTGCATGTTGACCTAGCTCCACAGCACAGAAGAACAGTTCTTTATTTTTTTAAAACATTACAGCTTTTGCTGGGCATGGAGATACATGTCTGTGATAACAGCACTTGGGAAGGAGCAAATAGTTCAAGGCAGCCTTGACTACCAAATGAATTCAGAACAGAGGTGACCTTGTCTAATAAAACAATGAGAACAAAGAAATTATAGTCTTTGGTCTGCTAGTCAAATTGGTACAGATTATAATTATAGAAACAAAAGAGCCAGGTGGTAATAGTATACACCTTTCACCCCAGCACTTGGGAGGTGGAGGCAGAGGCAGGTAGATCTCTGCGTACAAAGACAGCCTGGTCTACAGAGTGAGTTTCAGAACAGCCAAGGCTACACAGTGAAACCCTGTCAACAACAACAACAAACCAAACCAAAAGAACCCCAAACCCTTCCCCTTGACACTCCCCAAAAGAAAAAAAAGCAGTTATGTGTGTATGTATCCTTATGAATGTCCCTATCATTTACCTATGAACTAACCTAATTCCTTAAATCTTAATTCAAACAGGAGAAAGTATACAAAACTCACAAGGTTTTGAATTCAAATATGATTTAAGATCACAAAACAAATGTGAATCCAGAGTCAATGTTAAGAATAGCATATTCTCAATTAAGCACTGTCTGAAAACCAGTTGGTTCACCACATGGCAGCAAGCTACCCAGAAGACAAGAGAACACTGGTCTAAGAGAACAAGTCCCATGGAAACAAGGGACTGACTCAACAGTGTAGCAGCTGACCCTGCACTGCTCGTGGTGCCCATGCCAACTTTACAGGCAAAACTAAGAAGAACCATCCAGAGTCCAAGGGAAAGATCCAGCAATGAAGAAAACATGAATATTTTAACACATCCTTTAGAATAATGTTGAAGTAGATAAGACTATTGTTTCACCTATTTCCAAATCAGGAAATTAGGGCAAAGAAAGCTTTGTATCAGTTAGAAAGGGGAAAGGCTTGGATTTTACACCCTAACAACTTCAACATCACTATGTTACTGTGTTTGTATTTATGATCTGTTAAATGGAGCAGAGTTACAGAACTCCATGCAGTTTAATTACTGTTTTATACATACATACATTATGCACACAGAATACAACCACTTCAAACATCAAATGTTTGTAGTTATAAAAAAAAAAACTGTCTATATTACTACACTAATACAAAACGTTTCGATGCTTACCTTCAAGGAGGGGTGTGGGGAAAATGGGTGGGTATGATTTTCCTTTCCTGATACTCCTAATCCTCCTCTTTACTAATAATCTTCCACAATGCTTCCTGTCCAGTAGGATGCACATCAAAGTACAGGAGCACCCACCTTATAATTTTTAATGGTTTCAGATCGCTCAACTTCACATGGTGTGAGAGTGATACACTCAGAATACATTGTGCCATGACCATTAACATATTCTTAGGCTATGACAAGTAGAAGATAATCTCTTGATATTTGGGCAGCTGCAGCAGCAAGACACAGTAGGCATCTGATCCCCAAAGTAGGCAGTCAGTCCTATATGTTACCATAAGTTACGCTAAGAATATTTAACAGGTCGTAAATACAAACACAGTAACATAGTGATTATGAAGTTGAAGTTGTTAGGGTGTAAAATCCAAGCCTTGCCCCATTCTAGCTGATACAAACCTTTCTTTGCCCTAATTTCCTGATTTGGAAATAGGTGCAACAATAGTCTTATCTAATAATTTTGTCCAGCTAAAATTGAATGTTATCTAAGCAGGTTACAAGCTAGGCTATTTTTATTTTCTGTATGTGGGACTGATCCTAGGACTTCCTGCAGGTACTCCACCACTGAGATGTAACCCCAGTATTTTCACTTTCTATTCTGAGATAATCTTAAATGGCCTAGCTAGGTAAGCCCTGAATTTGTACTTCTCCTACTTTAGCCTCTTACGTATCTGGTATCACAAGCATGCACCACCATGCCTGACATTTAGGTGGAATTTATGATTAATATTTTCAAAAGACATGGGTTTAGCTAGGCATAGTGGTAGACACCTTTAATTCCAGCACTAGGGAGGCAGAGGCAGAAGCAAGTGGTATCTCTGAGAGCTTGAGGTCAGAAATAGTCTACATAGTGAGTTCCAGGACAGTCAGAGCTATATCATGGACCAGTCTTGAGAAAACAAAAACAAAAACTAAAGACCTGGGTTTATTGGAATATAACCCTATCACAAATTTAAGAACATTTGTGTATGCACTTATAGTTTTTCCTTTTGGAGAGCCCATTTTTAAAAAGCCACACAAAACTGAATAAATCTTAAAATGTAGCACTGGTTTGCAAATTATTCAATGAAGTATCAAAAAAATCATAACTTTAAATAAATTAGTAATATTTAAATCTCTATTCTATCACCCTTAGATTACTATGTGTTAATACCATATATAATATCATTTATACATAAGACACAACTACTCAATTATACATACTCTGAAATGACCATAGATATTGTACATTTAAAATATGATGAATGATTTAAGGATGGGGGTGAAGGAAATAGTCCTAATAGATAAGGTTTCGACAATCCCAGAAAAGTAGAAAATATACAGACAAATATTGGCTGCAGACATCACACAAAAAACCTTGAACTTCCTGAGGATAGACTTCAAATATAATAATGGTTCAGTTTTCATCTATCTGATGGAGAAAAGGAATTTGGGGGGAGGAGATGAGAATGAAAATGTAGAGAGACACCCAACACACAGGGATCTAGGTGGAACAGAGTACCAGAGGGCAGGGACAGGGAAGGAGGTGAGGAGATCAGGGAAGACACTGAGGATTACTGAGAGGGTAACAGGGACCACCAGGGGGTTCTGACTGGAAGAGGAGTCAGATTTCTGTTCAAAACAGTAAGAAATTATCTAACTTTAGTATTTAAATAATGTAAAGAGAATGAGAGGCCATTGTCCCAATAATCTAGGGAAGCGGCTTAGACTGTTTAACAGACAGTGGTTTAAACTACTAGAATAGTTGCAGAGGTAAGAAATAATGTGAATTCTCCATATTCTAAAGACAGAGACCAGGACAAAACTGTTTCCTGGACTTGTCAGGACAGCTGCACTCATGAACTCACAATGCTGCTGCGGCTTTCTGCACAAGATTAATACAGTCACCATTCCTGAACAACAGAAGTAGTTCACAAGCCCAGACTCAGAACTCAAGAGCTCCTGACAAGTTAATGATGTAAAAGAGTCACTGGTAGGGCAACCACATCTATTATTAGTGGTAGACAACCCAACATCTATTAGTATATAGGCAGCACAAATTATAATTAGTGGGCTATTTAAACGAAGAAGAAAGCTGGGTGGTGGTGGCACATGCCTTTAATCCCAGCACTTGGGAGGCAGAGGAAGGCGGGTTTCTGAGTTCAAGGCCAGCCTGGTCTACAAAGTGAGTTCTAGGACAGCCAGGGCTATACAGAGAAACCCTGTCTCGAAAAACCAAAAAAAAAAAAAAAAAAAAAAAAGAAGAAGAAGAGGAAAAAAGGACACAAAGTCGAGAGTGATTGGGAGTTATATCTTGGAGAACTTAAGGGGAAAATGGGGATTAAATACAATAAAAAAAATACAGTGATCATCAGCCAAATGATCCGAGTCAACACTGATACTCATGGTACAAGATGCAGCTAAGCTATGAAGGCCAAGAAGGTATTTAAAATGTATTTTCAGCTTAATGTCACTTTACAACTTACAATGGCTTTATTGAGAGCAGCACAATCACAGATCAAGGACACCTGTTAAAAGTGTAAAACAAGACAAACCATAGAGCTGGACACGATGATGCACACCTGTGGTCTTAGCACTCAGGTGAGTGCAAAGTGCAACTATAGGCAGATTCAAGGTCAGCCAAAGCTACACAGCTACTTCAATTCCAAAGTGAAATTGTGAAACTTTGTTTCAAAAACAAGATCCAAAGAAAGCAAAGCACTTGACAGACAATAAAAATGAGAAGAGTAAAATTTTCAAAAAAGATTTTCATCCTACATAAGAGTACAGATTTTCAAATAAACTATACATACATACATACACACACACACACACACACACACACACACACCATCCCCAAAATGACTAACATGACGGATGACCGGTTAGCATTTAGGCCTGTCATAGTGAAATTTTAGAAACTAATAGTATAGGACACAAACAAATTAAAACATTTTTAGAGGGAGGATAAATCCAGATCATTTGCCAGGTTAGACAAAATCACTCTAACCAGATGAGCTTGGGGAAGAGTGAGACTCTGTAATAAGTAGGCAACCTAAGAGAAGAGAACAGGTAAACAAAAAGCTATGTAAGAAAGGGAAAATGGTTTCTAAAAGCCCTGGAGATGGGGTGAGACAGGAGAGATGGCTCAGCAGTTAAAGCCCGTGTTGCTTAGCCTAGAGAGCAGTTCTCAGCATCCTCATGGCAGCTTCTAATTGTTCACATAACTCATTCTTTGAGTATCTCATTCATCACTTTCTTTATAGGATAACTATCACCCATTAAAACGTATCTGAAAATATTTAGTATCCCATGGGTAAAGTGTAAGAGCGAAGTGGTTAACTCTTACCTTGAATTTTTTCTTTATTATCTCCTTTTGCTTCCTCTTCTTTAACAGGGGGACTTATTCTGGGGGCCCTGTTTTGCCCCTGGACCATTTCTGCTAGCAATTCTTCTTGAGAAGTTCGAGTTCTGGGAGCAACTGGAAGTGTCTGTTTCTGTGGAACTTTACATAAAAGCAAAAGAAAGGAAAATACACCCATAGTTGCAACTTCATAACTCCACATTTAATATCACTTGTTAATTACAAATTCCATCCTTGAGTTCAGAACAGTTAAGGTATTCAAAGCAAAAGAACTACATTCAACTTATTGCCTTGTGTGTAAGCAGCCTCTAAACATGAATCACGGCACTCAAGAGGTTAATGCAGTAGTTCTGGACCAAACTAGACTACATAGTGAGAGCCTGTTTCAAAAATCCAAACCAAACCAAACCAAAGCAACAAAAGTGCACCACACACACAACAGAGTGAGGGAGTGAAGGAGTGAGGGAGAGTGTGTGTGAGAGAGTGTGTGTATCATGTATGAGATAACCAGATGCAGTGATCCATGGTCTCACAGTGATTCAAACTGTACCTTAAGTAGGCAAAGAATGAATTGTTCAAATGCTATTTTTAAAAAATTCTTTTGTGGGGGGCTGTTGAGATGGCTCAGCGGGTTAGAGCACC
>LR749580.1:266429-289847 GCA_902729485.2 Mus minutoides
TTACAACCACCCGTAACAAGATCTGACGCCCTCCTCTGGTGCGTCTGAAGTCAGCTACAGCGTACTTATGAAGAATAATAAGAAATGAATCCTTGGACCGGAGAGACCAACCGGAGCAAGCCAGGCTGTCCGGAGCGAGCGGAGCCGAACGGGGACGGCCGGAGCAAGCGGGGCCAAACCGGAGCAAGCGGAGCCGATCTGAGCGAGCGGGGCTGGCTGGAACAAGCTGGGGCCGTACGGGGGCGGTCGGGAGCAAGTGGGGCTGGCCGGAGTGAACGGGGTCGAGCAGAGCGAGCGGGGTTGACCGGAACAAGGGAAAGAAAAAAAAAATTCTTTTGTGTAGACCAAGCTGGTCTCAAATTTACTAAGTTCAAAATGATCTTAATCTCTTGCCTCTATTTCCCAAGTGCTAGGATTACAGACATATAGAACCAGGTTTGATGTTATTACTTGAAATATGGGAATCTCCAACTACTTTTCAAAATTTTTTAGAATTATGTGTTTTGCCCACATGCACGTATGTGTACCATGTGTATGCCTGGCACCTGCGGAGGCTGAAAGATTGTGTTGGATCCCTGTGAACTAGGACCGAACCCAGGTTCTAGAAAAACTGGGAGCAATAAACTGATTTTATAGAAGATCTACTAAACTTGCTTGGGAAATAAGTTACACAAAGAATTTATTCAAGGAATGCTGCCACTAACATAACTCAAGATTTAGTATTTCTAGTTAACTAAAGTTATTAGAAACTGAAAAAAGGACAGGTTTATATAGCTCTAACATAATTAAAAATTTTAGGCTTACCAAGAAAATGTTTCTATTACAACTTTTTCATTAAGAGTGGAAGTGTCGGGGTGCAAACCTTTAACTTCAGCACTTAGGAGGCAGACAGGGGAAGACCCTAAGTCCAGCCTAATCTACATAGTGAGCTCCAGGACAGCCAGAGCTACAAAATAAGAATGTTTCAAACAAAACAAAACAGAAAAATCCCCAACTCCCACCCCAGAGATTTGTTCACTAATATGCTGCCAATTAGGCTTTGTTTCCACAATAAAAGGATGCACTCCTTTTTTTTTTTTTTGATTTTTCGAGACAGGGTTTCTCTGTGTAGCCCTGGCTGTCCTGGAACTCACTTTGTAGTGACCAGGCTGGCCTCGAACTCAGAAATCCGCCTGCCTCTGCCTCCCGAGTGCTGGGATTAAAGGCGTGTGCCACCATGCCCAGCTAAAAGGATACACTCTTGATTTACTACCTACAGATAGAACCCACAGCAAAGAGACAAAAACCAGGTTTCTATAGGCAGCTCTAACAGGAAAAGCACTGGGTAACAGGCTTCATTTTTTAAGTCCCAGTCTGCCATCAAGTCCTGGTTCTCTTTCCAGGAAGCGCAATTTTGCCATGGGGCAGAATTATCCTGAATAACTACTATGAGAAATTGGGGCACATTCACAACACTGATGTACTTAAGCAATGTGACAGTATTTTTGCTGTGTAAATCTCCCATTTGTCCAAATGGCCAAACTTGCAGCATCCTGTCTCTAAACTGTTCAAAAACGAGACTTGGAGGCCAGGCTTCCAAATGATTTAAGGATGAGAGCATATACAGAATATAGTCTAAAGCATAGCTATAATGCTGATAAATCTTTCTGTTCATGGCTTGTGCATTAGCCAGAACCAATAAAGATATCCTTTATTTATCTGTGACTACTTGAAATGATTTCTTAGTGGGAAGGCATATTAATTCTGTAACAGCTGTTCTTCCAGAGGAGTAGGGTTCTATTCCCAGAGTCTACACGGTGGTTCACAACCATCAGTAACTGCAATTCCAGGGGATCCAATCAAAGCTCTTTTCTGCCCTCCATGCAAGCAAAAAACTCATAAACATAAAATTAAAAAGCAGAGTATTTCAAGGTCATGAAAATCCTTTTAAATGCTTACTCTAAGCACTGTCACTGCTGTATAGGAAGAGCGAGTGTAAGGAGGGGAACTGTTAGAGCAGTACAGGCTTTTACCTGACCATCTTTACTCTATATGCCAACATCTACTGAATGTCGGATATTCAAGGGTAAATGAGATGAGAAGGTAGATAAGTACCAAAATTATTTTACTTCAATTCAAGAAACGGTGACGAGTGACAAAGGGCAAGAAGAATGCTATGAGGACATCCACCAAATTCACAGTTAAAGCTTGAAGATTTCAGGCCAGGCAGTGGTGGCGCATGCCTTTAATCCCAGCTCTTGGGAGACAGAGGCAGGCAGATTTCTCAGTTCGAGGTCAGCCTGGTCTACAGAGTGAGTTCCAGGACAGCCAGGGCTACACAGAGAAACCCTGTCTTAAAAACAAAACAAACAAACAAAAAAAGAAAGTTCAGATTTGGTGATTTCTATCAGCTTAGTACTACAACATTTCACACTGGCTCCAGCAGATGGAAAGGTGCACAGAATGAAGTAGCAATACAAACACTCACCATTGGCAGATCAGAATGAGCTTTCTATAAGAAAATTTTGCTATAAAAACTTGACACCTCAATATTTGACATCAAATGATTTTAGACCTTCTATTTTAATTAGGGTAAGAGCATAACAATTCTTTGCCTGGCATTCTATTACTAGGTTCCACCAAAGGAAAACAGACTGGTGTATTCATATAGTAGTTTTAAATAAATGATTCCTTGAGTCCAGGAATGTGGTTTAGTGGAACAGGACCTTCCAAGCATGAATAAGGCTATGAGTTCAATCTGCCAGCACAGCAAAAAAAGTAAATACAGACTTCTCTACCTTAGGAACTGTTATTATCCAATTTTGTTCCTTTTACACATAAGTACATATATAACATTGAATTAAATGGTATTAATATGAAAGTCTCACTTTTTTCAAAATTCCCTTTATAATTTGTGGATTTTATCAAGTTTATGCATGTGAGAGTTTACTATGCTCAAAGAACTCCTATGACAGTTTCTCAAACTGGTGAAATCTTTTAAAGCCATGCTTCTAGAATAATCTGATTCTGCTTTTGGTATATAACAGTAATCTTTACACATTAAGACAATCATGCTCAGCTGGGCGTGGTGGCGTTCGCCTTTAATCCCAGCACTCGGGAGGCAGAGGCAGGTGGATCTCTGAGTTCGAGGCCAGCCTGGTCACTACAAAGTGAGTTCCAGGACAGCCAGGGCTATATAGAGAAACCCTGTCTCGAAAAACACACACACACACACACACAAAAAAAAAAAAAAAAAAAAAAAGACAATCATGCTCTACTTAAAGAAGCAATCTCTTACCAGTACAAACATACTACATTGCAATTACCTGCAGAATAGTTAGTTGTTTTTGTTACAGACTCTTGAGCTTCAGAGATAGCCTTCAAAATTAGATTCTTGTTAGCTTGTTTAGAAGGTGGAAGAGAAGGTCTAAAAGAGTTTTAAGAAAAGGTATTTTTATAATGTTTTAAATTTCAATTCTTTACATGCTAACCATCTATTATGCTGTTACTATACAGCCTGTTTTAAACATAGCAGTAGCAGTTACAGATTTTAGAACATGTCAATTAGATTGGACCCCTACAGCTTTTTCAAAGACGACTCTGTATTAACATTTCTCCCTCATCCATTTCTAGCAGTCTTTGCAATTCTCTCCAATTTTAAGCAAACACTCTTCCATTAATATGTGTCTTCCAAAACCCAGGTGATGCTGTCAGACAGCTTAGTACCAGAGCACTTATCTACCATTAGCATGAACAGCCCCCAGGCTTCTTCCCCAGCACTGTCAAAGAAACAATCAGACAAAACCCTGCAGCTGCATCAGGCAGTTTAAGATTAATTTACAGCTTTGGTCACATACCTCCTCTCAGGCTTTGCTGGTACTGACACGCTGCTGGACAAGCTTCCTATCCGGGTCCCATAATCCTCATCTTCTTCCTCCTCTTCTCCATCATGGCTAAATCTTTTTACTTTAACAACTGAACTTACCACAGGCAATTTTCTCTTTCGAAAGTTTTCGTCCTACAATGAGTTAAATTTAAGCTTACTTAAGATTGAAAATGAAGTTCTAACACAAAAATATTTGTTTTCAATTTAAAACCATCTTAAGAACTGAAAAGGGCTGGTGAGATGGCTCAGTAGGTAAAAGCACTGACTGCTCTTCCAAAGGTCCTGAGTTTAAATCCCAGAAACCACATGGTGGCTAACAACCATCTGTAATGGGACCTGATGTGTCTTCTGGTGTGTCTGAAAACAGCTACATTGTATAATATATAAATATATAAACTTTTGGGCCAGAACAGGGACCAAGTGGGTTTGACCGGAGTGAGCAGGACTGACCAGAGCGAGTAGAGGTCCTAAACTCAATTCCCAACAACCACATGAAGGCTCACAACCATCTGGTAGAGCTACAGTGTACTCGTATAAACAAATTTTTTTTTTTTTGGGGGGGGGGGGGTCAAGACAGGGTTTCTCTGTATAGCCCTGGCTGTCCCGGAACGTAGACCAGGCTGGCCTCGAACTCAGAAATCCGCCTGTCTCTGCCTCCCGAGTGCTGGGATTAAAGGCGTGCGCCACCACGCCTGGCTAACAAATCTTAAAAAAAAAAAAAAAAAAAAAAAAAAAAAAAAAAAAAAAAAAAAAAAAAAAAAAAAAAAAAAAAAACTTAAAATAAAAAAATTAAGGAAAAAAAATACTGAAAGGACTGGCTTTCTTATAAAAAAAAAAAAAAGAAAAAAAAAAAAAGAAAAATGTCTCCTCAAATAGCTAACTCAAAAGAACTTTAAATTTATTTTATAACAGTTGCATACAGCACTGTTAGGGAAACTATTAAAAACGAGTTATGTGGTTGTTTAAAGCTAAAACTGATACATCTACATAAATACCAAAAAGAAAAGCTAGCTCAAAATGCCAAATTCACAAGGCACATGTGCATGACATAAAAACCCCTCTAGAGAGCCAGACCAAGAGAGGACACTATTTAAGAGAAACACACAATGTGTTTAGTTATGTAAGTTATATTTGGAATCACAACTGCCAATCTTTAGCCTAGCAAGCCAGAATCTATATACATCTATACAAACCTCAATACTCATTTTATCCAAGTTGCTTCTGAAGAAGGGGCTGTAAGTGTCTTCTAGGCTGCCAAGCACTGGTGGCTCACACAGCCGTCCTGCTTCGTAGACCTGGCTGCTCTGTGCATCCAGCTGCTTGGCAGCGTGAGCACTGCTTTGCTGCGGATGAAGTTGCAGCCTGTTTAAGTGAGTACCAGTGTCTGCATTTCTACTTGCAGGTGGTCGATAAATTTCAATGGAAGGGCGAGAAGAACCATATGTAACTGTCACTGTAGGTTTTTTCTGAGATAAGGAATTCTCCTGCACAAAATTGAGGTCTTCATCAATGAGATCATCTGGTTCTGGCTTGATATCAATCACATCTTCAGAGGGTGCAGGTTCCCTCAGAGGTTTCACTGTTGACATTAGCCGGGTGGAAGCTCCATCATCATATGAATGTCTATAAATGAAGAAAAACACAGCATTATACCAAAACTAAAGCATTATTCGCTAATCTTAAAAGAATGTTTATTCAAAAATTTTTTAATGAAGTAGTATGGAGACATTTTAAATAGTCACTGCTTTCAAATTATAGTCATTCTTGATTTTTTAATATTTATTTACTTATTTATTTATTTTTAGAGGCAGGGTCTTACTGTGTAGCTCTGGCTGGCTTGAAATACACCCACCTGACTCTACCTCCCAAGTACTTAGATCAAAGGCTTGAACTAGGGCTAGAGGATTCAGTGATTCTGAGACCTGGCTAATTTTTGCAGATAATCCAGGTTTCATTCCCAGCACCCACATGGCAACTAATAGCTATGTATAACTCCAGTTCCAGAGGCTCCAAAGCCTTCTGAAAAACTCTATGGGTGCTACAAGCACATGGTGCACAAATACAGACAAAACATCCACATACATCAAATGAAAAAAGGTTATACACCACACCCAGCCCTCATACTTTAAATTTTTATTTACTAAATGTAAAATGAAAAATCATATTCTGGTCACCATTACTTTATTCAAAAACTTGCTCACAAGTTGTTATGGTTTGAACTTGAAGGGGGCTAGGGAGATGAGACAGCTAGAGCATTAGTTGCTTTTCCAGAGGATTTGAGTTTAAGTCCCAGCATCCAAATGGTGACTCACAACCATCTGTAACCCTAGTGCCAAGGGATCGCCTATGCCTTCTTCTGGCCTCTAGAGGTACCAGATATGCTCAGGTTTCTCACACATGCAGGCAAAACACCTACACACATTTAAAAAAAAAAAAAAAAAAAAAAAAAGTATGTTCCACTGAGGCTCATGTATTGAATACTTGACCCTTAGTTCACTAAGCTAATTTCAAGGCTATAGATCCTTTTAGGAGGTAGAGCCCAATTGGCCAACATAGGTCACTAGTGTCTAGGAACAGACCATTGCTGATCAGTTTTCTCTGCTCCCTTGTCCAATATAATGTTAGGAATCCCTTTCATGTGGTTTTGCTACATGAACTCTATCTAGTCTGCTGCTATGATAAACTGAGAGTCTGCTGAACTTTGAGCCAAAAACAAGTTTCCTCCTCCTCCAAGGTGTCATATTGGGTATTTTATAGTAACAACAAATGACAAGGAACAACTAATCCACGATTACTTCACTATTTCCAAAAATTGCTGAAATAGAAACAGACATAATAATTAACATAAGTTAATTATACCCATCTTAGATACTGGACTTTTACCTGACATTAGTGGATTTCTGCTCCTGTGAACTTGTAGAAACTCTGGAATCCCTTTTTTCAGGTCTAGAACTAGAAATAGCAAGGGGAGGGACGGCAGCTTCGTGCCTTCTCTCATCTCCCCGACTAAAACTGCTCTTGTTTGAAGGCACGTTACTATCAAAGATGCTGGTATCAGGAGACTTTAGACTAGAGGGCTCTGCAAAAAAACAAAACAAAACAAAACAAAATGCATGATCCTGGTAATCTTTTCCTTATCCCTCCTTCCCCCTCATCACCAATTCAAAAGCAGTACATTCAATATAGAAAATATTTTAATTAATTACTTCAAGTTCATTAAAAAAAAAAAAAAAAGGATGACCTTAACTTCTGATTCTCCTGGCTCCACCTCTGGAGTACTGGAACTCTGGGCGAGTACCACTTTCCCAAGTGTTTTCAGTGGTAGGGACTAAATCTGGGGCTTCTTACATGCTAGGCAAGCACTCTAACAATAGAGTTACATCTCTAGTTCCTCAAATATGATAGTTTAAAAGCAGAGCTGAAGTTTATTATGAGATTTTAAAGTAGATCTTAAGCACTAGGGGTTAAAAGGCACCTAAGAGTATGGGCATGAGATATAAGAACTCCCTCAACAGTCAATTATTATCATCGTCACCGCTACCACCACAAGAATATTCCCACTTATGTTGTAAATACTAGGATATTTGTTGCGTGTGTTCTTGTCTCATTTCACATTGCTTTTAGTAGCTGAGTGGTATTCTTACACATCATAATAGTTTATCTGGTTTATTATCACCAGGCCTTTAGATATCTTTCAACTATAAAGCAGTGAGGTGGGCTGGTGAGATGGCTCAGCGGGTAAGAGCACCCGACTGCTCTTCCGAAGGTGATAAGTTCAAATCCCAGCATCCACATGGTGGCTCACAACCATCCGTAACAAGATCTGGCGCCCTCTTCTGGAGTGTCTGAAGACAGCTACAGTGTACTTACATATAATAAATAAAATAAATCTTAAAAAAAAAAAAGAAACAGACTGTTAATTCAGATTTACAAAGGAAAATACAGGCAAATATTCTCATGTTTTAAAAAAAAAAAAAAAAAAAGCAGTGAGGTATCATTAAGGTTAAAGCCTGTGCAGATTTATGGTTACTTCTGATCCATGGCACTGTCTTGCTCATTGTCAAATCACTGTAAGTTTATCATTCTTTCAGTTGGAATGAACCATTATCTCTTCAAAAGTTACTGATGCTCTTCCAACAGCAACATAACTGAATAACTTTATAAAGGATCACATACTATAGCAAGCAGAGATTTCAGAAAGTTGTCAATGTTACATAGCTTACCAGTTGTGACAGAGCGCAGTTTATCTAATACACCATGGAGCCTAAAACAAAAACAAAACACAAAACAGAGCCTTCCTTAACAAAAACTTTATTCCAATTGCCACTCTAAATCTAATGAATTACATCCAGATTAGTTCTTTTAAAGGCATTTAACGATACTAAGCCAAACTTTCCAATTATACATTATTTTTATTTTAAAAGGCCTTACATAAATACCAAAGAATAAAAAAGAATTAACATTTACCTCTGGAAGAGGAAGGAAGGGGAGGAAGAGGAGGAAGCAGCAGCAGCACCCACGCCCTCCCACCTCCAGTGGGTAAGACAGCTCATCAGCACAGCAGCTAAAGTACTAGAAATTGAACCTATAGCCTTATGCATACCATGCAGCAAACACTCTACTATCACGGATACACACCCACAGCTCTCTTGTTACTTTCTGAGACAGGGTCTAAGTTGTCTAAGCTGGCCTTGAACTTGTGAACCTCTTACCTCAGCCTCCCAGGTAGCTAGGAATACACTGTGTCAGCAGCTCCAAAACAGAATGTTAGAACCGAACACATACAAGGCCCTGGGTTCAAGCCCCAGAACCAGAACCAAAGGAAAAAAGAGAAAAAACATCGCCTGACAAGTCTTGATAAAAGAAAACAAAACAAAACAAACCTTGCTTCATTAGGAACTAAAGATCAAAACAGCTTATAGTAAAACAAGTATCTCAAACACATAATACTGTTTATCACAGCTGTTTTACCTGTGTGTGTATGTGTGCGTGCCCACTCTCTCCCCCTGCCTTCCTCCCTCACCCTCTCCTACAGGGTTAAACTAAGGACTATGTATACATGCTAAGCACATAGTCTACCTATGATCTACACACCCTAATCTAGCAGTTAATATTTATTTTAACTATTTACCTGGCTTCTTAGACAATATAATTATGAAACATGAATAAAGTTAATAAAAGAATTTTAAAATATGCTATCCAACTTTACAATAACTCTTATTTTCAAAATTAAATAAACAGGCTACAACTTTGCTTTAACATAACCCTTCTTTGTTTTTTTGGTTTTTCGAGACAGGGTTTCTCTGTATAGCCCTGGCTGTCCTGGAACTCACTCTGTAGACCAGGCTGGGCTCGAACTCAGATATCCGCCTGCCTCTGCCTCCTAAGTGCTGAGATTAAAGGCGTGCGCCACCATGACCAGCTTAACACAACCATTCTTAATAGCTACATAGAAGGCAGTTTTGCACAGCCAACCTTCCAAAATCCCCTCAGAAACACCAGAGTTTTCTATTGTTTCGTTTAGGCTCCACTCACATGTCAGTTTCCTCATGGACACAATTATTTCAGGGTTTCAAAAAAAAAAAAAAAAAGCAGGATAGAGTGGGGGTACCTCAGTGTAAAGTTATAAAACTGACAGCATAAAAAAACAAAACCCCAAAAACCACCAGGATAGGGCTGGGCTGGGGGAAGTCGGGAAGTGCGGGGGATGACAGACACAGGACAACACACACCTTTACACACTAGGTTCAGCTGTGGCTAACAGAGCTGATTCCTAGATCCCATGAAAGAAGTGGGTGTTGGAAGGCATCTACAATCCCAGCACTCATAAGGAAGAGATAGGACCTTGGGACAAGCCGTCTAGATAGACTAAAAGTAACTGGTAAGGTCTGGCTTCAGTGAGAGACCCTGTGTCAACAAAGTGGAGCATGGTCCAGCAAGACACCAATGTCCAATTCAGGCCTATAAATATAAATACACACACATGCATGCACATCTTGTATATCTACATATACAAACACATACATATACCAACAAAAAAATAATTAAAAATCAGGATAGTCGAGACAGGCAGTGGTGGCACATGCCTTTAATCCCAGCACTTGGGAGGCAGAGGCAGGTGGATTTCTGAGTTTAAGGCCAGCCTGGTCTATAAAGTGAGTTCCAGGATAGCCAGGGCAACACAGAGAAACCCTGTCTCAAAAAACAAAACCAAAAAACAAAACCAAAAAAAAATCAGGATAGTCTGTTTAAATACTAGTGAACACTGGTGAAAGTACCAAAGTGAAGAAATGACTCCTTGCAAGAGCACATGTGAAACTGCATTTGTAGCACGATGAGAAACTCATTTTGACTTTAAGTTCAGATTCAGTAAATGGTATACTGGTTTAAGAAATGCCTTACACAGTCCATTAAGACATCTGAAAAAGAACCTATCAGGTCAATCTTCTGGTTTAGATTATTAGCTGGGCTGCAAACCTAAAGTGATCTAAAGGTTTAACCAAAGGCCAGGTCACAACAATGCTTATGAAACAAAACTGACTACTTTAAAAAGAAGTGTTCACAATCATAGTATAATTCCCTCAGTCAAAAACACAACGCATATTTTAGAACAAACTATATTAAGTAGGGTATATATCCACAATGAAGCACTGTGTTAATATGTAAGGATCATTGTACTTTTAATAATGTCTCCAAAACTGAGTAGTATGAAGCAGAAAATTTTGCAGATTTTCAAAGCAGTATCGTTACATGCAGTTGCCACAGACGATTAAGACTGTAGCAAATGAGTCTTTAGTCTGTGGACCCTCTGGTGAGTATTTTTCCTCTCTGTGTCAGCCATATCCCTATCCTTCCCCTTTCTCACTCAGCCTTAAGCCTGACAACCGAGCTGGCCTTTTTAAACTCAAATCTTATGCTTATTTTCATCTAAGGGCACATGTGGTTTGATTAAAGCATAGTCCAAATGATGAGTTATTTATAGGAAAAAAATCAAGCTGCTCAAATTCCAAACTGTGAAAGTGACTGTCTGTCAAATGGGGACATACATGTGTCAGGAAAAGAAAAACAGCTTAACATAAAACCAAAAACAAAATGGAAAAAAAAACCTTCCACATAAAAGGCAAAGCCAGCCCAGCTCAAACCGTGCGTGCTGTCCGCCGTGAGTGCTTGTGCTTGCTCTGCGTGGGCTAGTGCGACAATGAACTGCAGAAGGTGAAAGACACAAAAATGGCTAACATACATCAAGGGCTCCTATGGTGCAGGCATATCTGCGGGCACTCTGTATGTATCATCTAAGTTATCCTCACACTTACATATGCTGGTGATTTACAAGTCCCATTTACAGATGAAGAAACCTCCAGAGGCTATGCTTTACAGCTCACAGCCAGCCTCTCCACAATGAACCTCACAGACGGCCAAGCTGCTCTTTCTAGACAGAATACCAACTCTGACTTTGCTCCGAGGCACAGATAATCAGAAACATACCATACGGTGAATCGAATTGTGTTGTTCCCTAGAAACAGGGACAGGTCCTCTGTCATTTGGTCCTGACTTTTCTTGTTGGCCACCATCACCATAATGTAATCAGGAAGTTCTTCATCTATTTAAAAGGAAAAGTATACCAAACTTTTAAATGTTTCCTCAACATTTGTTTTTGCTCAAAAATCAATGTGCTTGAAAACAGAGAAGTAGCCTTGATAATTCATACTTCATTCTAACAGAGGCTAGACAAGAAAGCTCAGCTACCAGTTTTCCCCTTCACCCCACAAGTACTTCCATTTTTAGAAGGCCAGGAATTGGGAAAAACTGATGCATTTCTAGTCATAAAACTAGGCATCCTGGGTCATGGAATCAATTGGGAAAATGTACTGGTTTTTGAAAGAAATCTTTTTAATGTCCATCAACTTCTAGATACTTCTAGAAGGTATATATATGTCCCCAATAATTGCACTGTTTAGTTTTCTGTTCAAAACAATATTCATGTCACTAGGGAATAAATATACTTCTACTCAGTTAAGGTAGAAGTCTTTAATTACATCACATACACTAAAACTACACAAAACCCTATAGCAAGTATAATGCCAAGAGTTCAGTTATTAGTAACAAAGGATGGAAAAAGGTTATAGCAACTCAACTTGATTCACCCCGACAGTGGCAAACCCACACAATGACTTAAGGTAAAAAAGCCCAAGAACATTTTAATAAGGATGCAAAGTCATGAGGAAATCTAATTTCTTTTTGAGAAAAGTGAGTGTGTGTCTGCCTCTATCCCATGGGGATATTATCTTAAAACTCATGATATTCCTTCCTATGCAAGCCCAAATACTGAGATTACTGACATACACCAGCTTCAAAAATGTCTTTATTAAAATTTCCTTAGTAACTAAAATACTCATAATTTCTACATAAACAGAAAGGTTCATATACTAGAAACTTGTTTCAAGGGTTTACCCAGGGGCTGGAGAGATGGCTCAACTGTTTAAGAGCACTGGCTATTCTTCCAGAGAACCTGGGTTGAGTTCCTAGCACACATATGACTGCTCACAATTATCTGTAACTGCAGTTCCAGGGGATCCAACACCCTCACACAGACATACATGCAGGCAAAACACAAATGTACATAAAAGTAAATAAATCCTTTTTTAAAAAAAGTAAGGAAAAGACTCCAAACTCTAATACAGAAGCTGGACAAAGAGAATGCAGTATTTCAAGGAAGCATGCAATAAGTGAGAAAATATAAGTAACAAGTGGACAATCTTTGTTTTGCTAAGGTTTCAAAAAAGCTCTCATTGTACTTGTAAAAATAAGCTAATCCATATTTGTATGTCATACTAACGATGATCCAACCCCAGTAACTCAGGGAAAACAGATAAGACGCTAAGATACTTGGGCAGACAGGTATTTTTCTTTCACTGTACCAATGAAATGATCGCTGTCACTATATCAATTTGTATTTCTCTAAAGTTTTATAAGAGCAGTTGTTGTCCTGGTATAGAATTGGGAACAAGGAAAGGCATAAGAACAGGTTACAAAGCCAGAGTAGCTATTATAAATTTAGGAAGGGGAGAGTATGAATAAGTATGTTCAGTCCTTTTTTTTTTTAGAGCTGTCAGTGATTCAAACAAGGATCTTATTTATGCACAATGTTAGTTAGGCAGACTCCAAGGAGCTATACCAAGTCCAGGAGATTTATCAAACTCACTGGAGATGGTTTTGGGAGGATACACATCAAAACATGCCAAATACACTTATACACAAACACACTTCAAATATGTGCAATATAAACTATCAATCATTTCTCAGCAAAGCTGTTAAAATTCACAAGTTGTCTTCTCAGTAGACAATACAATGAAAATTAGAAAATCTAATGCAAAATTAGCATGTGGTCATAAAATATTCTTCCAGAGTCCAGAAAGATCACTGAAATACATTCAAGTTGGGATAGAAGACAACAATAACCACGAGAAGGCTCAGAGAAGCTCTCACCTCAAGAACATGAACGAAAACTGAACTGTCACAGCCACACCACTAACTATTCCACCTGAGCACAGCTGAGTTTCCTCACTACTTGCTTTAAAGGAAGGGGGTTCTTCTTCTTTGTACCCTACTTTGAAAAGCACTCATCCAGAGCTCTGGGATTCTTTTTGAGCATAAAGAAATATGAGAAACTATGACTACTAGCAGGGCGTGACTATAACCCCAGCACCCAGGAGATGGCAACAAGAAGGTCAGTTAGTTTGAGGCTGGCACAAGCTATAGGATGAACAGCAAGCCAGCTTGAGCAGCACAGTATGAGACCCATCTCAAAGAATAAAATCCTGAAAACAAAAGCCATCTTGTTCTGGATGGTGAAATATATACATCTACAAACTGCAATCATAAAAAAGACTTTGCTTTACTTCAGAGAGTTGAAGGATGACGTTTGTTAACTCAAGTGACAGATATTAAACTGCAGGCTTTCCACTGGAACCCAACATGAAACTGTTAATCTTAAGGAATTTCTAATTTGGGAGCGTAATGGTGCTAGGAGTTTGCAGAGGTTTTAGGTTTAAGTAAAGAGAAAGGAGAAAGGCGGGACCATAGAAGAAAAAAGAAAAGCCTGGGAAGCAGCAGAAGGGAAGGAGCTGATCAAATGTGAAGATTCTCTGGCACTCCAGAGGGGCCTGGCTCTCATCCATTCTTTTTGTTTTGTTTTGTTTTGTTTTTTCGAGACAGAGTTTCTCTGTATAGCCCTGGCTGTCCTGGAACTCACTTTGTAGACCAGGCTGGCCTCAAACTCAGAAATCCGCCTGCCTCTGCCTCCCGAGTGCTGGGTCATCCATTCTTTAGTTAAGTATTTTTTCATAAAGTTTGACAAAAGCACCAAGGACCCCAAACCTGAGTTCCCCATCATCAATCTGCTGACATCCACTAATGTAGCTCTCTCCATATTCCATTTATTTATAAAGAGTAGTAATACTGCCACCCATCCCAGCAGTATTTTCAGAAACACAACAACTATAAGCGAATGTTTTAAAAACTAAAAAAATCTTTTTTGGAATTTCTGAAATTCAGTGACAGGACTGAATGTATCTTCTTAGTGACACACTTGGGACCTCACACTGGCCATCAATTAGCACAGTTATACACGTGCAGTGGGTGTATACAGCTGGCACCCACTAAGTATTAAAGAAAAAACAGTTAAAACTAAGAAAATTCTGGCTCAGCTCCATTTTTTCATATCCATGAGGAGTCATATCAATCCTGAAAAAACCTGAAATCTACCCACCAACTGTCACGTACAAACTAGTAATTCTTAGCTTGTTCAGTCTCAGGTTCCTTCTGATTGATGTGTCTACTAATATTTACCATATGAATTCAAAATGGAAAAATTTTAAAGGATTTAATCATTAATGTACAGATTACAGGCTAATAGCCCAATTATATAGTTTTTCTAGAAGCTAAAGTTTCCCAAACAAAAACCATAGTTCTGAGGATGGCCTTGCTTTCTACTTCCATAAATCTCTTTTATATCGTGTCTAGAAGACAAATGAACTCTAATCTGTTTTTTTACATTTAATCGTGATAAAGATGTTTAATATTGAGGAATGTAAAGAAAATCTAGTCCCATAAATATGTACCTTGAATATTTTAACAGTCTTTCTAGACCTTTCTATCCTTCTATGATACTACACTGAAACTCAAGCAAATATTTATTAACAATATGGAATCTAATATAACACCAACTGACTCTCTTTACTGTTGCATGAAAATGTGTCCACCTACACAACCTTTATTGCCTTTTACCTCTGCATAAGGTAGTGTGTAGCGGGCACTTAGAAAGTGCTAGTTCAGTGGTAAACCAAGGACATACAGTCCATTTCATCACATAAAGTCACAGTTAGTGCCTCCACAATCTCACCACGCAATCTTTTAGTTCTGGGAAGCTCTCAAGTTCACAGAGGTAAACCCAAACTTTCAAAGTTTTAATTTTCATTTGTAAGTTCCACTTGTCATTGGCAACAGAAACTTTTGGCTTTTTTTCAGGCCTACACGTGCACAAAACCAGTTTATCATTTCTTAGAATGTAAAATGTTTTCTACTACTGTGATAAAACACTGTGACCAAAAGGTAGTTGTTAAGAAAAGTGTTTATTTCATCTTACAGCATATGGTCCAACATCTAGGGAGATTAGGTCAGGAACTCAAGGCAGAAAACTGGAGGCAGGAAGGAATGCAGAGACCATGGAAGACTGGCTGCTGCTGACTGGCCAATATATTCTGCCTGCTTTCTTTTTTGTTGTTGTTTTTTCGAGACAGGGTTTCTCTGTGTAGCCCTGGCTGTCTTGGCACTCACTCTATAGACCAGGCTGGCCTTGAACTCAGAAATCTGCCTGCCTCTGCCTCCTGAGTGCTGGGATTAAAGGCGTGCCTGCTTTCTTAAAGCACCCAGCTGCACCAAACCAGGGTACCATGCACAGTAAACTGCCCCCCCCATGTCAATCATTCCTACAGGCCAATCTGAGAGTGGCATTTACTCAATTGAGGTCCCTTCTTCCCAAATGACAACAGCCTATGTCAGGTTGACACTTCAACTTCATATAGCTACCTTACTTTGCAATCACTAATGCCTTTTCAATAGTATCAGCTCAGTACACTACTATTTTACAAGTACTTCTCTGCTCTCACAGTCAAAATACTAAACAGTGTCGGGTTTTGTTTTGTTTTGTTTTTGGAGACAGGGTTGCAATAGCCCTGGCTATTCTGGAACTCACTCTGTAGACAGTAGGCTGGCCTTGAACTCATAGACCCTGCCTCCTGCCTCCTACCTCCTACCTCCTGCCTCCTGCCTCCGCCTCTGCCTCTGGAGAGCTGGGACTAAAGGCATGGGCCACTACTTCCCAACTGAGAAGCCAGTTTTAAAATCGTTTTTTTTTTTTTTTTTTTTTTAATCTGTCTCAATGATAACATTCTAGATGGAACTTTTTTTAACTACAATTATTTGACCAAGAGTTCTAGAAAAGCTGGTGTGACTACCTTTTAAATTCACTGCTTTCGTATAATCCAAGTGTAAACTTAGTGTAATGTCAAGTTTTCTAATTACTATGAAAATAAACTGACTCCAGAGGTCAGTAAAGGTCTCAGATCCTGAGTTACTATCTTAAGGTACCCAAGATTTACACCCAAAGCCACCATCACTGGGGTCAGACAGGCTTCCTCCCCCAGGCCTGTTCAACTACCCGAAGCCTTTGTTTCTATTTGTACAACTGGGATATTATCATTTACATTTTAATGGCGATTTTTATATGTGTAACAGCTAAACAATGCCTAGCTCAGAGTAAATACTCATTCTGAAACAAAACAAAACAGAGGTAAATAAACTCACCACTGTCAGGTTCGAGTAGGAAGAATGTTTTAAAAAAAAAAAAAAAAAACTAAAACATAAAACTTACTGAACCAGCTCTGTGGCAAATGCCAGAAGCATAGAATGTTCATATCCAAAATAAGAGATCTCAAATTTAAAGGTCATGATGAGAAACTAACAACTGCGAAAACAGAACAAGATTCGAACAAACATGGGTGCTAAAAAAAAAAAAAAAAAACACGACAGCTTCAGCAGGTTTCAAATGAACATCTTAGACAGGAGATGGGGGTCGGGGAAGGGACCTCGGGGTGCTCAATGGAAAGAGGGGAGAGGAAAACCAGGGATCTCATGTCAGACCACCCGAAGAGGTTTGGGGCAGAGTCACTCAGACACATCCAATCAGCTACAAGCCCTACAGTATGGTGGGGCAAAAGATGAGACTCGACTTACCCACGTAAGCTCCTAATTCTTGTAATTTCCCCTTAATGGCACTCTGGGGGAAAGAAAACAAAACAGCAAAGGTGACTGTGAAAACCGCGACAGTCAAAGAGCCGCCCCGCGCAACCGGGAGGTGGGGGAAGGGACGTCCGCCCCCCGCGCGCCGCTTCCCGCAGCCGCAGCCGCCGCCGCCGCTGCCGCCGCCCCGGTGCTTCTCAAGGGCCCGCCAGCGTCCCCCGAGCCGACCGCCGCGCCTGCGCTCCGTCGAAGGCGGCCGGCGCGGAGGAGACGCGGCGGGCCGGGCCCACCCGTCCCGTTACTCCTGGCAACCGCCTGCCCGCCATGCCCAGCGCCCGCCGACGCGGGCCTCACCCGGATCTTGCGGCTGATCTCGGTGCCGATTTCCATGGCTCGGCGGCGGGCGGCCGGCTCGACACTGCGCGGCGCCTCGGTTACCTGGAGCCCGCCGCCGGCTGCCAACCTGCAGCCTGGGCCGCCAACGCCGCTGCCGCCGCCGCCGCCGCCGCTCCGCCTCCACTGTGCGCGTCCCCGCCCCTGCAGGCGCCCCCGTGCAAGTGGGAGCCAGCGCGCATGCGCCTGAGCACACGCGCATGCGCGCTCGCGCGCGCGCGGGTGTCCCGGGCAGGGGGGCGGGGTCCGGAACCTGTGCTCTGGCGACCACTGCTGGTCGCGCAGAGGATGGTGGCCTACGGGGTTACCTGGTTTCACCTTCCTCTTTCTAGGCCTCGGGAGCCATTCTTTTTCCCTTTCATGGTTTCTCATTTGCGAATTTTAGTCTACAGGTAATCAGGATGAAGTATGTATAGCTCAAACATTATGAGCCTTGATCTGAGTTCAAATCTAACCTCAAGTATCACTATGGGATTGAGATATATATTATCAAATGACAAAAAGAGATTATTTTCTAGAAGATGTAGTGTTATTACACTTGGTGAGGTGGAGGGACAATATTCAAAACCCATGGCCTTACTTTTTTGTTTTTTCGAGACAGGGTTTCTGTGTAGCCCTGGCTGTTCTGGAACTCACTATGTAGACCAGACTGGCCCTGAACCCAGTGATCTGCCTGCCTCTGCCTCCTGAGGCTGCCAGCTGCAGGTAGCAAGAATGGCAAGTGTCACCCTCTAGTGTTACAACACCCTGTGGTATTGGCCAGTGTGACTGGGAAGTGGGGCCCTCTAGTGTTGAGTTGGTGGGCAGGCCTCAGTTATTGGGTGTCAGCCCTGAATGTATTAGAGCTCCTTGGGCCTAGAAGTTGGCCTTACCGCTCCCAGTCTCAGCTGGGATTGCAGTTTCCTACAGGTCCTAGGTGCTGGGATTTCTTAGGCCATGATGGCAGCCAGAGATACAGCTCTCAGTCAGGTGCCTGGCACACTTGGCCCTGAAGACCTGACAGTTCTCACTGTGACCAGGGCCTGCAGGTTCCCTTCTTTGGCACCTCATTGCTTTTGAAGCTTAGGTCCTGTTCCCCCTCTCAGCTTCTTACCTTACCCTGGCCACTCTTGAACAGCTCTTCCATCTCCTGCCTCTCTCCTTGGGTCCACACAGCTGAAAGTGGGTCAGAAAAGAGAGCTTGAGAGACGCCTCTTGTTAAGCCTGCTGTTGTAACCATAGGGTAAGCTGCTCCCGAGAGTGTCCTCCCGGCCTGAACAGTCTGCTTCTATAGCTCAAAATGGGATGTTTGGATTAATCACAGCTATTTGTTTTGGCCGAGCCCAGCCATATGTTGGACTAATCAGAGCTTTGCCTCTTAGCACCAATTACAGCTATCTGTCTGCTAGACCACAAGGAGAAGAGTTTGCCCTCTGGCCTAGGAAGAGATAATTGCAGGTTTGTTTGAAGTTCCTCAAGGCTCCAGATCACAAACTATCAGGTACAAAATCTTTCCAACAGCCCTCGTTGGAGCCGCAAATTGAGGAGCTGGGACGATCAGATCTACTGCAGTCTTTGTGTAGTTGTTTCAAGGTCTGTGGAATGCTCAGGACTGTCGGCGCTGGTCTAAGAGCAGACTGGCTGTTTGCTAGGCTCCTTCATTTAAGGCATCCAGGGCAGCAAAAGAGAGTTCAATGGCTGCTAATAGGTGTTCAAATTGTTCAAACCCTAACAGCTTTGCTGGATTATAGGAAAATGAGCATTGGAAGGAAACTGAAGGAACCTGTCACTCGAAGTGATGTTTACAGATCTGAAAGTTCTTTAGCATACTCCACTCCCCTAGAGACAAGGAGGTCAACCGGTCACTTCCCTCATGCTGTCATCTCCCTGTTAACAATGACCAACTCTCCCATCTCAGCCATGTTCTTGCCTGAAACCCACTCCCAAAATTTACGTAGCTCTGTCCGCTTCACTTTCTTCTGAATTCAGCATTTTCAGTATTAATTCATCGTTATCGTCTGCAATTCAAATTTATTTCTACAATAGACTCCTTTCATTCACCCTGTTCCTGACCACGAGAAACGTGAAAGAATCCTTTTCCAGAATAGACATCCAGAAAGGTTTTTCCATTCTCCCACAGTCCTCCAAGTCACTGAGTGGTTTGGAGTATGTTTGGGTTTGGGTTTGGTGTTGGTGTTGGGTTTGGTGTTGGTGTTGGGTTTGGTGTTGGTGTTGGTGTTGGGTTTGGGTGTGGTGTTGGGTTTGGGTTTGGTGTTGGTTTTGGTGTTGGTGTTGGGTTTGGGTGTGGTGTTGGGTTTGGGTTTGGTGTTGGTGTTGGTGTTGGGGTTGGGGTTGGTGTTGGTGTTGGTGTTGGTGTTGGTGTTGGTGTTGGTGTTGGTGTTGGTGTTGGGGTTGGGGTTGGTGTTGGTGTTGGTGTTGGTGTTGGTGTTGGGTTTGGTGTTGGTGTTGGTGTTGGTGTTGGGTTTGGTGTTGGTGTTGGTGTTGGGTTTGGTGTTGGTGTTGGGTTTGGTGTTGGTGTTGGGTTTGGTGTTGGTGTTGGGTTTGGTGTTGGTGTTGGTGTTGGTGCTGGTGCTGGTGTTGCGGTAGCTTTGTGACAGGGCCACACCGTTTGGACTCAGATTCCTGTTCCACCTGCTTAGCTTCTCAGGTGCTGGGATTACAGGGATGCACCAACTATGCCCATATTCTTCTTCTTCTTCTTTTTTTTTTTTTTTTGGTTTTTTCGAGACAGGGTTTCTCTGTATAGCCCTGGCTGTCCTGGAACTCACTTTGTAGACCAGGCTGGCCTCGAACTCAGAAATCCGCCTGCCTCTGCCTCCCGTGTGCTGGGATTAAAGGCGTGCGCCACCACGCCCGGCTGCCCATATTCTTCTTTAAAAAAAAATTTTTATTGGTTCTTTGTGAATTTCACATCATATACCCTATCTCCCCATCCCTTCGTACCTGCCCTCTACTCTTGCAACCTCCCCCTAAACAGAGAGAAAAAAAACCATCTCATTGTAGAAGCCTCAGTGTGTCCCACAGCGTTCCCTTTTGTCTACACTTCTTAGCTTGCAAATGTTCATTGGAATCGCTCCTTGGTTTAGTACAAGGCCTCTCTGGCTTCTGCTACTCTAGCAATATCGGAACTTCACCTGGACTCCTGTCAGATATCCTGTTGTTGCCCTGGGTCGTGGAGCCTCTGTAGTTTGGGATCTGTAGGACTAGTTCCTTCCTGCACTGCAGCAGTTCACTGATGTGGTAGGTGCTGGGGTGGGCCAGTGTAAAGCTCTAGATCTGGGTATCCGAGCTGGTCAGCCAGCAGGCTCTCATGCACCAACACCATGCACGTCCAGGCCCAGCTCTACCTGCTGTCCAGGAGAAGTACAGGGCCAGCTCTCCCACATGGTTCAGCCTGTGAGGGACATGGCCATAATCCTGGGGCCAGCTTTTCCACCTGCCACCCTGTCCCAAGTGACAAGTAAGGAGTGGATTATACCTAGCTTAAGAGCTAGTTTCTACTAATCAGCAATCTGTGCATAATGGGTTTAGCAGTTTAGAACGTGCACGCTTCCTTTCTTGGGGTTTCCATCAATTAGCAAGGCAAGCACAGCTTGCTTAGATCTTAAGCTCGAGTCTCAGCAGGCCTCAGCAGAAGTGGCGGAGAGGAACTTGATTAAGGAAAAATTTCATTCCAGGCTCATTAGCAGGAAATGATGTCCTGGGATCTTTAGGAGCAAAGGCTCCATCTTTTTGCCTGCTATGAAGCTGTGTTCTTATTCTAGAAGATGGCCCACAGTTCTATGCCAAGAACATCACCGATATGGCTGCTCTCTTAACTTAGCAAAGATAAAGATGACCCTCCACCCTGTAGCACACGCTGATTCCTCTGTTAAGGTCTTTTGTCTTATTCAGTTGAGCTTAAGTGAGTTAGGACCTTTTTTTTATATCTCCATAATCCCTTGTCTTCACCATATCCATTAATTAAAGTAATCTACACTCCCAGGAATTATAGAAGAGTAGAAATCACAGGGCCGGGGGCTGGTGAGATGGCTCAGCGGGTAGGAGCACCCGACTGCTCTTCCGAAGGTGATAAGTTCAAATCCCAGCAACCACATGGTGGCTCACAACCATCTGTAACAAGATCTGGCTCCCTCTTCTGGAGTGTCTGAAGACAGCTACAGTGTACTTACATATAATAAATAAAATAAATCTTAAAAAAAAAAAAAGAAAGAAAGAAATCACAGGGCCACCCTGGATCTGGCTGCTGCTATAGGCCCCTTTCTTTTTTGACAATTCTTTTTTGTTTGTTTGTTTGCTTGTTTGTTTTGAAACAGGGTTTCTTTATGTAGCAGCCCTGGCCTCAAACTCAGAAATCCACTTGCCTCTGCCTCCCAAGTGCTGGGATTAAAGGCATGTGCCACCACTGCCCTTCTCGACCTGTGACAGTTCTTCTGGTATCTGTAAGGAAATGACCATGACGTCTTAGGTTTCCTACAGTGACTATCAATTTATGTATGTGCTCATCCTCCCTAGCAAAATGATGGATGAGCATCATGTGCCTTATATTTCTACAGAAGTTCTTTCAGGATGGTAGGCACACAACAAACATTTATCAAATACTTGTAGGTTAAAAGAGGTCAAAGACTTGACTTGCAAAAGTATTTCTCCTGGGTAAATTCAGTGAGCACGGATTCATGAAACATTGAGGAGACATGGAGGAGCGGGTGACCGAGAACAGGGTCCCTGGAGCCAGGATGTCTGGGTTGGAGTGCAGTTTGGCCGCTCTCTGGAACCTCAGGTGAGGAGCTGCTTTTCTTTGTACCTCAGTTTCCACATCTGTAGCACAGATATGATAGTTTTCCTCTTCAAAAAGTTCTTTTTTTTTTTTAAATTGTATTTACTTAGAAGCATTCAGAATGTCAACAAAACAGCCGCAATTTTTTTTTTGCAATTACAGGGTGGTATTCAGTTAACAGAACAACAATTATCTTCGTATAAGCTGCATCAGAAACAACTGAAGATGAAAAAAAAAACCCCAAAAATAAATCCAAAAAGAAAAAACAAAAACAAAACCAAACTACTGTCCCCATATATAACTAATTGGTGCTGTGCACCAACAAGAACCTGCTTTAAATTTCATGCCAAGTTACAACCCCCAGACTGTACCAGGCAGGGTTAGTGGCTATTGAAAATACCACCAGGACAGGGCTATCTAAAGACACATTCGGTAGTGTGTTAACTATACAAAAAAAGGACACTGTACAGTTTAAAAACAAATCTTACACAGCCTGACATTTCAATTTTTTTCTTTAAAAGGAGTGAGTTGTGTACAGGGGGGTTAAATGTTTTATAGACAAGAAAAAAAAAACTGCGCTAGAACCAACATAATCATCATCATCTTCTTCGTCGTCATCTTCCTCCTCTTCTCTTCCTCATCCTCTTCATTCTCCTCTTCTTCATTCTTTTTTTTTTAAGATTTATTTTATTTATTATATGTAAGTACACTGTAGCTGTCTTCAGACACTCCAGAAGAGGGCGCCAGATCTCGTTACGGATGGTTGTGAGCCACCATGTGGATGCTGGGATTTGAACTTATCACCTTCGGAAGAGCAGTCGGGTGCTCTTACCCGCTGAGCCATCTCACCAGCCCCTTCTTCATTCCTTTTCTTGCCCTTTTCAGCCTTGACCGCCCCCTTTTTCGCTGCATCAGGCTTTCCTTTAGCTCTGTAGGCAGCGATATCCTTCTCGTACTTCTTCCTCAGTTTGGCAGCCTTCTTCTCATAGGGCTGCTTGTCATCCGCTGCAGTGTTGTTCCACATCTCTCCTAGTTTCTTTGCAACATCACAAATGGATAAGCCAGGATGCTCGCCTTTGATTTG
>LR749580.1:289947-520156 GCA_902729485.2 Mus minutoides
GGTGCATTGGGGTCCTTGAACTTCTTTTTGGTCTCCCCTTTGGGGGGGATGTAGGTTTTCATTTCTCTTTCATAACGAGCCTTGTCAGCCTTTGCCATATCTTCAAATTTCCCCTTTTCTTTAGCAGACATGGTCTTCCACCTCTCTGAGCACTTCTTGGAGAACTCTGAGAAGTTGACAGAAGCATCCAGGTGCTTCTCCTTGTGCTCCTCCCGGCAGGTTTGCACAAAGAATGCATATGAGGACATTTTGCCTCTCGGCTTCTTAGGATCTCCTTTGACCATGTTTAGTTGATTTTCCTCCGCGAGGCACAGAGTCGCCCAGTGCCCATCGGGCTCGCGCTTGCCCCGGCGCTGTCTCTATGGAGCTCAGTGTACTGCAATGGCTCCAAAAAGTTCTTATAAGGTTGAGGTAAGTTAATATTTGAAAAGCATTTCGGGCTGCGCCTGGATCACAGCAGGACTATGTTTGTTGATTAAAAATTCAGTGCCTTCGCTGAGCCAGACACTGCATTTGGAGCCAGAGCACACACAGATGAGCAGGACCAGGTCTCTGTGCTCATCACACAGTTCAAAAGCCAGGTGAGTTGGCTTTTCTTTTCCCCTACTCTTTTTATCCACCATTCCATAGCCAAGAACAGGAACATGTTTTTTTTTTTTTTGTTTTGTATTGTTTTGACCATTATTGTACCTTAAACAGATTGGCATTCAATAATTTAGTTACTACTGGAAAAATCTAGTGTGAAAAAAACAAGCCAAGAGCGTTTTCATTAAAAGATATTCAGAGGCCTGGAGAGAAGGCTCAGTCAGAAAAGTGCTTGTATGTAAAGACCTGAGTAGCCCTAGCACCCACATGAGAAAGCCAGGCATGGCATTTGGTGCCTGTGATCCCAGAACTGGGGGAGTGGAGATAGGAGGATACACAGGGCTTGCTGGTCAGCTACTCTAGGCAAATCAGCAAACTCTAAGTCCAGTGAGAGGCTCTGCCTTGGAAATAAGATGGAGAGCAATTGAAGACATCAACACCCACTTCTGGCCTGCACACACACACACACACACACACACACACACACACATACACACTCAAAGTCAAGTGCTGTGGCACATGTCTATAGTTCCAGTACTACATAGCAAGATCCTTTTTTATTTTTATTTTTTAATATCTCAATGTTTTATAGTTTCCTCAGTATGGTAATCATTTATTTCTGTATTTATTTATTCATTTATTTATTTATTTAATGTATATGAGTACACTGTAGCTTTACAGATGGTTGTAAGCCTTCATGTGTTTGTTGGGAAATGAATTTAGGACCTCTGTTCACTCCGGCAAACCCTGCTCGCTCTGGTCGGCCCCACTTGCTCCTGTCAACTCTGCTCGCTCTGTGCCTGATTGCTCTGGGCCCAAAGATTTATTTATTATTATATATAAGCACACTGTATCTGTCTTCAGACGCACCAGAAGAAGCCATCAGATTTCATTATGGGTGATTGTGAGCTACCATGTGGTTGCTGGGATTTGAACTCAGGACCTTCGGAAGAGCAGTCAGTGCTCTTACCTGCCGAGCCATCTCACCAGTGCCCCCTCCCCTTTTTTTAAATTCATAAAAAGGAATTTATTTAAAGGTATTGAAGACATGGCTCTCTTTTAGACAACCAGCTTATAATTATAGAACAGGGAAGTGCAGGCTATTTGAGAACTGAAACACATTCAGATCTCAGATGAAGAGGCATCTGAGTCATAGAGAACCCCCCACTAAGCCAATGGCACTTAGGGCTTGGAGGCTGTTCAGGGCACTTTTCTGTGAGATGCAGCTTTCACAGTCCACATCCTTGAAGGGCTAGAAGTATTTGTCTCACAAAAGAATAAACTGCCCCATGACAAATGGCATATTTTTCTTCTAAGGGATAGTATGAGAGGCAGATCACAATGAGCTACAGTGCCAGCTAAGAGGCTCTTGGCCACCTTCCAAATAGAGACGAGAACTGAAAAGGAACATTGGTCATGAAGTCAGCAGGGCCCGAGTGCCAAACCCAGCTCTATGAAGCCTGAAGTCCCCTTAACAATGGTGGCCCCTGTGCCTCCAGTCTCCCCAAGGGCTACATTTCAGTTGGCTTTTGTGCCCCACCCCGTGTGTGTGTGTGTGTGTGTGTGTGTGTGTGTGTGTGTATGTGTATGTGTGTGTGTGTTACCAGTCTGTGTGGAAGGAGGGGACTAGAGGTGGTGGGTGTTTCCCAGCCTGGAATGCTTTTCTTGTCCTCCAGTGACTTTGTATTTGTCTTTCTGGATTCACACAGAGGGTTCTCACAATGATTAACTAGACATTATCAATCCATTTGTGTTATACCTTTGTGTGAATTTCCTTACTTACCTAAAATCATATCTTCACCTATTGTTTACAAGATGAGTCCCTGAGAGGGCAGGGGCATGTATCTTATCTTTCTCCACGCAACAGGTGGCCTCTAACACATATATAGTGAAGAGACGTTTTTCTTCAGTTCTGGCAATCAAATGGCGTGTCTGCCTTTGAGTCAGAATCTCTATATGCTGGAAACCTGGGGGGAATAGCATTTGCAAGTCTGGGTACTGAAATTCAGTCTCCTGAACCCAAGCAAAGGGAGGAGAGAACCAACTCCACAGTTGCCCTCTGACCTCCCCTCTGCAACATGGCACCTCCCCCACCAATAGTAATAGATAAACATTGTTTAACGAGAACCCTTAAGTATTGGGAATTACTATTACATCAGTCACTCTTGCTATGAGGATGACGCCATTGTTGTAATATTATTTCCGGGCTGGTGAGATGGCTCAGCGGGTAAGAGCACCCGACTGCTCTTCCGAAGGTGATAGGTTCAAATCCCAGCATCCACATGGTGGCTCACAACCATCCGTAACGAGATCTGGTGCCCTCTTCTGGAGTGTCTGAAGACAGCTACAGTGTACTTACATATAATAAATAAAATAAATCTTAAAAAATATATATATTATTTCCATGAAGTCCAGGAGGACTGATCCTTAAAAGTCATTGTTCCTAAACTTGTGGAGGTCTCAGACCTAGTGCAAAGCTGAAGAAGATCCCAGGTGCAAAGGTGAAGATCCCAGGTGCAAAGCTGAAGATCCCAGGTGCAAAGCTGAAGAAGATCCCAGGTGCAAAGCTGAAGATCCCAGGTGCAAAGCTGAAGATCCCAGGTGCAAAGGTGAAGATCCCAGGTGCAAAGGTGAAGATCCCAGGTGCAAAGGTGAAGATTCCAGGTGCAAAGCTGAAGATCCCAGGTGCAAAGCTGAAGATCCCAGGTGCAAAGGTGAAGATCCCATGTGCAAAGCTGAAGATCCCAGGTGCAAAGGTGATTTTGCCTGTCGGTCCCCCTGGAACTATGGTTATGAATAATTGTGTGCCAACATATAAGTGTTGGGAATTAAACCAGGGTCCTCTGTAAGAGCAACAAAGTGCTCTGAACCACTAAGCCATCTCTCCAGCCCCTAGACCTCATGTTTGTTGGTTCTAATCTTCACCCTCTCTCCTAGGCAGTGTTGTCTTTGTAGGGTGAAGTAATTCCTTCAGTCAGGGTTCTTGTAGTGAACAATAACTTATACTGTAGAATATGAAGGATTTCACCAAAATACCAAAGTGGATTGACTCCTAACAATAACTTATACTGTAGAATATGAAGGATTTCACCAAAATGCCAAAGTGGATTGACTGTTTGAGGAGCTAGAGGGATGGTTGGTAAAGTGTGTGCACGGGCTGGGTGTGGTGGCACATGCCTTTAATCCCAGCACTTGGTAGGCAGAGGCAGGCAGATTTCTGAGTTCGAGGCCAGGCTGGTCTACAAAGTGAGTTCCAGGACAGCCAGGGCTACACAGAGAAACCCTGTCTGGGAAAGACCAAAAAAAAAAAAAAAAAAAAGTGTGCACGGCTTCTGCAAAGGGCACATGTTAGGTTCCTAGCACCCACACTGGGCTGCAACTCCAGCTCTAGGGTGTCCAGTGTCTTTTTCCAGCCTCCAAAGACATTTGTACTCATGTGTACACACCTGCCCACACACACATCTTTAAAACCTTGTCAGTGGATCACCCAAACCCATGTCCTCCCAGCCTGTCACTATTATCATTTTAGGTCAGAGCTTTCTTTCTACAATTCTGTGTGTGTGTGTGTGTGTGTGTGTGTGTGTGTGAAAGGAGAGTATGTGCATACAAGTGCAGGGACAGGCAGATGCTCGAGGTGTTGGGTCCCTGTTGGAGCTGGTGTTACAGTGTTTGTGAGCCACCTGAAATGGGAGCTAGGAACTGAACACAGGTCCTCTGCCAGAATAACCCTTGCCATTACCTGCTGAGTCATCTCTCTACCACTCTTTCTAAATTGTATTTGTATAATTTAATTAGAATTGCCTTCAATTGTGGAAGTGTGTATGACATGCCACTTTGTGGGTAATAAGATGTAGGCATGTGCACTGTGCACTATGTGCATGATCGTCTGTATCTCTCGAAGAATACAGAGGAATCGAATAACTCTCTCCAGAAAAGCTGGGTGTATGGCAGGCAGAGTGAGAGAAGACTTTCACTTAACAATCGTGTTGTAAATGTTGGGGTTAAACATATAAATCGCCTCACCCCCTTTTGTAGGAAATATTCACCAGTAACTTATGCCTAATAATGTGTCCTCATGGCTTGCCACGGGGATGTTTCTGCCAAATTAACATGACTGAGGGAAAGAGAGCTTAAGTGCGTGGTTGGTGAATGACATCTGTAGACTGTGAAGAAGTTCAACTTGGTTGTCTAAAGCACCACTTGGGTTTTAGGATCATTTTCTATTTTTAAAATTCTTTCATTTTCTTCCCGATTCAATTAACACGTTTTTATTTAGTGCCTACTGTCTGCCCAGAACTGCCCTCGGAATTCTAAGAGGTATAAATGAGCCCTCTACGAAACAATTTATAATATTCCTGCCAAGTGCGGCAGCCACGGGGTGGCTAGAACTTTTTTTATTTTTTAATCTTGGAAGTAGAGCCCTGAATTGAGTGGAAGAGGCGTGGAGGTCGTTGACATAAATGGAAAGGGGTCTGGTGGCGCTGCCCCTTCTTTGTTGGGGACAGAGGGCATGCTGGAGAGAAGAGAGTAATTAGAGTGGTCAAGGACTCTCTCTCTAGATCACGCATAGAGGTCTAGTAGCTGAACTTCACTTTGGGCGAACACTGGGAAGGACTGACAAACCCGAGGGAGAGTAACCATGGGAGTAGTGCGGAAGGGGAAGAACGCCAAGGAGATGAAGCCAGGTGCTCATGGTGAGGGTTAGCAAGAATACAGTATGATAATAAGCACTGGAGTCCCGCTGGGGGCAGCTCCTCTCAGTTCTTCTCTCTGAGCTACTTCCATGGTTACCCCTTGGCAGTAGTCCTTCCCAGTGGTTCCCCAAGGTAAAGCTAAGCTATCAGACATTTAGGGGATATCTAGAGTGGCTTCCCTGGTCTTCCTTATTTCTAGAACTCTTATCCCTCTGCTTCCTAGTGGATTTTGGGGAGCAACATCTCCAGCCTGCTGCCCATTTGGGTCAGCTTTCCACTTCTCTCCAAGCTCAGAGTTCCTACAGGGGAGCAGTGTGTGCTTGATGGGAGGAGCAGGCGCTTAAAGGGGGTGGGGTGGGGGGCGTGTAGAAAGTCTTGAACTGTCTCCAGCAATGTACTACAAGAGTACTCCAGTTACCCCAGTTTCTTTACAGACCACCACCTAATAATGCAACCAGAGCCCCTTCTACCTGGACTCAAAATAACCTCCCCTTCACCTCCTTTTTTTTTTTTTTTTTTCCTTCTTCAAAGCTCTGCTTTATTTGGAAACTTAAAATAACTGGTCACACGGTTAAAAACAGCAGCGGCGCGCCCCCTCCCCGGTGGCCGGCCGCAGCTGTCCGGCCTCCCCCGCGCCCTGCCGCCCGCATTCCAACTCTCTGAGGTCACGCGCCGCCGCCTCCCCGATCCGCGCGCCCGGCCCAAGAGGAGGGACGCGGGCCCCGCAGCCCCGGCCCCGGCCCCCGAGCTCCCCCAGCGAGTGCCGCTGTGGCCCGGCCGGTGCGGGCAAGGCGTGCGGTCGGCGCGCGGGCCTGGGGCGCGGGCGAGCGAGCAGCAGCGGCTGCAGCGGCCGCGCAGAGCCCGGGGAGGCGGGACGCAGAGCCGGAGCGCGGCCCAGACCCGGCGGGAGCCGGAGCAGGTGAGGCGCGGGGGACTCGGGCAGGGGCGTAACAAAGAGCGAAGTTTTCCCTTGCTTGCTCTGATCTAGTCATTTCTAAAAAGAGTCTGGAACTTCTATTCCGGACTCCTCCGCGGATGGTTGCGGCTTAGTTCTGGATCGGGGTTTGAAATCTTGGGCATATTTGTGCCTCTTGGAATATGTGGAGTATGAAGGTTGCCATATAACTTTGGCAACAAGGGGCATAAAGGAAAGTCTGTTTGGCAACTCCCTGTTTCGGTTTTGGAGCAAAGCGTCTTTACTCCTGAAGGAAGAATTCTTGGATCTGCAAATTCCGGCTTGTTATTTCTGTAAACCCTGTTTAGATTGGCTGCTCTGAGGGTGCTTGTCCTATCCCCAGCCCCCGCGGCCGAGAAAGCCTTATGATTATAGAGAACGTTAGTAAACACATTCTGAATCTTTATGAGCTCCAAGGAACCACTGCAGTATGTCTAATAGTTACTGACCCATGTTTTCTTTTCTTTTTCTTTTTTAGTTTTGGACAAGACAACAGTTTCACACTGGAAATAGTTGTTTTGTTTGTAGGCCATTTAGTTATAGATTATCAATGCACAAATGTTCTGTGAGAGACAGGATTGATTTAAGGCACTAAGATATAGGCGTTCTAAAAATGTCAGGCTCTCTTTTTTAGTGAATGTTTAACGTTAAAGGAATAGTGGCAAAGTTCCATGAACATGTGGTGACTGACTTGAGGAGCGACTCAAGTTAAAGTCTCTGGCGAGACTCGGAGTTAAAATAAATTTGAGAAACCTCTAGAAGGGGATATGGCTAAGAAAAATGAGAAATGGACTCGATAACAATGCAGAGAATCTTTTGTAAACCTGTGAAGCGGGATTTAAATATGCATCTTTTTTTTTTTTTTTGGTTTTTCGAGACAGGGTTTCTCTGTATAGCCCTGGCTGTCCTGGAACTCATTTTGTAGACCAGGCTGGGCTCGAACTCAGAAATCCGCCTGCCTCTGCCTCCCGAGTGCTGGGATTAAAGGCGTGCGCCACCACGCCCGGCTTGCATCTTTTCTTATTCTATAATGGGATGGTTTTATGAGAAATTAGCCTGCTTTTCTCTTTTAAAGGCTCTGTATAGTCTATTTCATTTAGTAGTTGGCACCTATATCAACCCTTTCCAGAGTATTTTAAGTTTCTACCTCTTGGCTGTAATATTCAAACATAAGTTATGGCATCATTAAGATATATTAATCAAACATAAAATTTTAAGTTACTAAGCAGTTTTTCCACAGTAGGTTTTATATGAATAATCAAGAAGCCAGACATTCTTAGGAGAAAATGCATAGAAGTTTAACAATCAAATTATAACAGTTGCCCAAATAAAAAGAGAAAACATTGTTTTTTTTCTCCTCCCCAGTGCTGTAAAACATTCCAAATCTCAGAGACAACTGGAAATTTGAGTTTGCCTATTCAGAACTTAATAATTAGCTATATAGTGTAGTATACTGTGTTAAAGGCATAGTTCCATCTTTAGAGTGGAGAAATCAACACATTTGACAGTATATAAATCAGATGTCTTCCCTTTGGACGTATGAAACTTTTTAAATATACATTAATGTTTTAGTTGCCACAATTTGAAGACTGAAATCTACAACTTATGAGATAATACTTTCCACACTAAACTTTTGTTGTTGTTTAGGTTTAGAGAAGCACAATTAGTGTATCTCCTGGGTAAAAGCTTGTTTAACTTTTTATAAGTATTTTCATTTTCTTGATTTTTTTTCATTTTTGCTCCATTGTTCATACTCTGGAAACAGCAAAGAATATTGAAAAATATTGCAGAGACTCTATCTTATTATAACACACACACACACACACCTGCCTGCCTCCAATTCCTTCTATGGAATAGTACTTTTACCCAAGTAAGGCATTCTGCAGTTACTAACATACTGATGTAGGTTTCCCCTTTGTTCCCTGGCCTTCTTCAGCCCCAAGTTTTAAAAATTTGTCTTTCTGGAAAGAGGGGGGAGCTCTCACTAGAGAGCTCCAAAAAGCCAACCAAACAAAAATTTTAGGAACCTTGACCATGTCCCTACTAGTGATACAGCTCTGAATATAATTATAGATGCCTGCCATCTCCTTAAGGACAGAGACGGCTTAGGGTTCGTCTTAGATTTTCTCAAGATGCTCATTACGCTGTTTTGTGCTCAGAGAGCACATTTGGGGAATGGAATCCCAAGTTAAGTTTGTCAGTCTAGGGTCATAGCTAAACCTCATTTTCTAGTTCAGCCATTCCACAGGCTGGGGTGCTGATGACCTCGGTGGCTGAGTCTCAGACGGTGAACAGGACAGAAAGGAGCGATGGAGAAGACCAGGGAGATACAAAATAGTTAGGTCCTTATTAGCGTGAAACCGAGAAAGCTGTTTCTGCTGAGGCCTGCGTTCGGTTTGTCCTGTGAGGCTTAGGGACAGATTGTCCCATCGCGCAATCTCGCACCCAAATAGGTAATCGGCTAGGATCCAGCCTTGCTAAAGGATTTATCCTCGGAGGAAGGGGCGGAGGTGAGAGTGGCGGCAGTGTGAGGGATGGAAATAGCTGAGATCTTTGTCAAATTGTTAAGGAGAAAACATTTCTAGTTGACATACATCCCGAGTTGTGCTCCCCCCTGTTCATTCACCGCAGAAGTTACTATCAACAAGCATGGTTTAAAAATAGTGTGTTTTGGGGGGAGCTGTTACGTGGATACGGCCTCAAAATGCGCGCCCAATCTTTCCCTGCCTGTAGGGCTAACGCCGGCCCCTTTAAATCCTCCCTCCTCGGATCACAGGGGGCCGGTCCTTTCGAAGCACGTCCGCCCGGAAACGTCCGCGGCTGCAGGCGGAGGGTTCCGGGGCTTCTGATATTCCCTGTTGGCCAGGCAACCCCGCCTGTGCCTTTCTCCCTGAGGAGGGGACTCAAAGAATCGCGAGCGGCGGCCCTTCTCGCTGCCCTTGACTTCATGGGCTTGCCCAGCCTTGCCTGTCCTCTTTAACCAGGATGGTGTTTAAGGCCTCGCCCTTTTCTGTAGGTGAGCGCCCACAGCTTCCTTAGGTGTCCCTGCTCAGGAGAGGAGAGCACGCTTTTTAGAACTGCTATTATATGGTTCGAGAATTAGCATCAGTAGGGTGCTTATAACTTGTTTATTCACAGATCTGTGTGGTGATGTTAATAATGAACCAGGAGGGACTTATAGAAGCGCTTGTTGAGCACTTCATCTCCGTTGAGTCTAGCAGTGGCCATATGTTAGGTAGAGGGGATTATTTGGAGTTCAGACTTAATTTGCCTGAAGGACTGGTTCTCTTGCTGTGCACATAACAAACACAGGAACTGAAGACACCTGAGTATTGAGAAACTAAAAAATAGTTATCTAAGAAAAAACAAAAACAAAACTTCAAACTAGCAAGATGACCAGTAATGCTTTGTAGTTAGTTATAGACGTGCTGGGCATTATCACATTTAATTTTTCACAAGCCAGGGCTGCTATCACTAGTGATGAGGTAGAATAAGGGGTGGGGTCTGACCCTCGGCCCCACCCCCAGCCCGCGTGATAAACTTTACTGCCACCTCCCTGCTCCTGTGAGAGCCCTCTTACTCCAGCAGAGGCAAGTGTAATTCTTTATACTCAGTTCCACCTATTTTTATTTTCCTATTTCCTCAGCGCTGGCGTGGATGCTGCCATCACCTGGTCTTTGGAGACTCGGTTGCTTTTTAATGGCAGCAGCGGCTGTTGGGTGAACAACTGGAGACTTAAGAGTTTGTTTGGACGGGAGGGTCGCTTTTGCTTGGCGCCATCACTACTGGGTTGGACCTTCCTGGCCCTTCCACCGTTGAAGGGGGAAGATGCCACTGCCATTTGGATTGAAATTGAAACGCACCCGACGCTACACTGTGTCCAGCAAGAGCTGCCTGGTTGCCCGGATCCAGCTGCTCAATAATGAGTTTGTGGAGTTCACTCTGTCTGTGGAGAGCACTGGCCAGGAGAGCCTAGAAGCGGTGGCCCAGCGCCTGGAGCTGAGAGAGGTAAGTTACAAAGGAGGTTTCATGACTTTTTTCTTCCTTAACTCATGGGGGCTGTGTATCCTAGTCTACCTGACACCAGAAGCATGCGCTTCCTGTCTGTGACTGCAGGATGAACCTGAAAGCCCTTCTCCCAGAGAGGAAGGAAGCGATCAGAGCAAAAGTAGTACCCTATGGGGGTGCTCCGAAAAGAACTTACAGTGTCGATTTTGAACGTGTTTGTATCCTATGTCCCTCATAAAGGCTGTGGAGAATCAAATGTGCATGTATTTTGCATTTTACAAGTTCTCATTTATTATTAAGTCCTAATTTCTGGTCATTCTTATCAGTCTTCATTCATGCATGTATGTATTTATTCATCTGTACAACATACATTTTCTGTTTTATGTAGGCCAAGAGTCATAAATGCCTGAAGTTTGAATTTTTGGTTTTCTCACCAACTAGCTCTATAACCTTAGGCAAGTTACTTTAGATCTCTGAGCCCCGGTTTTCCATCAGAACTGTGACTCTAACAGTGGTGCCTATTCTTGGAGTGGTTGTGATTTACTGTGCTTATGGTTCATAAGCACCGATCTGTTACAGTAATCCTAGGAACCTGTGCCATTGGACATGCCTCAATCTAGTGAGTAGAAAGTTGTGGAGTCCTCGAATATCCCCAGGAAGTCCTAAATTTAAAATCTTTTGTAAGGCCTGTTAAAAGAAAGAGCTCTAAACGTAGGACCTCTCCCGTGTTTGGCTCCCTGGAGCAGGGGTAAGGAAAAGAAACTGGATCTTATAAATGACTCGTCTTATTCCTAGCTGGGAATCCCACATAAATACTGTGGTTCATAAAAAGTCAGGAATAGATAGACTTGCTCTAGGGAAAAAAAAATCAGTTGATTATTTAGTTTGAAAACCTGTAACTGCGAACCGTATGTATTCAGAGGTAGCCACTGGTAGCTTATCCTAGTGCTGAGAGCAGTGAGAAGCCACCTGTAGCTTATCCTCGAGCTGAGAGTAGTGAGAAGATAGGTGTGCAGCTTGTTTTAATAGGAGCAGGGAGGGAGGACCACAGAGGTAAAGCTCCTTAGGCAAAAAAAACCCCGATATCTGATCTGTGACCTCGGTGCGAGGTCCTATCAGGCTGCAAATCTCTGTTCCCTTAAAAGTAACAAAGGCATTTTGTTGTCCTTAAAAGATTTAGACCTACCTTGATAGTCTAAAGATAAGGTAGGATTTTTAAACCAAAGTGGCTTTTTGCCTCAGCTGGTCCTCCCGAGGATGATTAAAAAGTGGTTCAGGTGCAGATGTGTTTGCTGACGGAGAGAAGTCGGGGTAGAAGCTGGGGAGATTTCAGACCAAGGAAGCAACTGCTAGGGAAGAGTTCGCCAGGAGGTGGGGCTGGTACTTAGGATGCCAGGAGATTGTGGGGACTGTAATTAAGAGAGGAAACATGAAAGAGCTGGGTTCATCTTGGGAACTAAATGCTAGGTTTGAGGTACCACTTGGTCTAACTGGAGATGTTGAATGGGGAGGTAGGTATGCTTTTCGGAGGGCCAGGCAGGAGATTTAGGCTGAAGGGATGAGGCTTGGGAACCTCAGGATGCTGAGAGAATTGAAGCCGGAGAGAGGTAAGGCTGTCCAGGGGAAACTGGAGGAGGCAGCACATCCTCTGTGTTGAAGAGAAGAGGAGAGAGCCTTGGAAGAGATTGAGTAGATTGGAGTAAAACCAAAAACAAAGCAAAGCGAAAAGTGAGCTAGGAAAGCGGGCCTCCATGATTGTCCTCCTGATATGCATTTATTTAGCTGTCTTTGTATTGCCTTCAGTTACTTCTGTTCCCCAGCACCCCATTTTGCTTTTTTCCCCCACAAATTTTATCCAGTTACACCATGTCTGCTCTAAAGCCCCAGAGAATCAGCTCCTTAAGGACTGTGTTGTCTTTATTTTTGTAAGCAGAGCATAAAGTGTGCTCAATAAATTCAGGAAGAATTGAGCTTGCCAGCATTGCTTTTTTTTCCTGTTAGTCAAGAAACTCAGGGCTGGGGACGTGGCTCTGCAGTTCAGAGAACTGACTACTCTTGCAGAGGAGCTGGGTTCAATTCCCGGCACCCACATGGTGGCTCCCAACTGCCTGTATGGCCTCTATGGACACTAGGCATGGACATAGTACATAAATATGCTCTCTGCAGGCAAAAGTCTTGTTTGTACACATAAAATAAGTAAATCTTTAAGAAAGCGGCAGCAACCCAGGGAAATTGCCGTCTTTTGTTAGAGGCACAGCTGTATGGGTATGCCCTCAGCCCAAGTCTCCTCCTCTTCTTCCTCCTCCTCTTCTTCCTCCTCCTCCCCTTCCTCCTCTTCCTCCTTCATCCTCTTCCTCCTTCATCCTCTTCCTCCTTTTCCTCCTCCAGAATTATTATTGTTTTTGAGAGTCCGTCTCATGTAGCTCAGGCTGGCCTGGAACTGACTGAATTGCTTCTCCTGCTTGGCCTCTGGAGTGTTGGGATTATAGCAATGCGCCACCATGATTGTGATTGGTCTCTGAGGCCAGTTTTTAACAGAAGAGCAGAGTGTCCCGACTGAGAGAGCAGGCATAATTCTTAGGGGAATGCCTGGTACTTGGAAAGACCATCCACTGTTCAGCATTCAGCTGCAGTCACGGTTAGAAAGTTTAGCAAACCTTAGCTTGGGAAGCCCCAGCAGGTCTGCTCTGTAGTGTGTAAACAGATGGCTTGATCACCAGGCCTAACCTTTCCAAACGACTGTTAAGAAATAATCTGAGTGGGGTAGCACTTGTTCCTAGATTGTGTACATTCCGCATGAGTGTGATTCCAGCAAGAACTGTCAGTGTGTTGGTGTCTCTCGCTAGCCTCCCATGAAGCAAACCTAGAATTATTGCTGTAGGTTTGGGTGAAGAGTTTGGCTGCTATCAATTGTAAGCTGCAGGAAGAAATTATTCCTTTTGCTTACTTAAATACCATTTTACTTCCATAATACAATGATAAGGACTTCACAATAATGCCATATAATGCTAAAGCCAGGGACTTTAGCATCTGTTATTAGTATTTTATTCAGGAGGCTGGGGCAGAAGGATCTCAAAATTTTTTTATTAATTATTTTTATTTACATTTCAAATGTTATCCCCATTCTCAGTTTTCGCCTCACAAAACCCCTATCCCATCCCCCCTGTTTCTCTGAGGGTGCTCCCCTAGCCACCCACTCCCACCTCACTACCCTAGCATTCCCTTACACTGGGGCATCTACCTTCTACAGGACCAAGGGCCTCCCCTCCCATTGATGCCAGATAAGGTCATCCTCTGCTACATATTTAGTGGGTGCCATGGACCGACTCAAGTATACTCTTTGGTTGGTGGTTTAGTCCCTGGGAGCTCTGGGGTGTCCAGTTAGTTGATACTGTTGTTCTTCCTATGGGGTTGCCATCCCCTTCAGCTCCTATGGTCCTTCCTCTAACTCTTCCATTGGGGTCAGTCCTATGGTTGGCTGTGAGTATCTGCATCTGTCTTAGTAAGGTGCTGGCAGAGCCTAGGATCTCAAATTTGAGTTTGAGGCCAGCACTGTTTCAAGAAATCAAACAAACAGCCAATAGTTATAACAAACTATAACAATCATAACCCAAAACAAGTAAGGATTACCCAGTTCACTCAGAATATGTAAATCGGGACATATCAGCCATGTATGAGACACGGAACTGCCAAGAGCCCTGTGCTTTTGTGCTCTTAAGAGCCAGGCTGGGGCTGGGCATGGTGGCGCACACCTTTAATCCCAGCACTTGGGAGACTGAGGCAGCCGGATTTCTGAGTTCAAGGCCAGCCTGGTCTACAGAGTGAGTTCCAGGACAGCCAGGGCTACACAGAGAAACCCTGTCTCGAAAAACAAACAAACAAACAGCCAGACTGTGATCTACCTCCAGCCCCGAAGGAAGCCCCTTGGGAGGCAGAGCCTACTGCAAGAGGTATTACCTAGAAAATGATAGGGTTTTGTTTTCCTAGGGGGAACCCCACTGCCTCCCAGGCAGGTTCTTTTGAGTGGGGAAAGTCCCTTTCTGAGAACCAGTGCGTCAGTTTGCCTCTTGAGAGGCTATTTAAGCAGTAAAGTTCCAGAGACAGTCTGCAGGCTGGTCCAGTTAGATACGTGTTCTTGTCTCATGCTAAGTATTAAATTACTATTCCCCAAATCTATAGGCTTTACACATTGAGGAGAATAATGGTATTGGTGGTGGTTTGAGAGTTTATTATTAAAGTGTGACATTGAGCGGGGCACCCGGTGTTAGGACACTTTCAATGTGGTAGTCCTCATTAGACTCGTTATCATTGTTGTTTTGATCTCACGGTGTAGACCAGGTTGGCCAGGAGTCTGAAACCTCCTGTCTCATCCTCCTTAGTGCTGGGATTCCAGGTATGTGGTACTACTCAAGCCACCTCACCTTTCACCTGTCATCTTTGTTTGTGGTGCCTGTGTGGGGCATGTGTGTGTGTGTGTGTGTGTGTGTGTGTGTGTGGCATGCATGCATGCATGTGCACTTGAGCATGTGATCCTGTCTGTAGGTGCTTTAGGGAAAATATCCTTTGATTATTCCATGTGTGTAGACCTGAGTGCAAGACTGCACTTCTGACGATCAGTTAAATGCTCAGCAGCCACTAGAAGCATCTTTAAAGCATGTATTTGAAGATGGGTACTGCAAACAAAATCTTACCTCTCAGGTTTTTACTTCCTGGCTTTGGGCATTTGTTTACGAGGTTGTGGTTTATTTTAGATGTTCATGAAGTGAGTTTAAAATAGCACTTGATCAGCCGGGCGTGGTGGCGCACGCCTTTAATCCCAGCACTCGGGAGGCAGAGGCAGGTGGATTTCTGAGTTCGAGGCCAGCCTGGTCTACAAAGTGAGTTCCAGGACAGCCAGGGCTATACAGAGAAACCCTGTCTCGAAAAACCAAAAAAAAAAAAAAAAAAAAAAAAAATAGCACTTGATCACAGATATGAACATGATCACAGATATGAAGTATGATTGTGGTTCATTCATGCTCTGCACCGTGATTTGACTTCCTGGACAGTGGGGAACATTTCCAAAGCTTTGTACATAGTTATAGACACTCTCTTCTTCCCTTTCTCCCTTCCTCCCTTCCTCCTCTCCTCTCCTCTCCTCTCCTCTCCTCTCCTCTCCTCTCCTCGCCTCGCCTCGCCTCGCCTCGCCTCGCCTCGCCTCGCCTCGCCTCGCCTCGCCTCGCCTCGCCTCGCCTCTCCTTTTCTTTCTCCTTCCATCCCTCTTTCCTCCTCTTGTCTACCCTATTTTTGTCTTGCACATTTGCTCTGTTCTTTTTCAGGATCTCTCTGTGTTGTTCAGGCCTCTCTCACACTTGCTGTCTTCCTGCCTCACCTCTGAAGTAGCTGGCAGCGTATGAGTGGACCACTGTACCCGGTGGCTTACCATTTACTTATTTATTAAAAAAGATCTTTTAGGTTAATTTTATTTTATGCTTATGCATGTTTTGCTTACATGTATATATGTGTACCATATGTGTGTCTGGTACCCACAGAGATCGGGAGAGGGTGTGGGGTTCCCTGGCACTGGAGTTAATGATGGTTGTGAGCCATCACTCGGGTGCTAGGAATCCAATTCACTCTAAATCCCTGAACCATCTCTCTAGCTCCTATTACTTATTCATCGGTGATCCCAGTGAATTTATTTATTGGACTTGCTTATAAAGTGCAGGTGAAAGGTTACTTACAGGAGCATGGATCACCCCCAGAAGAGCTGTATGACACGTTTAGGTTCTTTCACTTTCACTCTGGGGGGGTTCTTCTGGAAAGTTAGTTCTGCTGGCTTTGAGGGACATTGCTGTGTCTGTCAGACTCAGCTTCCCCACCGTGCTAGGAAGTGCTCCTGGCTTGGGAGTGTGCCAGCTTAAGTCAGCCTGTCAGGGTATTCCAGATATCCACTGACCTTATCTCCACTGGAATCTGAGAAGACTTGGGAATTTCGTGTGCCTTTCTCTTTTCCTGCCAGCTTTCATTTGGACTCTAAAAATAACCAAAACATGATAAAGAAAAAGTACATCACATGCAAATGTTTTGGGCTGAGTAGTCACAAACTGAATTCAGGCACACCTTTGTATAATAGATAAGATCGTGGTATTAAAAAATGGACAAGTATTTTGGTGACCTTCTTGAAGGTTCCCTGAGCTGTGGGTCCTTCTGTCATTTTAGACTGAACTCTTCATCTGAGGAGTTTTCCAAACTCCGCGGGTCAAAGGGCTTTTATATTTCTTTTACTTTCAATAGTATTTAAATTACATTTTGATTTAGTGTCTATGGATGTGGGTGTGCCTGTGTGGAAGTTGGGGGACAATTTCCCTCCACCACTTGGATTCTGGGGATCAAGTTAAGACCATCAGTATTGGTGGGCAAACTTTACAAGCTTCTTTGCCAGCCCATACTGTCACTTTTCTCTTGGTCTTGATAACGAAGAACTAGGCAAGTAAATAAGAGAGTCATATGTATCAGCATGGGTATGTGTATGCATTCCGAAATATATAATACAGACTTATGCAAGTTGTTATCGGATTAGGAAACTTACTTACTTAAATGGTAAGAGTGTTATGCAACTTTAGTTTAATGTTCAATAAATGAAAAGGCTATTATGTATACCTGAACTGAAAGAGTGTTCGTCTGACATACACGAGACCCCCAGGGACAGTCCCTAGCAAGGCATAAAACTGACCATGGTGCCTCACATCTGTAAGCCCAGCCCTCTAGAGGTGGAGGCAAGATCAGAAAGAAGTTCAAGTGCGTCTTGGACTACCTAGTAGCCTACGTCCTCGAGACACTGTCTGGAAGGTCGAAAAGCAAAGGGCTAACAATATAAAGTGTGTGTGCTTCAGTACTGGGATTTCAAACAACAGAAGTGACTGTCTACAGTCGGCAGCTTGCCCCGGTGGTAGTCTCTGGACTCCGTGGCATCGAGTGTGTGCTTGCTCACCAGGGAGGTGTGAGCTGAGTTCCCAAGGTTTGGGGTGTGTGAGTGGGGACGGGGTGCTCACTCAGTTCTGTCCTTGTCCCTGCAGTGTATCTCACTGTGTATCCCAGGTTGGCCCTTGCTCCTTAAGCCTCTTGCCTGAGCCTCCTGACCTTTGACTTGAAAAATTGATGCACATTTTTGGAGTCGAGTACAATATTTCCACCTCCGTATATAATGTGGAAAGATCAAGTCAAGACACTTTGCATTTCCATCGCCTCAAACATTTGCCATTTCTGTGTGCTGTGAACCTTCATATTCTCATGTGGTTATTTTGAGACAGGTTGTAGATGTTAGAGACTGTACCTACTGTGATAGTCTATAGACCAGAGGAACACATTCCTCCTACCTAGGTTTCCATAGTCATAGTCTCTTTCTGTCTGGCCCACTATACTGTTCAGACACAAACTGCCTCTCAGTATAATGTCCTTTCCCCTACAAATGCTCTTTCTTCTGTGGCTTTCCTCCATAGGGTTCAGGAAGGTCACGGACTATCATCATCATCATCATCAGCAGCAGCAGCAGCCACTGCTTATTTACTTATTGTTTATTTGTTTGTTGTGGTTTGGTTTTTTTTTTTTTTTTTGGTTTTTCGAGACAGGGTTTCTGTAAAGCCCTGGCTGTCCTGGAACTCACTTTGTAGACCAGGCTGGCCTCGAACTCAGAAATCCGCCTGCCTCTGCCTCCTAAGTGCTGGGATTAAAGGCGTGTGCCACCACGCCCAGCCATTTATTTGTTTTAAAGATTTATTTATTTCAATTGTTTCATATCTGGATGTTTTGCCTGCATGTATATCTGTGTGCCACTTGTGTGCAGAGCCGGGAGCCAGAGAGGGCACTGGATCCCTTGGGACAGGAGTTACACACAGTTGTGAGCCACCATGTGGGTTCTGGGACTGGAACCCAGGTCTTCTGGAAGAGCAGCTAGTACTCTTCTTAACCACTGAGCCATCTCTCCAGAGCCCTGTTTATTAGAGTTTGGAGACGGGATCTCATTCTGTAGCCAGGTTTAGGTTTGCCTGGAGTGAATTCAGGCTAGCCTTCAACTCAGGGTACTTTGTCAGCTTAAGTTCCTTGATAGGGCAACTTGCTGCTAAGCTAAAAGCTCCTGGATGACAGACGGAGGGAGGGAGGGAGGGAGGAAGGGAGGGAGGAAGGGAGGGAGGGAGGGAGGGAAGGAGGGAGGGAGGGAGGGAGGAGGCCTTGAGTGAGAGTTCCTCACTTAAGGATTGTAGATCACCTTCCCTCCCAGGCACCACCTGTGCATCCATCTGAACAATGAGTGTCAAGTCCTCAGTGACTGAACTGGTGACTCAAACGTCGTTTACACATTAATTGAATTCCTTTGCTGTTGACTGAGTGAGTCTATTACTCCATCGTTGTCAGATGTGCACCCAACCTCTGAGTGCTATTTTCTCATCTAATAACAAGGACTCATTGTTTTCTTACAGTGTGATGGGTTAGCAGATACTTTCTTACTGTGTTTGTCAAGCAACTTGTGTACTCAGAACTGTTGATGAGATCGCCTTTATGTAAGTTTTCTCTGTCTCCTGTCGCCTTGGTGTTGCAGGTTAGACACATGCCTTTATGTAAGTTTCTCTGTCTCCTGCCGCCTTGGTGTTGCGGGTTAGACGCATACCTTTGAGCACACAGTCCACGCAATCCAGGATTGTAGTTCTGAGCTGCTGCCTGCATTTGCTATTGAATTTTTGGAGTTTTCAGATAGGATCTTACTCTGTAGCCCAGGCTGGCCTAGAACTCACCCAGGCTAGCCTCCAATTCTGGGCACTTTGCCTGCTAAAAGGCTCAGCTCTTTTGCTTGTTTAAACTTTTTTTTTTTAACGTCCATTTCTGTGCGAGTGTGTGTGCATGCATGTTAATACTCTCCTTCTACCATTTGGTTCCTGGGCATTGAACCTGGAAGGTTATCAGACTTGGCAACGCTTGTCTTTATCTGTTGAGCCATCTCCTAGGCCCAGTGTTTGTTTTGAGACAGAAATTAACTGTGTAGGGCCAGGCTAGCCTAGAACTCCAGATCCTTCTGTCTCAGGTTTGGGAATGCTAGGATTGCATGCCGTACCTAATCCTCACTTACCTTTTAGTGACCGAGTAAAATATCCAGAGGCTATTGACGTTTATGCTGACAATAGCAGAAAAGGTGTCCGATGTCCTAAAGAAGAATTAGTATGTAAATTATAAACGATCAAGGACTTGCTTGGGTTTCTCTTTATTACCAAGTAAGATTCCCTAGGTGTTTATTATAGTGTAATTTAGGTGGACAGAGTAGTTATTTTGAATAATGAACAGGCTAAGAAAATATTCAAGTAATATACTGGGTGGCAGAGGCTCTCTTCATTTTCTTTTTTTTTTTTTTTTTTTTTTTTTTTTTTTTTTTTTTGTCTTTGCTCTCTTGTCTGTTTCTCCTTCCTTTCTGAGCAGGATCTTTCTTTGTAGGACAGGTTGTCCTTGAACTTGTCACCTCCTACCTTAACCTAGGTGCTGTTATTATAAACATGAGTCACAATGTTCCACCTCATTTACATGCTATCTAGATTGATCAGGCTCTGACTCGACTAGTAGATCTCGATGTTATGTGCATTTTCAACAATTTGAACTTTGTACCACTAAATCCAACTGCTATTAGAGACAACAAGCTGGAGTTTGGGCACTAGATGGATTTTGGGTTGCATCCCTCTGTAGGGGACACTGGCTGTGTACAAAGCCGTGTTTGGAGCTGTGCATATACTGACTGGAACCCAGTGGCCAAGGATGAGCAGTGCTCCTGAGACATTTGTCTGCCGACAGCACACTGACACCCTGTGCTGAGTCAGCGTGCTTTTGTCTTTTCCAGTTTCTTTTCCTCTTGTAAATGTATTAACTGTAGTAATATACTAAGGGCGATTGGGTCAGAACAGATGACAGTTTGGAGGTGCACTGCTTGTGAACAATGTACCACCAAACATCTCTCTTCTTGCCAGGTTTGATGTATATCATGTAGAAAATAACTTTAATTCTCTTTCCTACAGACTTCGTATCCACAGATACGATTGACATAGTTACATACTTGGCTTGTCTGGGTCCTTAATGACTGGCACACCTTTTGAAGGGAATTTATGTTTGGGTGGTGTGATAACAGAAAGAAAAAAAAGGATCACTTTTGTTTACATTATTTGTGTGTGTATTCATTTGTGGGGTATGTGCACGTCGTAGCTTGCATGCAGAGGCCAGACAGCTTGTGGGAGTTGATTTTCTCCCTCTATTTTGTCAATGTCAGTGACCAAACTTTGTTGGGCTTCGCAGCAAGTGCCCTTATCTCCTGAGTCATCTTGCTAGCCCTGTTTGTTTGGTTTCTGAGACAGGGTCTCAGGTAGCCGGCCTTGAACTTATTGTGTAGCAGAAAATAGCCTTGAGTTCCTGACTCTCTTGCCTGTACCTCCCAAGTCCTGGTATTACAGGTGTGCCTCGTGTGTCACTCGTAGCATGTGTGGTAGTAAGGAATGTTATCTGTGGGTGTCAGAGATGGCACCCTGGTTAAGAGTTCTTGCTGCACTTCAGAGGACTAGAGTTTGGTTCTTAGCACCTCAGTGGCAGCTCCCAACCTCTGTAACTACAGTCCCAGGGGAGCCTTCCAGGACATTTAGTACCCTCTTCTGGCTTCCTTGGTATCAGGCATGCATATAGTACACATATATATACACACACCGGCAAACACCCATGCACATAATATACAAAAATGAATCTTGAAGAACACATACGAATTAGAGTTAAGCTGATAAACAGGCCCAACGGGTCTCAAATTTATAAGATTTAGATTAAAAAAAAAAAAAAAGAATCTGTAGCCCATTTATTGGGATGAGATACAAGAGTGACCCTATGGTAGAATGATCTGGTTAATGGTCAAAGGATGGGAAGCTCCTGCTTGGCCTCATAACCCAAACGACTTTCTGCACAGGGGCACAAAGAATTAATTAGCCTTTGTAGTGAAACTTCATGTGCTTATCTTGGTTATCGCTATCATCTTAGGGGAATAAAATCTTTATGCACATTAATTTTTTCTATTTAATCCTATTTCCCTCTTTAGAAACATGTTGGTATTTTAGTCTTAAAATCTCATGCTCGTTTCTAGTGCACCTTGACCAGTGTAGTCTATGGTGTTATTTGTTAAGATTCCCAGGACCCAGCCCTGAGAGAACAAGACCTGTGTTCTTTGGTTTAGTGCTCTACGCTAGCACCTAGGATACCGAGGTATGATATGGTCTTGATACCGAGGGCATGATCAGTCAAAGTGAGCTGAAGGCATAAATAAATTCAGAACAGTTAAGAAATATCAGTAGACTTGTTTTATTTTAATAGTTAATTGGGTGGTGCCAGGACACAAACCTGTAGCCTGTTGTGTGCTAAGACACTTAACTACATTGCCAACCCAAGAAAATGTCTTTTTCTCTGTCTCTTTTTTAGCGCCAGGATAGACCTTGCTAGGCAAGGTCTTTACCATGGAGTTACATTCTCATTCCCAAGAATCTAGTATTAAAACTATTCTCTTTACAGTAATCCCGTGCCTCATGGTGTCTGATTGGGATTATAAGTGGGAAAAATGAGAGTGGTTTATCCAGCTAGGCGGAGTTCTGTTTGTTCCCTGGACTTCTTGTAATAAGTGGTTTTCCACGCTGTGCTTAAGTGTTAAAATGCTATTTCCCACTATGCGTAACCGTTAAAGCTACCGTAGAAGGAACTTGGATGTCACAGAATTTTAATTACTTGGACTTCAGTGTGATACATCTAGTATAATTAGATTTGTTACTTTCCCGAGACTTCATTTATATGTGCTAATGTTTTGATACTGTATATTGTCCTATTGCCTATAAAATAAAGAATATGTGATTTGATTAAAGAGAGAAGAAAGTGAAGGAAAGTGGAACAGAGAGGGAAGGGACATGCTGTGTTGAGGCAATGTGACCACTGCCATCTGCTGCAGGACGCGGTTCCATACTTTATTATTTATGGCAGACTCTGTGGAGGTCAGCTCGGGCTTGAATTAGCTTAGTGCTTGTTAACCACCTTTGTTAGATGATCTCCGCTCTGGGTAGACCTTATCTTGGGCTGTCTCCTCTCATCTCTGTCCTGATGAAAGCCTTCTAACTTGAGCAGGCCCAAGAAAGGCACAGGGATAAAATTATATTTGCAATTTTACATGGGATTAACTTTTATTAAACATAATGCACTGGTGGCTTTAAAAGCCCTCCAGCTAATTTGTGTATCTCTCTGGTCTGTTTTAAAAATAGAGTACAATCAAAAGGAGTCTTAAAATAATTAGACAGGAGCGGACCTGGGAATTAGGAAGAGGTTTGTAGTCTCTTGGGATTGGGACCTGCCTGGAGCAGCTGGCGTCTGTTCACTTAGGTCAAGGCGACCATATTGTCTGGAACGAAGCCAAGCCCTATTTAACTTTGTTTTGACTCTAGTTACACAGCAGGCAGCTAGCTACAAATCTAGGAGAGTGGCAGGGATAATTTTTAAACAGTAATGAAAGAAGCCATAACATATTTTTGAAGGTTATTGTGACTTTTTTTTGGGGGGGGAGGGGTAAACTAGAAAAGAAAAAAAAATAGTGTAAACTATCTGACCCTGTAAAAAAGTTCATAGAAATCTAGTTAATGATCACTGTAAATTAACATAAAGATTCTAGAAAATTGAGTGTTTGGGAGATTTCTGACAGGATGGGTTTTCCACAGGTGCTTACTTGTGAGCACAGACAGACAGGAAGACTAGGCCCCTGAATGAGTGAGTTTCCTATCAAGGAAAGGCTCTTTTCCAGAAAGTTCTAGGAGGTGGGCACCAGGAATGTGGGAGACAGAGTGAGCAGAGAGCCACCAATGAAGGACAGTTGGCAAGTCACATGGTTGTCGTTCTTCCTGCCCTTCTGAGGAAGGCAGAGCCCTGCTTCACTCCCTCTCCTCTTTACTTTCCCTGAGAGGAAATTGGTGAGGCGGTCGCTTGGTCTAGAGCTGGTTGACACAGGTCCTGGGGCATGAATTCAGAGGTGGGTCTGCTCCTTGACCGCCCTGAGGCAGAGCTCCTCAGAGGAAATACAGTTAGTTCCTATGCTACAGGCAGACAAAGCTTTCTGAAAACCCATAAATAAGGGTAGGTACCAAAAGAATGAGTATTTAGCTTTGGGAAAAATCTGCTTTAGTCACAGATGAAGAAAATGTGGCTAATTAGAGTCTTGTAAAGCTTGCTAGACAACAAGTCATTCTTGTGTCTCTGGGAAAAGAAACTCTCTGGGTAATGAACTTTGTTGAATAAGGAGTACAGCTTATCACTTTCCTAAATATCATTGCTAATCTCTGGAACTATTTATAAATTTCCCTACCTCTCCTTTTGCTGTTGTTTTTGTTATTTTGAGACAGGTTCTCACTGTGCCCAAGTTAACCTGAAGTTCCTTATGTAGCCCAAGCTGGTCTTGAACCCATATCCTATTGCTTCCTGAGTGCTGGAATTGTAGGTGTATGGCCACCGTGTCTGGCTATTTAAATTTTGAAGTAGCCAAGTCCAGATATATTTAAAGGGAAAAATAATATATACAGAATGGATTTAAGATTCTCTAATTCTACTTATAAGAGATAGTATGCTGTTTGGGGGGCTTAGGAGGTTGGTTTGAGTCAGGGTCTTTGGGCGTTTACAATGTAGAACAGGCTTGACTTGAACTCAAGAGATGGGGCTGCCTTTGCCTCCTCTGAGTACCCCCATGCCTGGCTAAGAGATGATATACTTTTTTTTTTTTTTCAACTTTTTTTTTTTTTTTTTTTGAGACAGGGTTTCTCTATATAGCCTTGGCTGTCCTGGAACTCACTTTGTAGACCAGGCTGGCCTCGAACTCAGAAATCCGCCTGCCTCTGCCTCCTGAGTGCTGGGATTAAAGGCGTGCGCCACCAAGCCTGGCTTAAACAATTTTTTTATTAGATATTTTCTTCATTTACAATTCAAATGCTATCCCGAAAGCCCCTTATACCTCCCCGCCCCCGCTACCCAACCCACCCACTCCCACTTCCTGGCCCTAGCATTCCCCTGTATTGGGGCATACAATCTTTGCAAGACCAAGGGCCTCTCCTCCCAATGATGGCCGATTAGGCCATCTTCTGCTACATATGGTTATACTTAATTTTTAAAAATAAGTTTTATTTTATGTATATAGGTGTTTTGTCTTCATTTATGTCTGTGTACTGTGCCATGCAGAGGCCTGAAGAGGGTGTCAGATTCCCCCAGAACTGGAGTTACAGAGGTTGAGAGCTGCCATGTGGGTACTGGGAATTAAAGCTGGGTCATCTAGAATAACAGCCAGTGAGTCCTTAACCAATGACCAGCTCTCCAGTCTGAAGAGCAAATATACTTTCATGACCCAAACCATTTTCAGTCCTATAGCTTGTCTACCCTGGGCTTAATATTGACATAGAAAAAAATGTTTGATTTACAAAGTAGAGGTGGGAGTACTGTGAGTTCAAGGCCAGCCTGGGCTACAGAGTAAATTTGAGGTCATCTTGACTTGCATAGTGGAACCCTTTCTCAAACAAAACTAAATGTCAATATAGAATAAATGCCTAAAAGTAGTGTGTATAATAGACAAAGCATGGTGTATGTGCACTCCATGGGTCTAAGGATGGAAGGCAGAGTCATACATGCTTTAGAAAGTATTGTACATGTCTCTCACCCAAATTCTTTAAATTATAAGTAGAAAGGATTTTTGGAGGAAGGAACCAATAATTGTTTTTTGTTGGCACTTGGGCAGAGTTGGCAAAACTAAATCATCCCTCATAAATAGGGAGGGGCATGACCATAATATGTTACATGAAAAATTAAATACATTTAATTAAAATATTAAAGACAAATATAATGTTCTCCTTATAGCACCGTGCATTCATGTACTTTGCCACTCATCTCCTGTGCTGGAGTTGTGACTTATATTACTCACGGAAGCAGATCAGACTGATTGCTTCTAGTTCCCAGCTATCATCTGCCTGCTGGAAACCAAACCTAGAACCTTGGACTAGAAGCACCAGGCCTTATCTGTTAAGCTAGGTTTTTCTGTTCTGTAAACTGTGGAAGGCAGGATAGTAGTTGCTTTCTCATAAATGATGTATGTGGGTTACAGGCAACAGCAATGGTTCTGGACTTTTGACTTATTAAAGTTCATGGATTCAAAACAGAAAAAGTGATATCCATGCAGCTTTTCAAGCATAGGAGGGGGCTGGAGCCTGGAGGGTGGAGGCTGGGGGATGGAGGCTGGGGGATGGAGGCTGGGGGCTGGGGGCTGGGATTGGGGGGAGGCTCTTCCTACGTAGCTCAGGCTGGCCTGGAACTCACTCAGGAGCTCAGACTTGCCTCCAATCTGTGATCCTTTTACTTCCGTTACAGCAGTGCTAGGCGTACAGGTAGTTCCTGGGTAGCTAACTTATAGGTTGTGTGCACAACTGCCTATATAATGTTGGAGGGACAGTGTGGGATGCTGTAATGCTTTAAAACTTTTAACGGCATAAGATTTACCTAGGAACTTAGTAGGTTTTTTTTTTTAGGGGCCCCTGAAACGTTCTAAGTAATTGCAGTAGGGGTGGCCTGTGGGCAGGACTTGGAGAGGCACTGGCTTTGGAGGCTGAACAGTATCTCTGTGGTTCTTGGCCTACAACTGGATCTACATGATCAAACTGTACTATTTGTATGCAGTGTCTTGGATGACAGGAAGAGACGTTTCATCCAACCAAACTTAGTGAATTCCTACAGTAGGCTAGTTTGTAGAAATAATGGGACAGTAGGAACTTTCCGCTTGTATACGGCCATAGACTAGCATTCAGAAGGTAGTTTTTCCTTTGTAAAAATGATAAGATAAACCCTGGGAACATCCAGGGAAACCAAACATTCTTAAATTGTTAGGCTTACTTTATTTTATGTGTATGAGTATTTTGCCTGCACTCACTCGAGAGTACCAGGCACTTGCCTGGTACTCTCAGAGATCAAAAGAGGACATGAGATTCCCCTGAAACTGGAATTTAGGGGCTTGTGAGGCACCAGGTGGGTGCTGGTCCTCTGCAAGAGCAGTAACTGCTCTTAAATGCACAGTCTTCTTTCCAGCTCATTAAAAGTTCTTTTTGAGACTGGGTCTCCCTTTATAGCCCAGTCACAATCCTCCGGCTTCTGCCTTCCAACTGCTGAGATTACAGGCCGAAGCTACCATGCCCAGCTTTAATTGATTAATTAATTAATGAGCCCTTTTGCTTATTTTTTAAATATTTGAGGCAGACTTCACTGTGTATCCCACCAGGATGGCCTTTAGCTCACAGCACAGCCAAGACTGGTCCTGAACTCTCTGCAGGCTTCCTGCCTCAGCCTCCAAAAACTGAGATTATAGGCATTCAGCACCAAGCCTGGTTTAAAGTTTATTTTAATAAGTATTTCATGTCAAATAAAACAACCTGGATAAATTTTTATTGTTGTTTTTGTTTGTTTGTTTTTGTTTTTCGAGACAGGGTTTTTCTGTGTAGCCCTGGCTGTCCTGGAACTCACTCTGTAGACCAGGCTGGCCTTGAACTCTGCAGAAATCTGCCTGCCTCTGCCTTCCAAGTGCTGGGATTAAAGGCATGTGCCACCACTGCCTGGCACTGGATACTATTTTTAAGTTTGACTTATGCTATGGCGCTAACCATCTAGTATAACAGTAGCTGTTTCATTTGAGAGCATTGAAATGGAGACATTGAAAAGTGCAGGTTCTCGGTGGTTTAAGGGACATCTCGGTGGTTTAAGGGACGTCAGGCACTCAGTTGTCATCCGTGACTGGGGCTGCTGGTTTGTACAGTACAGATATGGAACATGTCCATCACTGCGCAGGCTCCTGTTTGTCACTGTTGCTCTAGGGTCTCGAAGAGCAGGGTAGTAGTTTTCCAATGGCCTTGATCCGTGAATTGATTTTAAGATAAGTATTATCAGTGGCTAGGGGCAGCCATTTCACCTGCTGTGTGCTGTCATACCCGTTCAGGTTGACCAGGCAGGGCTGTTATTGATTTACCCTAATAGTTCTGTTATATAACAAGTGCAGACTAAATGTTAATTCTCTATCTCTGTCTGTGTGTGTGTGTGAGTGTGTGTGATCAGAATCTTGGTATGTAGGTAGCCCTGGCCTTGAACCTGTAGGAGCCTGTTGCCTTAGCCTTCCAGGTACTGCAGTCCCAAGCAGGAGCCTCCACGCCTGGCTCTGGTTCAAAGCTTCAGCTTCTGGCTTAGTAACTACCTAGGTCACTTTATTGTAATAGGTGTAACTTTTTACGTCGTGTGTGTGTGTGTGTGTGTGTGTGTGTGTGTGTGTGAGAGAGAGATGGATAGACGCGCACACCCACACATGCACGAGAGAGAGAGAGAGAGAGAGAGAGAGAGAGAGAGACAGAAAGAGACAGATTTCTTCTTTTTTTTAAATTTATTTATTTATTATATGTAAGTACTCTGTAGCTGTCTTCAGACACTCCAGAAGAAGGATTCAGATTTTATTACGGATGGTTGTGAGCCACCATGTGGTTGCTGGGAATTGAACTCAGGACCTTTGGAAGAGCAGTCCACACTCTTAACCACTGAGTCATCTCACCAGCCCAAGAAAGAGATTTCTACATTCTGCTCTTTAATTCAAAGTTCATTCTTCATATTAAACAATTAATTTATAATATCCCAGTTGCTTTGATTTTTTTTTTGTTTGTTTTTTGTTTTTTTGTTTGTTTGTTTTTCGAGACAAGGTTTCTCTGTGTAGCCTTGGCTGTCCTGGAACTCACTCTGTAGACCAGGCTGGCCTTGAACTCTGCAGAAATCTGCCTGCCTCTGCCTCCCAAGTGCTGGGATTAAAGGTGTGCGTCACCACGCCCGGTCCTTGAATTTTTATCTAAGGGACTTTGAGGGGCAAAGAAGAGCTGTGGTTGCATCTGCTACTAAGATTTCTGACATTTACATGAAGTTTTATTTATAGAGGCCAAGCCCAGAATCAACTCCTGAAACTTGTCCTCTGAACTCCACACTGGTGTGCACACGTGAGCGTGCACACCCTCCCTAATATATTTTGATTATGACAGCTTCAGTGTTTTGGTCATGGAAAACGTTTCCTGCCTTTGTTTCCCTGAACACTGTTCCCTATGGAGCTTGGCATTGCCTCTTTTCATTTATTCATTCATTTATTTATTTATTTATTTATTTATTTATTTATTTATTTCCCTGTAAGCCTTGCCTGTTGTCCCTTCTGAAAGGCACAGGAGGCCATTGCCCCTGGGTCCTGGATCTTTGTGGGGTGGAGATGGCTGGGGTCTTTTCGGCATGACTACCTGCTTCAGTCACCTTCCTTCCTCCCAGGTCACTTACTTCAGCCTCTGGTACTACAACAAGCAGAATCAGCGGCGCTGGGTGGATTTGGAGAAACCCCTGAAGAAGCAGCTGGACAAGCACGCGCTGGAGCCCACCGTCTACTTTGGCGTGCTGTTCTATGTGCCTTCTGTTTCTCAGCTGCAGCAGGAGATTACCAGGTGAGAACCCCCCCCCCCCCCACACCCACTGCCGCCCATGGTAGAAAGTACTCTAGAGAGGTCAGCATAGTGAAGCTGGGGTCAAAGGTCCTTGAGATAAAGGCCTGCGACCTTCTTAGCCCTGCGGGGCCGGCATTTTTTAGTCACTGGATTACTAAGAGGTTCTGGAATGTGGTATGTCAGACTGAATTATGGCTTGCTAGACCCAAAGGCACAGGAAAGATAATCAGTTCACCCTGGCCGTGAACTCTTGTGATATCCTCTTTAATGTTTTATTGTTCCCTTTCTGGTTCCTTGTAATGAGGAAACGGGAGAGGGGAGATTTAAAATGTGTAGTCCTAAACTCTATATTCTCTCTTCAAGGAGCTGGCCAGGTTCTTAGAATTATTCCCCACCCCTTCCCTGGAAGCTGTATTCAGCCCTGGGGGACAGAGTGGACACAGAGAGGGAAGATGTTTATGAGAGTTAGTGAGTAATCGCACTTACAGGGGCCTCAGCGTTAGAAGAGGGACTAAGAAGTCTTGCTTTGTTTCATCCTCCTGGTTATCTAAGGCCCTTTTCATGCAATGGATAATGTATGTTCCTTTTGGGCCCCTTTAGTGTCTGCTTGTGTGACCCCTCCCATCCCATCTGTCCCCTCTGTTCCCTCTACACAGGTTCATTTCTGCTCTCCTGTACCTTTTATCTCTGTCCCCTAATCTCTCTCAGACTCCAGTCATCCTCATCTGACTCCTTGAAGCTCTGGGATGCCCCAGGCAGGGATGTATTTTGTCTGCCCCATGCTGTCTCAGGACTTGCTTGTAGATCTCTGTCTGTTAAGGCGGTTGGTATCACAACCTGCTATTATGCTTGTGTTCCTGTCTTATCTTCTTTCTATATCTTAAGCCCATGTTTCCTTTGGCTTTGCCTTCCATTTGAAAGCTGTAGTGCCCTGCAGATAGTAAGAATTGCTGCTGCTTCATGCTTCTGGAATGCCGTTTGAATCTGCCAGGTAATCATCGGAAGACACCAGGAAATGAGGCAGCAAGGGTCAGTTAGTAGGGGTAGGCACATACAGACAGGTCAGCCAGGGTCAGCTAGTAGGGGTAGGCACATACAGACTGTGGAACAGGTCTGAAATGTAAATAGTGGAGAAAGTAAGTGGAAGCAGAAGGAAAATAGTAGCCGGCCTCTTAACTCATTTAAACATTTACTAAAGGTATTCAGAGCTCTTGGGTAGTCACTTGAATCTGATCTTTGGAGGAGTTACTCACAGTCTGGTGGAATTGGCAGTTCATATACATAAGTAGTCACAGAATCCCAGGATAACAAACATTGCATTGAAAGCTCCGGATTCCTATGGGCGGGGCACAGAGAATGTGATTAAGGAAGGGCAAAAGAGCTGACTTTTTTTTTTTTTTTTTTTTTTTCTCAAGAACTCAGAAATCCACCTGTCTCTGCCTCCTGAGTGCTGGGATTAAAGGCGTGCGCCATTAAGGCAGAGCTAACTTCTTGACAGGTTTTAGAAGAAAATTTTCTAGTTGAGAATGGCATGTGGAAAGCAGTCAGGATAGAAAGTCTTGGATAAGACTGGAGAGGAGAAAAGAGGTTTAAAAGCCAGGTGTGTACTAATCATAAAGACATGGTACATTGAGTAAGGCTTTTTCAAATTTTCATGATGTAGAATGAAATTTGCATCTTACAAAGACCATTCACATTAGCTGATAGATTAGAGATTAAAAACAAAAAACCTTGGGAATTCAATTGGACAGCAGAAGACCAGTGAGGGAGGGAGCTGGTGTTAGGAACAAGCTCAGGCATGAGCCATAGAACGGCATGAAAAGGAATGGGGTTATTGGATTCTGCCAGCAGGACTGCTCTCTGATCAGGTGTCAGATCAGGTGTCAGAGACTTAGCAGAGAAGTTCTAGCAATAAGAAGTATGCCGGGTGTGGTGGTGCACTCCTTTAATCCCAGCACTTGGGAGGCAGAGGCAGGCGGATTTCTGAGTTCCAGGCCAGCTTGGTCTACAGAGTGAGTTCCAGGACAGCCAGGGCTATACAGAGAAACCCTGTCTCAAAAAACAAAAAAACAAAAAAAGAAGTATGGTCATGAGTATCAATACGAAGCCTTCTGGATCTGAAATAGGCCCCACGGCCAGCCATGCAGCCTTGTGTGACAGCTCTAGAATACGTCCTGTCACCCCTCAGTGTCTCCTTCCCACTTCCTAGGTTCCCTCATAGTCTAAGCTATCTGGACAGGTCCCAGGTCTCAGATCTGTAGAGTCAGGAAGCAGAGCGGTGGTTTCTAAGGTCCCAGGTCTCAGATTTACAGAGTCAGGGAGCAGAGCGGTGGTTTCTAAGGTCCCAGGTCTCAGAGCTATAGAGTCAGGGAGCAGAGTGGTGGTTTCTAGGAAGGAGGATTATGTGTCATACAGAGAAACTCTTGCAGGTGACTGGTACTCGGGCTCTTTATCCTGTAGCAGTGACTTCATGTGTTTTTTTATATGACAAAACTGTATGTTAGAGCAATTTATTACATGCCAGTTATACCTCAAAAAGGTCTTAAAAAAATCTACAGTCAGGGCTGAAGATGTAGTTGAGTGGTAAAGAGTAGTGAGGCTCTGGGCCCATACTTAGAAATGCCCCCATACTAAGAAAACAACCCCATACTACCCCCCCCCCAACATTCAAAAGCACCAAAAAAAAAAAAAAAAAAGGCAGAGAACAGAAATCTGAATCACATGAGGACTTGTCAGGAAAATGTAGTCACAAGGCATCAGAAAACTGTCACCCACGTGACAAGACCTTACAGGGATAGTGATTGAATTTTTACAAAGTTATAAATTACTAGTACATAATCTCTTGGTTACTGCACTAGTCCATTTTTTGTTCCCTATAACAATATTGTTCCAGCCTATATGAGTGTTAATGGAAGAGACTCATCTTGCCTCACCATTCAAGAAGCATTCTTGTTTGTAAATGTGGCACTTTCCTGGTATGTCATTTACAAGGACATTTATACATGGTATTTTACATAAAGGATATTGAGATAGCAATGAACAATTTATAGCATATATGGAAGAATCCATATATTTGAATATAGTATCTGTTCGAAGCTAAGGTAAGAGAAGACTGTATACAAGCCTCAGTTACTTTGGTCTGTGGATGTAATGGATGCTGCATTCCAAGGTTTTTACTCGATGTAAGAAAGAGTCTCGCATAGTGAGGAATATGTAGCACACCCCCACTAGATGTACTTCCATAAATACCGTCTCTTTTGGCATTTGAAAGACTTACAGAAAGTTGCAGGTTCCCCCCTCTGACACCCCAGAATTACCAGTATTCTATTCAGTTCACTGATTGCTAATGATGTCTGCTAGCTGGTAGAAGGGGAAAGCCAGATCTAAATTCTTTTTATTTGAGTAGATGGTGTGTTGGTCAGGCCATTTCATAACAAAAGGCAGAGACCTTAAGTCTAGCTGAAAGGATGACACAAGAGTGAATATGAATTCTGGGGAATTCAGATATAGTCTATATTTGCACTGCGCAAAGGCACCAAACCTAGAGAGACTCAGGCTGAGATGGCATTGTAACCTGCACTGGCAGAGTCCCTGAACTACACCTAGCACTGCCTCCAGTGTCTAGAATGATGCTGTAGAACGAACAGTGACAGTACCTTGCACTGACCTATTCAGGGAATAGAAGGAAACAGCCTGGTTTTGAAGCTTTATCCTAACAGAGAGATGCTAGGATAACATTGTTGCCTGACTAGAAACACATTGCTGATAATCCCTTGCTGCATGAGTGCTGGGACATGTCTAGTGTTGTTAAGGGCTTTATTTGGGTCACTTGGATGTGTTCAGCCCTGTGAAGGGGTGGTCATATCTACATTTTATTGATAATAATATGAATCTACAAACTAGGACTTGCCCAAGGTCGTACAAAATCCTAAATTCCAGGGTTGGAATTTACACCTAGGTCCACTTGATACTAAGGGGGCAGAAGAAGAGACTATGTTACAGAATAGTAAAGTCTTTGAGAAGTTATTCTTTTTAGGATTATACTTTAAAAGCTTAATGATAGCCTAATCTGAAATATCAAGAATTATTTGCCTTAAATTTTACAGAGCTAGTGAAGTTTTTATATATCTACATAAAGTCTTATATTACCAAGGTCCAAGAGAGAGGCTTAAAAGTAAAGATTGGTCATTGAGTGTGCATTCTCCTTACCATGAAGAATGGATAGCCAGGACTGTTTTACAGGTCATAAGACAAATTTGATAGTTTATGTTTCCATACTAAACTATGGCAAAGTGCAGGGAGTCTTGGCCAGAGATTATAGTGATACTGGTTTCATAAATTCATCCTTTAAAACAGGTATCAGTATTATCTGCAGCTGAAGAAAGATATTCTGGAAGGAAACCTTCCCTGTACATTAGAGCAAGCCATTCATCTGGCTGGCTTAGCTGTTCAAGGTAAGCAATGCATGTGAAGTAGTACATCTGTCGGATTAAGATGTGTGTTAGAACCAAAACAGTAAAGGAGTCTGTAAGTAACTGATTTTCTACATGAATTTTTATAGTTTTTAATGTATTAATAGAATACTATGTTTTTATCTGGAGACTGACAGGAAGACCATTTGGATCACTTCAATGAAGTGTGAGACTTGTTTTGACATGTTTATGAAACATGTCAAAGGAGCAAACATGTATACACACACACACATCAAAGAATTTAATATGATAAGTGTTAATTTCACTTCAAGACTTGATTTGAACTCAGTATTTTGGGAAGAATAACCTTTCTATCAATGAGTTTGAAATTGTATTCATTTATATTTTAAGAACACCTCATCTCTTTGGTTTCTCTAATAATTGCTGTTCCAAATTACAGAGCATCCTCACTTGTAATAGAAGTGGGTTTGTTTCATACATTTAAAAAAATCAATTACACATGTCTATATATACATCTATGCTGCACAGAAATTTCTGCTGGTACATTATTTCAAGCGGTGACTGGTGTTTAATCATGGAAACTGGAATACAATCAAAAGAAAAATTAAGCTGGGCACAGTGCCATATAACTTTAATACTGGCAAGGAAGCAGATCTCTGTGAGTTCAAGTCTGTTCTATATAGAGATTTCTAGGTCAGTCAGGACTATAGAGTGGGGCCATGTCTCAAGTCAAAACAAGACACAAAGGAAAAAGGAAAAATGATGAAATTCTTCCAGATTCTAGCTGGCATAGGCACCTGTTGCATTGAGAATAACAAACTGACACCTTGGTGTGAGGTTCCCTATATGTTTTGCCTGAATGTATGTATTCACAGGACATGTTCCCTGTCCCTGTTTGACACTTATCTGTGCACAGAAGCACATGTCACATGCAGGGCAGGCTTGTCTCACTTCATAGACATTTTTCCCAAGCCAGCGTGCATGGATCCACCTATTGTTTTGTAGAATATACCCTAAAAATTTGCTCTATTAGCTGTCAGACAGAGTTGGTTTCTGAATTATATAAACATGTTATCTATACATACTTCTTGATTTCTGCCGTGCAAGTGTGTTGTTGTGAAAATTAAATGTAACCAACATGTGGATGTTTATCATTTTATTTAGCTGATTTTGGTGACTTTGATCAGTATGAATCCCAAGATTTTCTTCAGAAATTTGCCTTGCTCCCTGTGGTAAGACCTCTTTTAGCATTCGACCCTTTCATGTATAGCTTGCTCCTATACTCTTAACAATTCCTGATTGCCCACATGGTAGATGTTCTAAGCAGGACTAGCATTATAAAGTCACTGTAAACATCTCGTGCATCAATCTTTCCCTGTTACAGTCTTCCTAGTCTTTGTAAATTCACAAAATCCAAAGGTATAATTTTCTGTGCTGTACCTACAGGCATTGTTTTTGCCTTTGGTTATGAGTCCAAGGAGAGAGATTTGGTTTTGGTTTTGGAGAATTACAAAGTTACTGTTGGAATAAACCTGACTTGTTATCAGTGTTAAAACCCTGCCTTCTATGGTGTAAAGTTGCTGTTGAGGAAACGGATGTGAACATCTCATTGGCAGTGGGTTAGCACTGAGATCAGAACTGTCTCATGGATGTTTCCAACCTTAAAACTCAGCTGAAACTTCCCCTTGGAGGTGAGGAGAAGGCAGGGGAATGTTTTAACTTCTGAGCAGAAACCACCAAATTTCTTAGGTGCATCATGGCCAGGTACAGAAGCAAAGCTCCCCGGTGCTAGCTAGCACTGAAGTGGGTGAAGTCAGTGACTGTCGTGGTGGCTCCTTGTGAAAAATGTTCACGTGCTCATTGCTGTGTGTTTCCTTCAGGCATGGCTACAGGATGAAAAAGTGCTGGAAGAAGCCGCCCAGAAAGTGGCCTTGCTGCACCAGAAGTACAGGTAACCCAGAAAAGACCCACGGCGCATGGCCGCTGGATTTTGAAATATGCTTCAAATGTTAAGTTGGGAGCTTTACTGCAGCTTGTTTATGAAGGGAATAAGTAAGGTTCACTGTGTGCCAAGTACTGTTCTAAGTAAGTGCGTTCCCTAGCATTTCAGTTATTGTCTGTGTACCAATGGGGGAACAGATGATGTCCTTAAGGTGCCAGTTCATCACCCATGTATTAAATGTGTGAAAGTAACTGTCTTAGTCAGGGTTTCTATTCCTGCACAAACATCATGACCAAGAAGCAAGTTGGGGAGGAAAGGGTTTATTCGGCTTACACTTCCATACAGCTGTTCATCACCAAGGAAGTTAGGACTGGAACTCGAGCAGGTCAGGAAGCAGGAGCTGATGCAGAAGCCATGGAGGGATGTTACTTACTGGCTTGCTTCCCCTGGCTTGCTCAGCCTGCTCTCTTATAGAACCCAAGACTGCCAGCCCAGAGATGGTCCCACCCACAAGGGGCCCTTGATCACTAATTGAGAAAATGCCTTACAGCTAGATCTCATGGAGGCATTTCCCCAACTGAAGCTCCTTTCTCTGTGATAACTCCAGCTGTGTCAAGTTGACACAAACCTAGCCAGTACAGTAACTAAGCCTGTAGAAATGAGTGCATGATCAGGGAAGTCTGTCTTCTGGGATTCAGTGTGATTCAGCCCTCTAGGCACTCCTTCCTTTGTCCCCTCTCTCCCTCCCTCCCTCCCTCCCTCTCTTCCTCCCTCCCTCCCTCCCTCTTCTTCTGTCTCTGTCTCTGTTTCTCTCTGTCTCTGTCTCTGTCTCTCTCTCTCTTTAAATAGTGTTAGAGTTTGAACTCAGGGACTGTATATACTAGACAGATACTTTACCATTGAGCGACATCCTTGGCCCTTGAGATTTTTGAAAGTCTCAAGCTTGCTATCTTGCTGCCTCTACATCCTGAGCGCTAGACAAGCATCACCATGACCACTGCTCCCCCCCCCCCCCCCCTATCCTTTTGGAAACAGGATTTCTGTCCCCTGGGGAGCTATGATGAGAATCCTCATGTGTGTTGCCCAGATTATCCTTGCAATTCTCGTCTATACTGGTCCATGATGACTTTTTTTAATGGTGAACATCTATTGACTATAAGAATCTCCTAAGATTAGCTCTTATCTAAGCTGAGTACACAGGTTCCAGATACTTTATATATAAAATGAAATTCTGATAGCTCCAGTATTTTCTTTTTTTAAAATTTAATTTATTTTTTTCACTTCATATTTTATTCCCCACCCCCTTCCACCCACTGTTCCACATCTCATACCTCTTCCCCACCCCTCTGTCTCCACGTGGATGTCCCTGCCCCCGACCCTACCTGACCTCTAAACTCCCTGGGGCCTCCAGTCTCTTGAGGGTTAGGTGCATCATCTCTGAATGAACACAGACCCAGCAGTCCTCTACTGTATGTGTGTTGGGGGCCTTATATCAGCTGGTGTATGCTGCCTGTTTGGTGGTCCAGTGTTTGAGAGATCTTGGGGTCCAGATTAATTGAGACTGCTGGTCCTCCTACAGGATCGCCCTTCTCTTCAGCTTCTTTCAGCCTTCCATAATTCAACAATGGGTCAGCTGTTTCTGTCCATTGGTTGGGTGCAAATAACTGCATCTGACTCTTTCAGCTGCTTGTTGGGTCTTTCAGAGGGCAGTCACTCTAGGTCCCTTTTTGTGAGTGCTCCATAACCTCAGTAATAGTGTCAGGCCTTAGGACTTCCCCTTGAGCTGGATCCCACTTTGGGCCTGTTGCTAGACCTTCTTTTCCTCAGGCTCCTCTCCATTTCCATCCCTGTAATTCTTTTAGACAGGAAGAATTATGGGCCAGAGTTGTGACTGTGGGATGGTAACCCCATCCCTCACTGGATGTCCTGTCTCCTTGTTGGAGGTGGGCTTTATAAGTTCCCTCTCCCTACTGTTGGACATTTCTTCTAAGGTCCCTCCCTTTGAGTCCTGAGAGTATCTCACATCCCAGGTCTCTAGTGCATTCTGGAGGGTCCCTCTAACCTCCTATCTCCTGAGGTTGCCTGTTTCCATTCTTTCTGCAGGCCCTCAGGGCCTCAGTCCTTTTCCCTCTCCCAATACCAGATTATGTTCCCCTTTCTCCCACTCCCCCTTCCCCTCCCAGGTCCCTCCCTCCCTCCTTCCTACCCTCCCTCCCTCCCCACTTGGGATTGCTTTCTTCTCTCTCCCAAGTGGGACTGAGGCATACTCACCTGGGCACAGCTCCAGTATTCTTTAAGGAGAATATTACTTTCATCTTAAAAACAAAGGAAACTAAACTCAGAATGACTTAGGTCTCTGATATATGCTAAAAGTGTCTTGAAACTCAATGTGCCTGGTAATAACCTTCACTTTTTGTATGTATTCTCTCTCTACTCTGTTAGTTGCAAAAGAGTAACTTCCAAGAGTACCATCCCATCTCTCCCTGTGCTCCTTCCCAAATGCTCACAGTATTTTCTCACTCTCCAAAAATCATTACCCTACTCTTCTACCTCTGTGTCTACACAAACCATATTCCCTAGTGCATTTACTTCATCCCAAAGGCACACACTGACCCAAAGTCACACATGGACCCAAAGGCACACATGGACCCAAAGGCACACACTGACCCAAAGGCACACATGGACCCAAAGGCACACATGGACCCAAAGGCACACACTGACCCAAAGGCACACATGACCCAAAGGCACACATGGACCCAAAGGCACACATGACCCAAAGGCACACATGGACCCAAAGGCACACATGGACCCAAAGGCACACTTGGACCCAAAGGCACACATGGACCCAAAGGCACACTTGGACCCAAAGGCACACACTGACCCAAAGGCACACTTGGACCCAAAGGCACACACTGACCCAAAGGCACACACGGACCCAAAGGCACACACGGACCCAAAGGCACACACTGACCCAAAGGCACACACGGACCCAAAGGCACACACGGACCCAAAGGCACACACGGACCCAAAGGCACACATGACCCTGTTTTTTGTCATTTTATTTCATTCATTTTTTTTTTTTTTCTGTCCTTAAATAATAGGACTTCGGAACCTATTAGTACTTTCTTCCTTTATGAGACAGAATGCTGGGTGGTTTGACTTAAAAATAAATAGCACAATTCTCTGCCTTCCAAGAATGTGTTTCCAGCAATCTTAGGATAGGCAGCATAATCCACTGTGGTAGTATCTAGCCATAGAAAAAGTGCAGTGAGAGAGGTGTGGACAGATTGTGTGAGGACTGCATTGGCCAGGGGAAAGTCCTGGGGATCCTCGGAGAATCTGACAGGAGGAGCAGTATAGTCACTGAGTATGGATGGTAGACATGTGAGAAGGGGGGTAAGGAGGAGGTAGAGGATATGGGTGCACAAAGGTTCAGACGTGCAGGGAATGCAGTACAGTGTAAGCAATGCAAAGTCTGGGATGGCTGCAGTGGGAGGAACCTTGGTACTTGGGGGAGCAGCAGCTGATGGATGAGTCTGGGGGGGGGGAGCACCCTTCTAGGGCTCCAGTCATCTGAACTAAGAGGGACCCATGTGTAGCCTCTTCCTGCCCCTGCTACATTTATCATTGAGTTTGAGTGTTCTGCCTGCATGTATGTATGTGTATCATACACATGCCTGTGAGAGTAGAAGAAGATACCAGATCTCCTGGAACTAGAGTTACAGGTGATAGTGAGCTGCCATGTGGGTGCTGGGAATCAAACCTAGGTCCTCTGGAAGAGCAGCTAGTGCTCTAACCACTGAGAAAACTTTTCGGTCCCATTACTTGGTTTTTAAACCAAATTCTCATTATTTTCTGATTTTTTAGGATAATTAAGCAATTGGTTGCTACTTTAGGTAAAAACTCCTTGATTTGCATTGATGACATCTTAGTAGCCGCTTTGTCCCTTGTCTTTCCTTCTTATCTTCCTGAAGCACAAGGTTAGGTATCCTTGCCTTCTGCCTTCAGCACAGTGCTTCATAGGTAGTCCATTTTTGATATTTTTTAGAGGATCAATATAAGCAAATATATATATATATATATATATATATATATATATATATATATATATATATATATATATATATGTAATTATGTATCTCCAGATGCTTAGAAGCCTGAAATGTTTATAATGTTCTGTTCCAAACTGATGCACATCGTTTAAGAAAGCTTAGGTTCGGAGCAGTCTCACTAACATCTGTTGGATTGCAGAGGGCTCACAGCTCCTGAGGCCGAGCTGCTGTACATGCAGGAGGTAGAGAGACTGGATGGCTACGGAGAGGAGAGCTACCCGGCCAAGGTACGAATGACTAGTTAGAGTTAAGAGTAGCAAGCTGGGCGTGGCTGTGTGGACCTGTAGTCCACTCTGGTGGCTCAGATAGGCAACTCATTTGAACATAGACTAGGAAGGGGGGTGTGTGTTGAAAACGTGGAGGAGGGGGGCGCTTAGCAATTTGAGAAAATAGCATGGCTGAAGCCTTTGTGAGCAGACGTGCGTAGTGAGACGCGGCCTCGTATTGACAGTTGTGCTTTGGTAGAGTCAGGAAATAGAGTTTTTGGGTTTTTGTTTGTTTGTTTGTTTGTTTTTAAGATTTTATTTATTATTATACATAAGTACACTGTAGCTGTCTTCAGACGCGGTGTCAGGTATCATTACAGGTGGTCATGAGCCACCATGTGGTTGCTGAGATTTGAACTCAGGACCTTTGGAAGAATAGTCAGTGCTTTTACTCGTTGAGCCATCTCGCCAGCCTGGAAATAGCATTCTTAAGAGTCTAAACTTGGCTCAGAGGGTCAAGGCACTTGCCACCAAGCCTGATGACCAGGGTTTGATCCTGGGATCCACATGGTAGAAGGAGAAAACCAATCCACACAGGCGTGTGCTCCCCACAGACAAAGTAAATGAATAAAGGCAAGAACAAAGCGATTGTAAAAGCGCCCGTGCTCCTCCTATTGCCTTACTCATGGCAGGATGCTGGCTTTGCCCATTCTCGTTTCTTTCTGCGTTGTTGCCCTCTGGGTCTCCTGGACGATGTTTACCTGGGAAACAAGTTTAGGGGAGTGGATGCGCTTGTCCCCATGCTCTGTTTTCCAGGGGTCTCCTCTTTCTTCTCTCCCTCTAGGACAGCCAAGGAAGTGACATATCCATTGGTGCCTGTCTGGATGGCATCTTTGTGAAACACAAGAACGGGAGGCCTCCTGTGGTGTTCAGGTATTGTTCTGTGTTTTAGATACTTAAGTGGTTATTGCTGACAAGCCTTCCCTTAGTTCTCACCGGAAAATGGAGATATTCCTTTTCTAAAGTTAAATGCCACCCAAATACAGCCTTTGTTAACATTCTACTTTCTTCCAAAACAGATCTGCAGCAAAAAAGGGCGTGCAGTGATGGCCTGCTTGTAAATGCTTAAAACGTGCCACTCTGCCACCACAGAGAAGCCATTCTTTGCTTTGATAGGGAATTTTTTGTTTGAGTTCTGCTCTCTGGGACTGCTTATTCACTTGGGAAAAATCTAGGCTTCCTTTTGACTATTAGTTATGTAACAAAATTACTAAAATGCCAACATCTCAGCAAACTTCTGTTTTTGTAAAGTTGATTTCCTGCCACTATAAAATGCAGTGCAGTTTGTACAAGTCTTGGAGGTTATGTCATTGGAAGGCACAGTGACAGACAGGGACATGCTCAGAGTGGAATGCAGTTTCTGAGATGTGAACTTACAGGTAGCGTAAGATTACTTTGTAGTATTTTTGTATTCCAGTCATATCTTTTTGGACACATAATAATATTTTATTAATTCTTGGAGATTTTTATATCTTTATATAAAGTCTTTGGACCATATTACACCCATTTCTCCCCCTAACTCTTTTGGATAAAATCCCCAACTTGGTATCAATATACATAATATATATAATATATATTTGAAACCTATGGAATCCATACACTTCAATGTATGATATGGTGTCATACACTGGAGCACAGTCAACCTGTGAGAGGCCACTTTCCCTCCCCAAGAAGCCACCAACTGTTGGTAGCTCCTCAGCTAGGGGTGGAGATGGGTTTGAGCTGTGCTACAGCCACAGCTGCTGTGAGTTCACAAGTGTCAGCATGCCACTGGTGCCTAGATGACACTGTTCCACTCTATTCTTCCTTGTCCTCTGGCTCTTATAGTCTGCCTTCCCTTTCTTCCACGATGGTCCCTGAGCCGTGGTGAGAGGGTGAGTGACATAGATGAAACACTCCAGAGACACCTTCCCTGTGCACTTTGGCCAGCTTGTGCTAAGCACCTCCCACCCACAGCACAAAGAAGCTTCTGTAAGGAAGTCTGAGAGCAGCGCTGATAGATGTGTATAGAGATAGCAGCCGGGAGGGCAGTTTGAGACTGTGACCATGTAGCATGTAGTAGGTTTTCCCCTGGGGCCAGTGAGCTCCCCAACATCTCCTCCTTCCTCACTTGGAGCTAGCCTTACATTCATGCAGGAAGCCGTTGGTTACCCTGTAACATTTGCGCCACTACTGCATCTGTAAGCGTATCCTGCCTGCCTGCTACTGTAGCACAGCACTCTTTCTTGGCTGGGTAAGACCACTGCTGATGACCCTCTCCCAGCATCCTGCATCTCATCTTCGGGTTCCTGCCCAGTACCAGCTTGCCCTCTTCCATTTGTGTTTAAATGTAGTGTGTTAGGTCACTTAGGTTGCGTTGTTCACTCTTATCTACTCTTATCTATACGTCCTTAAAATCTAGACTCTTAGAAAGTCTGTTATGATCTTCTAAAAATATTTGCAATTTTACTCTGTTGTATTTTCTATTTTACCATTCTAGTTTCTATTCTATTTTACTCTATTTCTTTCTTTTTTTTTGTTCCGGTCAACCCTGCTCGCTCTGGTCTGCCCCCCCCCCCCACTCCGGCCAGCCCCACTCGCTCTGGTCGGTCCCACTTGCTCACTCCCTGCTCTCTCCTGTCCAAGGATTCATTTATTATTATTCATAAGTACACTATAGCTGACTTCAGAAGCACCAGAGGAGGGCGTCAGATCTCATTACAGGTGGTTGTAAGCCACCATGTGGTTGCTGGGATTTGAACTCATCACCTTCGGAAGAGCAGTCGGGTGCTCTTACCTGCTGAGCCATCTCACCAGCCCTATTTTACTCTATTTCTGTTTTCTATTGATGGAAGCAACACAAGGTTTATATTGTTTCCATCAAGCAGGGAAGCAGATCTGTGACTTTTAACTGTTGGTTCCTCTGTGTCCAGCATTCATTAGTGTAAGTTATCAGGTATCCCGTGCTGTGTAGACTGCTTTCTTTATCTTTTCTCATGTAATCATCTTCAGAATGACTGGGGGCGGGGGCAGACATTGCCACCAGTCTTCACATAGGATAATGGAGGATTAAATAATCCAAGTGATTTGCCCAAGGTCGCCCCATTCACAGCTTCAGATCATCTACCTAAGCTGCCCCTCTCAGGAACTGTGCCACATGGCCTTTTTATTTTATTTTATTTTATTTTATTTTATTTTTATAGCTTCTTTTATGTTTCTATTTTCTACTTTATTCTTGAGAACTGGTCTTCCCCTTTAAGAACCTTTTCACTAAAATGACAGCTCCTCTTTGTCTCGCTCTGCTCTTCTGCCTTTGGGCCCCAAATTATTCGGAGTGGCAGCGGCCACGGATGGCAGACAGGCTTGGGTAGCAGAGCCCCTCTGTTCCTGTGCACTGCCTGTGCGGGGCCGCCTCCTGTGCCAATGGGGCTCTGGTCCCCAATCCGCTTATAGTGAATCTTCCCAGCGTGCTGAGCTGGGGGCATTGGGACAGGAAAATGCACCAGGATGTGCTCAGACAGCAGCACTGTACTCAGAGGCCATATGGAAGTATACAGGTGGTGGCTTTCTTCACCACACAGCAAATTTCAAATTTGCCTCATTTAATACAGTGCACATACAATCTTTAGGTGTAACAACTGAGCAGTAAGTCAGTAAGTTAATTTTGATTTAACACATTCTAACTAACTAAATACAATACAAGCTGAACATCCTGAGTCCCCTTATCCCCAAATAAAGATGTGGGGTACAAAGGATGGAGTTCAGTGGTAAGCACTGACTTTATGTTTGCGAGGCCCTGAGTCGGCGGGAGAGGGAAAGAGTTTCCCCTTGAAGTGCTTCATGTTCAGGGCTTTGGATTTCCAGGTTATGGCTGCGCAACCACTGCTGGATTCCAAATATTTCAAACTTTCCAGTTTCTGGAATTCAGCACTCTCTGATCCCAGTGGTTCTGAGGGGGCAGTGATGGCTCGGGACTGCTGAGCATCTTCCAGACTCAGTTTCTCCTGACAGTATCACGAAGCTAGGTAATGAGAAATCTCACCTGCAAAAGCTAAAGGTGATAGAATTAGGAGATGCGGGATGCAGTTTATGTCCTACGGACAACACTGAGAATAATTCACCGCAGTTCCTGAGCACTAATCTTTCTCTTCACCCCGCAGCTTCGCAGAGCGCACCTCCATCTCTCGTCCCTTCCTTTATCGTGTTTGCCTTCACTGCTAACCAGTGTGCTTGCTTTTATGCTGTCTGGTGTCTTCCCACCCTCCCATCTTTGCAAGTGCCTCTTTAGGGATCATGGCCATACTGACTTTAGTATCTCCAGGGCCTGGTCCAATCCTCATCATTGTGATAATGGGTGCCCTTTAAAGTTTGTTCATAAGTAGTTGAGGCATGAGCAACAAGCTATAACATAAGTATCTTTGATTCTTAAGTCAAGAGCAAGTCAGGTGTATTAATTACTTTCCTGTTGCTGCGATGAACTTCTTTGATAAAAAGCAATTTAAGGAGATCTGACGCCCTCCTCTGGTGCTTCTGAAGTCAGCTATAGTGTACTTATGAATAATAATAGTAATAAATGAATCCTTGGACCGGAGAGAGCAGGGACTGAGCAAGTGGGGCCGACCGGAGTGAGCAGGGTTGACCAGAACAAGGAAAAAAAGAAGCAATTTAAGGATGTTTATTTTGGCTTACAACTCCAGAGGTTTAGAGTCCACAATGGCAATGGAGGCATAGTGGAAGGTATCCAGGTATAACAAGTATAAATATATATATTATATAGAATAATAATAGTAAGTATACATATATATATATGTTTTATATTATATATAAGTAATTATATATAATATATAAGCATAATAAAACATATTAGATGCAAACATACTCATATATAATATTTATATAGTAATTTAAATATAATGTACTTATTTTTTGCATATATATTTAAGTCACATATCAAGCTTAAGGGAAAATGATGCATTACATCTCCCAGTGTGCATTTGTGCACTCAGCATTCTCTGTTGTTCTCTAGGTGGCACGACATCGCTAACATGTCGCACAACAAGTCCTTTTTTGCACTAGAGCTGGCAAATAAAGAGGAGACCATCCAGTTTCAAACTGTGAGTGGACACAAAAAGACCATGGGAGGCTGCTCAAAAAAACGTTAGCAAGTTAGCATTGCTGGTTTCTCTGTTGTGTACTGGGGATGGGGAGTTTGAACTAATTTAGGACTTCATAATTCTACGTGCTATAAAAATTTATGCTTTAAATGTTACAAAATGGCACTTGGGGAGAAATGCTCCCTTGTTGAAGGCTGTTGAGCAAATGAGTCTTTGTGTTTGTATTCTTTGATTCAAGTGCCTTTTTTTTTTTTTTTTTTTTTTTTTTTTAAATATATATGAGTACACTGTAGCTCTCTTCAGACACCAGAAGAGGGCATTAGATACCATTCCATATGGTTGTGAGCCACCATGTGGTTGCTGGGATTTGAACTCAGGACCTCTGGAAGAGCAGCAGTCAGTGCTCTTAACCGCTGAGCCATCTCTCCAGCCCCCTTGAGTGACTTGTGAAGTACTTGTAAGGATATTGAAGTAGAGGAGAAAGTCAGCATAGCTACTGGCCTAGCGCTGGGGAGCAGCTCTGTGGTGCTGCTTAGCCTTTATCTGCCCTTGCTGTCTTAACAAAGGCCGTATTAAGACCCCGCAGCAAATATTTTACTTGGAAAGTCTCTGAGAGGTATTTATTTCTCAGGAGTAGAGTTGATACTTGATACAAACACGATGTCTAGGAACTGCTGGCTCATACTGCTGAGCAGGACATTTCATGTTCACCATTAAGTTCTCACAGCTTTCAGAGGTTAGCCACGGGGCTAGGAAATGATGGAGTCACTGTGGGGATGAGAGAGTCACAGGGTGGGGGAGGGAGAGGGAGTCACCGTGGGCAGAGGATGGTGTAGACACAATGTCTCTGTCTTCCTCTCTGTGTGTTTCATCTACCAGGAAGACATGGAGACAGCCAAGTACGTGTGGCGGCTGTGTGTGGCACGGCACAAATTCTACAGACTGAACCAGTGTAACCTGTGAGTATCTATCTCCTGCTCTGGAAATTGTAGAAGATCATTTGGGAGTGAAAAAAAAAAAGGAAAATTGCATTTCCTCAGTTTGGATGTGTATCAGGGGACTGCATAGAGAAGCTGAGTCGTACTTTCCATTGAGTGGGTTCTACGGCTTGAGCTGTGCAGCAAGCACCTCTCACCTCCTAATCCTTGAAGGCCTTTTAAAAAAGAAAAGGATTCTTTCCCTCCCTTTTCTCTGCTTTTCTTTGGGGATCAAACCTACTACATGCTAGGCAAGCACTCCCCACTGAGCTATGTTCCCCAAGCTGAGATCTCAGTATGGAGCCTTAGTGGGCCTGGAAAGTGCTATGTAGATCAGGCTAGCCTCAAACTCACAAATATCCATCAGATTGTCTCTGCCTCTGGGGTGCTGGGAGGCCTGGGCCACCATGTCTGGTGTGGAAGTAGTATTTTTTATAGTTTTTAGTCACTATCCCGGTCAGTGTTTTGAGGAAAGATTATTCATCTTTCATATATATAAATTATACAAAGGAAGAAGCTGACACGTCTGCACATGTGTGTGAGGACCTTGCTGCTGTTCTGACATGTCTGCACATGTGTGTGAGGACCTTGTTAATAGTTATCCTCTCTCATATCCTCATCAGAGCCCTCTCTTTCCCCTCTTTGACACTTTCCTTCAGCTTACTTGCTTGCTACAGAGTTCTGCTTTCTGGTTCTGGCAGGCTTTGTACTCACTGCGTAGCTCAAGTGGGCCTCAGACTTGCAGCAATCCTCCTGCTGCAGCCTTCCAAGTGCTGGGATTATTGGCTTGAGCTACCACACCCACAGCTTCTCCTTTTACTTTTATGTGCAGGTATGTGTGTGTATACACACATACACCACACACACACCACACACACACACACACACACACACACACACACACACACACACACACCTTTTCTGCTCTCTGCCCACTCTTCTTGAATTTGTGTATGAAATTGTTATATTCAGAGGAGATGACATTATTTTTCTCTATAATAATAATTACAAAATCTCCTGGAACACAGCCCTTTCGTTTGAAGCTTTTCATAAATGGAGGGCCATTCATGATGAGCCGTCACCATCTCAGTTCATTTTTTTTCCTTGAAAACAGTAGTGACAGCCATCATGAAGAAGCCTTGGAGTGTGATGCCGTCTAGTAAACCCTGTATTGCATTGTGGCTAATGTCTTTTTGAAAAGCATATTTTAGCAGTTCCTAATTTTAATGATTTTAAAATTCAGAGAGAAAAGCGATGGATATGTGTGGAAATCCTTAAGCCCTTAGAACTATAACTCTTGGCCTATTGCCAAGTGTGAGTGAGGCTGCGTGGATATTATTAGCTCCATGTGTTATTCTCACATGAAGAACACTTGATTCTCTTTACAGCTACTGTGTGTGAAGGGCTATTTTTCCAAGTTTTGTTTTTAATTTCTGCATATCTGGGAACTACTAGTGTATTTAAGAGTGTGTGAAACAACATATTACCTTGAACAGTTTGTTCTCTGGGTAAGGTAAGTGAAGCTTCTGCTATTAAACCCGCACATTTTGATGGGGAAGAAAACTGAAAATGTTTCAGCCATTTCCTGAAGGCGCAGGTCTAGTAACATCTAATCTTTCAATGACGTTGAGGTGTTGGTAGGGCTTGTCCTTATAGTCCAGCTGGGTAAGCTTAGTGTGCTGAACAGCTAACTATGGCTTAGTGTGCTGAACAGCTAACTATGGCTTAGTGTGCTGAACAGCTAACTATGGCGAAGTGTGCTGAACAGCTAACTATGGCTAAGTGGTGGTTACCCCTGTTTGGAACTGGAGTCTACTTCCACAGAAAGGAATCCCTTTCTCTACAGTGTCTGCACCCTTCCTATGTTCTTTCTTTCTTTCTTTCTTTCTTTCTTTCTTTCTTTCTTTCTTTCTTTCTTTCTTTTTTTGTTTTTTCAAGACAGGGTTTCTCTGTATAGCCCTGGCTGTCCTGGAACTCACTTTGTAGACCAGGCTGGCCTCGAACTCAGAAATCCACCTGCCTCTGCCTCCCGAGTGCTGGGATTAAAGAGCCACCACGCCCGGCTCTTTCTTTCTTTCTTTCTTTCTTTCTTTCTTTCTTTCTTTCTTTCTTTCTTTCTTTCTTCCTTCCTTCCTTCCTTCCTTCCTTCCTTCCTTCCTTCCTTTCTTCCTTTCTTTCTTTCTTTTCCGGTTTTCACTGTGTTTATTACTAATATAAAAAAGTTAAAAAGAAAAAACAAATCATTCTTAGTTCTCCAACAGCTCTCTCTCCTCTTGCGCACACACCTCCTGCCCCACTTCCGTAGGGCCTGTTCAAACCCAACATGGTCACTGCTGTTTTCACAGAAAACACGCAGTGCCAGGGAAGTAAGAGGGTCAGAGATGACAGTACTGTTCAGGTTCCATCCATTCACAAAGTCAAATCAAAGGGTCGGTGGCCTCACAATGACAGAGCCTAACTAAAACGGGCCAGGCGGGAGCTGTGTGGGGAGGCCCACCTGAGGCTTTCCAAGACACCATTGGCCTGTCAGACCCAGAATGCCCGACAGCAGGAGAGGGCACGATGGGGAGGCAGCCTGTCCTCCCGTCCTCCTGTCCTCCCGTCCTCCTGTCCTCCCGTCCTCCTGTCCTCCTGTCCTCCCATCCTCCCGTCCTCCTGTCCTCCCGTCCTCCTGTCCTCCCGTTCTCCTGTCCTCCCGTCCTCCTGTCCTCCTGTCCTCCCGTCCTCCTGTCCTCCCGTCCTCCCGTCCTCCTGTCCTCCCGTCCTCCCGTCCTCCTGTCCTCCTGTCCTCCCGTCCTCCCGTCCTCCTGTCCTCCCGTCCTCCCGTTCTCCCGTGTTGGGAGGTAAGTGAACTCCAGAGGGCACCAAGAGCCTCACTTGATTTGGCAGAAAAACTTACTCTAGTGTTGGGAAGTCATACACACACACACACACACACTGCCACTGAGGAAGGCTACAAAGGGTGTACAGTTTCACAAAGCACAGTGACCACAGGCCTTAGCGATGGGCTCATGCTACAGACAGAAACTAGGACGTCCAAAAGCAGGTAGAGGCTGTTCAAGGAGCAAGTCTGTACCAGTCATGCAAACTCGACCTCAAGGCCAGACAACCTGGTGCACTTCTTGGAAGCTGCAAACACTGGGGTTTTACGTGAAAGGACTTGAAACAATCAGCTAGAGGATAAAAGACTGCTCCGGGGCTCTTGGGAACTGAGGGCAATACTGAGGGACAGGTGGACAAATGCACAAGAAACAGCACCAAAGGCTTCCTCTTGAGCAGTCTTTTGGCAGAGGGGAAGATCCAGGAGGCAGTGGAAGGTAGCAAGATGGGGTCCCGAAGGTCTCTACAGCCTGGATCAGAAGACAGTGTGCACTGTGCACTAGTGACAATCACAGCTCTGGACCCCAAATGGGAGAGATGATGAAAGGGGTGGATGTGTCAGTGCTTGAAGGTGACAGAAGAGCCTTCAAGTGACTATGATGGAGCCCCAGAGAGTGAGTGCATGGCCACTAGGTCAGAGGGCTCCTTCCAGCCTGGGTGGGAAGGCACAGTGTCACAGAGGAGGTCCATTGACGCCTGGATGGTAGAAGGCGCAATGGTCTTCATATCGACAGTGGCCCTTAGAAAAGTGCAGGCAGACAGGGCGGTCTTCCATCATCTGGGGGCTGTCCTTGGGTGGGTAGGTATTCTTGACAAGAGACCAGCTTCTGAGCCTTCGTGGGTTTCTCACCTTTTTGTAAAAGCTTTGCCTAGAGGGACCCCCATGGCCTGGCCCAGGAAAAGGAGGTTTGGTATTGATACCCCACCAACCACGACCATACAGGCTAGATCAAGGACTGAGGCCTCCTCGAATGTAGCCTCTACCCTGGGGAGAAGGCGGGAGACTCAGCAGTGGGGGGATCATCTGTCCCCTTGATCCTGGAGGACTCCTGTGGAAGGCTGACTTGGGATCACCAGGCTTCCCGTTAGCTATGGGGGGAGGGCCCAGAAGGCTGGGTGGTCCCATGGGGCGCTCATCCTCCTCATCTCCAGGCTCGTCCCGCTAGGACAGTGCGAGATGCTGAGCCTGCGCCTGCTCCTGCTGCTTGCTGGTCCTGCTTCTTTCGTTTCGGCATAGCAGCTGCGGCAATGGCGAGTCCTGTCACCGCAGGCCAGTCCACAGGGCAGGTAGCGCAGCCCGGGCTCTCCTGCCAGGGGCCATCCTCTCCTCCTATGTCCTTTCTATAGGATAGTAGTGTTGGGTGCTTCTAACTTTGGCCCAGGTGATACTTACACTTATAGGATCTAGTATTTCTCTTTCCACCCAGACAATATACTGGAGGTAGTGAGATCACCTTTTATGTTAGCTTAGAAGCTCCCTTTGTTTTTTATGTATAAACAGGAATAATGAGACCATCCTTCTTTCAGGACTGTATTAGATATTAAGTGTGATACCAGTGCCAATCAGGTCAAAAGGCCTCCTCTGGTTTCCCAAGCACAGAGTTAGCTGGCAGCAATCAACTCTTCTAGACTCTATGAAGAAAAAGTGAGCACGGGATACAATATTTCTTGGTATAGGGCTTTTTCTCCCTTCTTTGTGCGTTGTACCCTCCAACCTGCAAAGCTAAGTGAGAGAGAGGGCCCAAGAACCGTGAGAACAGCAAATTTTCCAGTCAGCAGCATGCTAATGGCTGGGCAAAGTGAAATGAGCTAGCCCTCTAGGATGTGGGTGAACGTAGCAGCCGGTCCACTTCTGTTTGGAGACTTCTGTAGTTCGCAGACTGCAGCATCCAGTCTCAAGGGACTGGAAGATGTAGTCCCCTCCTTCTCTTCTGGCTTGCTGGGTCCCCAGAGGGGAGACAGGACTCACTGAAGAGTGTCAGTCCTTGGAAAAAGCAGGAGTCGGAGATATGGGGATTATCAAAGGTCCCCACAGTCGGTGGGTCTCCCACTCTTCTCCAAGGCTTGGGGACAGGAAGCTGTCCTGGAATTGGTGTGAGGCAGCTTCCTCTTCTGTGCAGGTGCTTGGGTAGATGGGATCACTGTGACCTACAGTGAAGCCAGTCCCTAACCTTTTATTTTCTGTAGCCTGGTTTGGTCTCTGCTTGCCCACACCCACGGTGGCATGTTGGAGCAAGGATCCAGAGCCAGGTCATTGACCTTGTAGCAGCCTGTACATGCACCTCTGGCCCGCCCTAAAACGGGGAGCTTTTGCTTTTCATTAAAGCACAGGAGGAAAGTCATTGAAACAACATCCCGGGGTACTTCCATTGCCCAACACATGATCAAAGCCTGCCCTTTGCTATCTTTGAGTAAACCAATGGCCAACATAAAAGCTCACAGAGCAAGTGAGACATCTCTTAGAGTTTTAAGTTAGTAGATTAATTTAGTGCATGTGGTGTGTGTGTGTGTGTGTGTGTGTGTGTGTGTGAGAGAGAGAGAGAGAGAGAGAGAGAGAGAGAGAGAGAGAGAGAGAGATTGATTGATTGATTGTAGGGACTGCACTCAGGCATCCAGCAGACCTGCCCATTCAAATGCTGGTTCTACCACTTGTTTGCCATGTGATCAGGTGTGAGCTACCTAATCTAAGCATCACTTTCCTCATTTGTAAAACAGAGATAATGACCGACCTCCCAGATGGTATCGTTAAGATTAAGATAACCACAGGTAGTCTTAGCCCAGTTTCACCAAGCAACATCGTGCATTTCACTTGAGCTAAGAGCCATTTTATTATCCTCTCCAGTGCACACACTCTTGCTATTAATCTAAGGAGTTTCTGTGGCCGGCTAGCACAGACAGCATCCCACAGAGCCAACAGTTGTTTTCCTTTATGTGGGAACTTGATGATGGCTGGCCTTTCTTTGAACTGAGCTTAGAAGAACCATGAGAAAAAGGCAGAGTGTTAGAAAGGTTGCCTGCATCAGACCTTTCTGCAGGTAGGGCTCTTTTGTTCCAGTTTTTGTTTTTGTTTTTTTAGCAGAACTGGCTTCTGCTTTTTCCTTCCCACTGGATGTTGCCAGTAAGATGCCAGTGGGTAAGAATGGCTACCTCTGTTCCTAGGCCCTGTGTCCTTTGATTCTGTACTTCATACCCTGAAGATGTGTGTTCTTGCCCAGGCTGGCCATCTGTGCAGATGGTGTTAGGCATTTGTTGGTAAGTGTGGTCTGTCAGCAGCTCCTTCTCCCACTTGTAAATATACGTTGGTTTTGGATTTTTTTTTTTTTTTTTTTTTTTTTTTTTTTTTTTTTTTTTTTTTTTTTGGTTTGTTTTGTTTTTAGTTTGGGAAGAGCACTCTTTTGAGACAGGATCTCTGTAGCCCTGGCTGTCTGGGAAATAGTGCTAAAGGCCAGCAGGCCTTGAATTCAGAAATCTGCCTGCCTCTACCTCCTGAGTGCTGGAACCATGTGACACCACCCTTTGATGATTTTAAAGCTCAGTTTATCTAGATGGAGAGCCAGTGATAAGACTGAACACAAAGTCCCTTTAAACTGAGGCTTGCCTGTGTACAGTGCCCAGAAGCAAATTCAGTATCAAAGTAACAAAGATCAGAGTCTTGTGCATACTTAAGGGATACTCTAAAAAGACCCACATATACCCTGCAAGCTCGGGCACTTGACGGGATGTTGGAAAGCTATATGTATGTTTTAGAAAATAGACACAGCTGCACCATAGAGCCCTAAAGTTCACTGCCAGGAAAAGAAAGGAAATGACAAGAGACAACCGGAATACCTCCCAGGTGTGGGAAAGGGAGTTGTTTAAAGAAATTGCCCAGTAAGTACATAGGAATCACTGGATGTCCAAGAGTTTTCAATTTAAAGGTCTTGTAAAAATAAGCTAAGATCCGGAGCGTAATGCAGATACCATTATCAAAGTGCTAAGAATAATGCTAGTTTAGAAGAAAAGAGACTTCTTTCTGGCACATTTGCTGAGTCAGTGAGTTTGTTTACTTTGTGATGGCGGAGTTTTAGTAATGGTCCTTAGAGCGCTAACCTATGTCACAGAATGTATCTGTAATCGGTTATGAATCACTCAAGCTCTTGAGCCAGGAGCAGGTGGTAAGTTAAAATGCCCTTGACAGAATTATGGGCATTACCAACATTAGCAAGAATCTAATGCATCTTCATCTTCATACCATACCCACTCACACTTACTAAGGAGCACAGATGCAAAGAGTCTGTGTGCATGCACGCGTGCACATGCGTGTGTGTGTGTGTGTGTGTGTGTGTGTGCTGCGTGCGCGCGTGTGTGTTTTGTTCTGGGAGGCTGTGGAGTCCTGCATGAGGAAGTGACAAGGCTCTTTTCTGTAAATTACAGCACGTCTGTCCTTTTGTCATCTGCCTTAGAATGTACCTGACTCTGGATCTTTTTGTTATTGTTGTTTCATGACAGTGTCACTCTGTCTCCTAGCTAGCCTGTAGTTCAGATGTCACCCAGACTGGCCTTAGACTCCTGTACACCTTAGCCTCCTGCACACTGGAGTTACAGGTGTAAGCCAGCACACCCACTCCCTGCTCCCTTCCTGAATCCAGTTTATTGTTACAGACTATGAAGTGTGTCCCCTGGGCTCACAGTTGTCTTCTCCCACAGGCAAACTCAGGCTACCACGCTGAACTCAGTCAGGAGGGGATCATCTTCCAGGATGTCTCTGGTAAGAAGGAACATGCTCGCCTCTCTCTCCTAGTGATATCACTCTCTTAGTTAAAATATGCTTTGGACACTATGTTGAGTTTGAACCACAAATGTGTGTTGATGTTTGATGATTTTTATCCAAAGAAATAGTGACTTCTGTACGTTTAACTTAAGATTTATTGTACATGTCTAAATATTAGATACAACCAAATATTATGAACTTTAACTGTTAGCCAGAAATCCTGAGTAGGTATTCCGTTTACTTAATGACTTTGTCTTATAGGGTTGAGTGTAGTACTTAGAAGGTTTTTCTATCATGAGTTTAGACAAGAAGGTTTGTATCCATTCCTTTTTGTTCATAAGCTTTTGGATGCAGACTTTCTTGTGCTGTCTAGTAACCTTGGTGTCAGTGCAAAGAGCTTGTTTTTGCCACGTGGGAGACATTGAAAATGACAGATATGTTAAGACCTCCTTTGTCTTCATGGTTATTCTCCACTGTCATACATTTAACTCCTGTAGAAGTCTTTTTGGTGAAGAGAAAGAGTCCAGCAAAGAATGACTTTACCTTTTTCACATGGGCAATGTGTTTTAACTCTATGTCCAACTTTCCATTTCTTAGCCTAAGCCCCAGCCCTATGCGATGCCTCCCCCACCCCAGCTGCACTATAATGGACATTATACAGAGCCATTTGCTTCTTCCCAAGGTAAAGTACACTGAGCCCGCAAAGCTGTGCGCAGTTATTACTATGAATAACTCTGTGAAGACCTAGGGGTCTTGAAGTCTGGATGGTTTCTTATTGCAGTTTTACCCCAAAGTGTTGTCCCAACGACAGCCATCCTGGAATCACAGAAGAAGACATCTTATTTAGGCCAGGCTTCCCTTAAGTTCACGATTCTCCAGTCTTCATCTCCCAGGTGGTGGGATTATAGGCATGTGCCACCTCTTCAGGCAACCAAAAAGCCTTGGTCACAAAAGATATTCAGACTCAGTTTTTGTTTTATTCCTCCCCGAGATGTCCTAGTGTAGTGTTTAAGTTACTGCTTCTGCAGTTGTGTGCCCAGCAACGCCACCATGCTGAATCCTGACCATCTGTGTAATGTTTGTTTGTAAACTGTATCTAACTGTACTGAAGACCAGAGAGGTGGATACAGACAGCAGTTCTTTATACAGAAGCTTGGGATCTAATTGTACAAACAAGGCTCATGATGTGATCACAGTTACCTTGCTAAGAGAGCATGTATTCGCATGCCATTTGTCATGTTGTGGGCACTTGAAGAGCTTTCTGGATCTAGCAGGATGGCTGGATTTCATCAGTTCCAGGCAGGTCTGAGACTCGGTCTGCTGCTCTGGCTGGTGAGGGCTGTGGCACAGAAGGAGAGGGGGCTGCTTAGAAGTGGGGTCCATTGCCCATGTGGGGGCTGGAATCTGAAGGGACACAAAGAACTGGTGTTGACTGCACTTGTTGTGGCCTTCTATGCCAGTTGAGGATGTCCCCACAGCGAGGAAGGCAATAGGGGAACAAAGCTCTGGTGTGGGTTTCAGTGTCCCCTGGGGCTGTCTCACTGCTGTCCTCTCCTCTGCACGTGGCCATCTGTACATGCATGGTAGCCTTTCCAACCATGAGGACAAGGCTTCTGCCTCCCGTCTCCATGATCCTCATTCTCTTACCTCAGTCTATGAGGGTCCTGCCATTTTTTTTCTCACCTTTCTCTTCAAGCGATGGTTTGGATTACTTTATCTTCCAGTTTTTACTACACTCTGTCTGAGACTGATGTCTCTGTGCTCTCGCCCCTTGTTCCCTCTTATTCCCTCTCAGGGGTTTCCATAAATCATCTTCCTGTCCTGTGCCTTTTTCTTTCTTGTTGGGGCTTCCCCACAGCTCCTTCTCATAGAGTTTCTATAATGGTGACTCGGTTTCCCCTCCCCACCCTGTCATCATTCCTGTGTTCTACCCATTCCCCATTTGCCATGGTCAGATGTGGGAACCCTGCATGGAGGCTCTCTAGCTAATGATAAACAGGCATATAAGAACTGGTATCAGCTATCAGGGCTTGCTGGAAATTGAGTATTAAATTTGAACTCATTGTTTGCCCTCTAAGTCTGTTTCTAGGGCCCTTTATTGTGATGAAGTCACTCACTTTCTTGTTTATGTGGATTCCAAGCTGCACATAATTTCAGCCAGTCAGCTAGCTAGCCATAACCTGTGACATCATACACTGTGTTTTCCATGTCCCTTTCTCCACGTCCCCCGCTCCTGCTCCAACATAGGTCTTTATTCTTTCAGACCTCTCACCAGCAGCTCCGTCCCATGAGCTGTATCTTGTCTTCACACTCCTCAGCTCACGGGACACAAAGCTACCAGCTGAATCGGTGTTGTGCTCCACCATCCCCCGCCTGTGTCTCTGCTCCCTTAGCCTGCCCTCCTCACCCCGCTTCCCACTGCGTGCTACTTACTCTCCAGCTTGTTCTATCTGAGCAGACCCTGTCTTTGCCCCTCTGATCTGCTACCCACACGCCCTTACCCCAGCCACCCCACAGTCCACACGTTGCTACTGTGCAGTCAGAATGGGCAGATTCTGCTGTGGTAAACTCTCAGTGGATTTACTTCACGATCAGAGTCCTTGTCTGCTGTGTGCTGTCAGGTGGGGCTCCGTTCCTCGTTAGCCTGATCAGGGGCTCAGACTGGAGGAGCTTTTGCCATTGTGAAGGACCAGCTCGGTTGGCCAGGGCACTGGGAGATGGGAGGAGGAAGTCCTCTGAAACTGCCTCTTAACTCTGCTCACTGTCTCCTTCCTGTCACTCGTCTCACATATGTGCTCAACACTAAGGGATAAAGAGGTATAGTCCTGTGTGCTCTTAGAGAGCATGAAGGCAGGGACACCGCCGTGGGTATCACACTGGTCTAGACAACGTGGGTGAAGGATCTGTGACCAGAAAGGCACCTAGAGATCTAGCAATGGCTGAGACCTCTGCAGACAGAGAAGCACAGGGTGGGGCAGGAGGGTGGGGCAGGAGGAAGAGGCTCTGAGAGCTATGTGCACCAGAACAAACGTGCGGTGGGTAATCACCGAGCTTCTGCAGCACACAGAGAGAATTTCCAAGGGATTTGACAGCTGACGTTGTTTTTACACTTTGGAAGTAGTATTCACAAAGCAGTTCAGGTGAGCTGTAGGTTGAGTGGTGGAAAGACAGCCTCTTCTAGTCCAGACAGGCACACCGACCGGTGCTGGAGAATCAGGAGCCCTGGCTTGCTCACCTGGAGGCTTGGTGGGGCAGCTAGAGTTATCTTATTAGCCTTATTCTTCTTGGCTTCCTGGCCTTTGGTGGTAACCTTTGCTTCCAACTACCAGTGACCCCCGTGTTGGGCAGGAAAGCTTTGTACCTGCTTTGCTGGTGCCCTTTTCTGATGGAATTCTTTTCATTGAGGAGACCGTATGCAAACGACCTAAACTTGCAGTTAAGGAAGTGTTTACAGAGTCGCTCTTTCCCTAGCTCAGCTTCTTGGGGTTGTTCCCCTACCTAAACTGGCTCCTTGCTGTCAACAGTATCTCTTCCCTGAGTTCCACAGTGCTCCAGAATGCCTGTATCAATGTTGGACTGAGGTTTGGCTAGATCCTCAGCACCTCACTTTAAGCAGACAGACAGACCTACCCCCATCCTGTAGGTGAGGAAGCTGAAACTTCCCAGGGTAACAGTGTGACTGAACATGTGTCACTTTAGCAAGAAAATTTACAAGCTCTCTCAGGACCTGTCTCAGTATTTGGCTGGAATGATGGGTCCAACTTAATACATTTTCAGAATCTTTTAAAACCTTTTTCCTCCTCAGACAACATCTTTGTGCCCAACAAGAATGGATTCTACTGTCACTCCCAGACAAGCCTGGATAGAACCCAGATTGACCTCAGTGGTCGCATCCGCAACGGCAGCGTCTACAGTGCACACAGTACGAACTCCTTAAACACACCTCAGCCCTACCTGCAGCCCTCCCCCATGTCCTCCAACCCAAGTATCACTGGCAGTGATGTCATGAGACCCGACTACATCCCGTCCCACCGGCACAGCGCGCTGATTCCACCGTCTTACCGCCCGACCCCTGACTATGAGACCGTGATGAAGCAGCTCAGCCGAGGCATGGCGCATGCAGAAAGGCACAGCCACTCGCTGAGGAACCTCAACATTGGCAGTTCCTATGCGTACAGCCGGCCCGACGCCTTGGTCTATAGCCAGCCTGAGATTCGGGAGCACCCACACCTCACCTCTCCCCAGTCAGCCCACTACCCCTTTAACTTGAACTACAGTTTCCACAGCCAGTCTCCGTATCCCTACCCTGCCGAGAGGCGGCCCGTGGTGGGCGCCGTGAGTGTGCCTGAGCTGACAAATGTGCAGCTGCAGGCCCAGGACTACCCGGCTCCAAACATTATGAGAACCCAGGTGTACCGGCCACCCCCGCCGTACCCTTACCCAAGACCTGCCAACAGCACCCCAGACCTGTCCCGCCACCTCTACATCAGCAGCAGCAATCCGGATCTCATCACCAGGCGCGTCCATCACTCAGTGCAGACCTTCCAGGAGGACAGCTTGCCCGTGGCTCACTCTCTGCAGGAGGTCAGCGAGCCCCTCACAGCAGCGCGCCATGCCCACCTACAGAAGAGGAACAGTATTGAAATCGCAGGGCTCACACATGGATTCGAAGGCCTGAGGCTCAAGGAGAGGACGATGTCAGCCTCAGCAGCAGACGTGGCGCCCCGGCCCTTCTCAGCAGGCTCCCAGTCCAGTGTCTTCTCCGACAAAATGAAGCAGGAGGGGACTGAGGAGCAGGAGGGTGGCAGATACAGCCACAAGAAGTCCCTTTCTGATGCCACCATGCTGATTCATAGCAGTGAGGAGGATGAGGACTTGGAAGAGGACAGCAGCAGAGAACACCCCATCTCAGCTGTGTCTGAGGCCCGCCTGACGGCCGCTTTCTCTCAGGAACAACAATTAAACTACCCCTGCACTTCAGTGACTCCGGTCACTGGCCCTCTGCATATTTTTGAGCCCAAGCCCCATGTCACAGAGCCTGAGAAGAGGGCGAAGGACATCAGCCCTGTCCACCTGGTTGTGGAGACCCATCGGCCCCGAAGAGATGGACTGCTGACCCCCTCCATGTCCGAGTCAGACCTCACGACCTCAGGGAGGTACCGAGCTAGGAGGGACTCTGTCAAGAAAAGGCCAGTGTCAGACCTCCTCTCTGGGAAGAAGAGCACTGTAGAAGGACTTCCACCACTAGGGGTAAGCGTCCGTGGGAGCAGAGGTGCCTCAGACATGGAGGGCGGGCCCTTAATCTGTGTTTTCAACTTCTAGTCCATCGTCTTCCCTCAGTACCAGTGGTTCTCGGGTTTTACCTTTTCTCTTAACTGTCAGTTCCTGCCCCAGCTCTGCGTTTTGCCTTATTTGGGCATGTACGAGTTTGTGTGGAAACTGTGAACTGATGGGGGTGGTCATGGTTTTGCTAGAGGTAGGTTGGATGCAGAGAGAAGGCCTATGGAAGGGGGTGGGAGGAGTCCCTGAGCCATCTTAGTAGTACGCTGAGGAAGAGGGGAAGGATTCAATACCCCAGCCAGAGGAGTCCCTGAGCCATCTTAGTAGTGTGCTGAGGAAGAGGGGAAGGATTCAATACCCCAGCCAAGACTGCTTTGCTAGCCACCCATTAAAATACCTCGGGGTGACAAGACACCCCAGAACTGCATCTGTTCAGATTTTTCAATGATGTCTTTGAGACTCTGTCCTTATGTATCCTTAAGTAGTTGTCAAGGTTTGAGACCAGATCCAGCTTGACTTATCTCGGCCATGACCACTGTGGGCTGTGGTGACTCTGGACCCAGGAAGTACTTCTCTTTAAAGGGATGAGTAAGTGAACTGGGTGATCAGAAGGAGGCCCTTGTGGACATGGTCGCTCTCCTACTCAGTATAATAAGCACAGGGAAGCACTTCCTACGCATCGCAGACAAAATGCAGGAGAGCACTGCTGTTCTCTGTAGCTGCCTTTCAGAACACTCACCATGTGAAAAGATTTCAGTTATAATGAGCCCATTGTTAGAGCCTATTTCACAGATAAAGATGCTGACTCGGAAATATTAAGTAGCATTTCCAAGGTTATACAACTAGTGAGTGACTGACCTGGAATTTTCATCTTACCTTATGTCTATAATCACCTTCTTGTACAGTATTCTATGTCTGGGTGTATTCTATGTAGAATATTAGTGAGTAGTAGTTTTCCTCTGAAACCTGGCTGCTCTGCACTGAATCTTTGTTGAGTTCTCAGCCTTTGACTAAGCTTTCGTGGATGTTTGTAAGTGTGTCCACTCATAGCCACCAGGTTGCCTTGCTCAGGCATGCAACTCTGTATGGCCTTCACCTCCTTGTACCATGTCCTGCATTGGGACCAAGTCAAAGTGATGTGTGCATTCATTTGTATCCTGGCAGCCAAGGTTCTCCTCCTCCATCTCCTGTTAGGATGGACCCAAAGCCTGAGGAGCCCTCACAGGTGTACTTCTGGACTAGTGTATGAGGGCCTCAGAGAGAGGCAGGCCTCCTGGTAGGCCTAACTCACGGGATCATAATGCTTACAAAAGATCAGTGCCCACAGAGAAGCTGTTTTGTTTTGTTTCTTTGGTTGGTTTTTGGTTTTTGTTTCTCTGTATAGCCTTGGCTGTCCTGGAACTCACTTTGTAGACCAGGCTGGCCTTGAACTCAGAAATCCACCTGCCTCTGCCTCCCGAGTGCTGGGATTAAAGGCATGCACCACCACGCCTAGCTAAGAGAAGCTTAAGAAAGGACACAGACTACTTAAGGGCATCTTAATTAGCTAAAGGATACATTTTTTTTTTTTTTTTTTTTTTTTTGGTTTTTCGAGACAGGGTTTCTCTGTGTATCCCTGGCTGTCCTAGAACTCACTTTGTAGATCAGGTTGGCCTCGAACTCAGAAATCCGCCTGCCTCTGCCTCCCAAGTGTTGGGATTAAAGGCGTGTGCCACCATGCCTGGCTAAAGGATACATTTTAAATTTAGGTTTGTTTTTTTTTCCCCTGAGTGTACAAAGGCAGTGCTCAGGAGGAGCATGGTGGAGAGTACAGGCTGAGCAGTATTAGGGCAGAGGCAGTATGGGGATTTCCACAGTCACTACCTGAGTCCCCAAACTGCGGGAGTAGGGCCTTCCACGACAGTGCTCACTGTTTCTCTGTGGAACACAGGTACTCCCAGTGACACCTACGTTGTGCATGGTCCCTCTGACTTAATAACTTTCCAAGGGTTGCCGAGACCAACCCCCTCTAGCTCCTGTGAGCTCTCTAAGGTAACACAGCCTCCCATTATCCTCTGCAGTTCATCAAATTTAATGACTCAGGGTGAGAGAAATCTAGCATGTTTTGAATGGAGTCTGACAGGCTCAGCTTAGACTGGGGCCTTTAACAAGTTGCTTCTCTTAAAATACAAATTTTCTCTTTCAGTTTTTAAGACTTTTTAGTAAAGTTGTTTAATTGGACCATCTTTTGGCCCCTTCCTTTTTGCACAGGGATTTTTACCTATTTGAGGATATGCAAGGAGACTGTGGTCTAGAGGAAACATGTAGGCCCTTACAGTGAACAGCTTGGGTCTGAGTATAGGCCTTCTGTGCATTATAGGTCACCAGTGGACAGGCCCCTTCATGGCCATACCTCGGCTCGGCTCTTCCACCTCCAGAGCCCCGATCCTTTATCAAAGAGACAAACTGTTTAGCCTCTCTTTGTAAAGGAGGTGACCGCTGGGACTAAAATAAACCTTCAAAACATGCAAAGTGCTCAGTCAGTACTAACTCATGACTGATGCTGCGCCACAGGTTGAAGAGGTCGCCCCTCTGCTAAAGCCTTTGCCCCCTTCATGGTGACATTACATGATCATGCCCCTGTGCAGCACACAAGCACTCTAAAGCCAGGCCAAGGGAAGCAGTGAGAGAGTAGGAGACAAGGAGGGAACCATCCCCCACCCATGGGCTCCACCCCCAGGGATGAGATGGTTATCTCCAAGGCCAACTGGTTTGGGTGCTCCTGCATCTACATACAGATTGGCCCTTCTATGCATCCTTTATGCAATGTGGTTCTCACCTAAGAAGCCCTGCAGATTTTGCATTGAAAACCACAGGCCTGGTAAGGGACGATCCCAGCTGGTCTTGAACCACCCTCATCTGGCTTGAGGGTGTGGGGTGTTTAGAGGGAGACTCAGCAGAGCCAGCTGATACTGGCCGGCAGGACCTGAGAGGTTTGGGCATCTTGTGAGGCAGATGACTCCCTGGGGCAGTTGGGAAGTGGCCCTTAAACCGTACAGCACAGCACGCTATTAATTTTTGCAAACTATGTGATGCCCTTTCTGCTTTCTTTCTCCCTTTCTACTCTTCTGTTTAGGTAAAGGTGACTTACCTGAACGATGTTAGTTAATTTCACGCTGGGTTTTAACCTAGGGTTCTGTCCATTCTAAGTCTGAGCTGCATTATGTGGAAAGCTCACAGGCAAAATGAACTGTGAAGTTCAAAAATAATCCTAGGGGCTGGAAAGATGGCTCATTGGGTAAGACTGCTTGCTGTGAAATCAAGGAGAGACCTGAGTTCAAATCCCTAGCACCCATGTGATAGCTAGTCATGGTTCAGCCAGGCATGGTGGCACATGCCTTTAATCCCAGCACTCGGGAGGCAGAGGCAGGCGGATTTCTGAGTTCGAGGCCAGCCTGGTCTACAAAGTGAGTTCCAGGACAGCCACGGCTATACAGAGAAACCCTGTCAAAAAAAAAAAAAAAAAACTAATTAGCTAGTCATGGTTGTGGGTGCCTGTGGCATCATCATTGTGTGTGGAGATAGGTGGATCCCAATAGATTTCTGTTTTCTCTCTGTGCCTTTGATCCTGGGTGTCAAGGCATTTTCAGGCTAATAGAGCCATTTGTTTGAATACTGGGACTCTTTGTAACTCTACAGAATGTCTGTGGAGATCAGAGGGGAGAGTCATGAGGCTGGAGAACTTTGGGAAAGCCGGCACCCTGCTTTCATAAGAGGACAGTGTTCCTCTGATGTGTCTCTTCCCCTCTGGCTCTCTGATAGAGATCTCAGCTGTGTTTATATTTCTTGGTTTAGAAATGTGGTTGCTTTGAGAGGCCCGGGTCATGTGGTTCTTCAAGACTGTAGAATGGAGGATTTGAAACCAATTTACATTCTTTCTTCTTTTTATTTTCTTTCAGAAAGATTTAAATTTTTGTTTGTTTATTTTAAGGATAATAAACAAACTGGGTGGTGGTGGAGGTGCTGCTGCACACACCTTTAATCCCACCAGGAGGGCCGGAGGCTAAGGCAGACACATCACTGAGGCTAAGGCAGGCACCTCACTGAGGCTAAGGCAGGCACCTCACTGAGGCTAAGGCAGGCACCTCACTGAGGCTAAGGCTGGCACCTCACTGAGGCTAAGGCTGGCACCTCACTGAGGCTAAGGCTGGCACCTCACTGAGGCTAAGGCAGGCACCTCACTGAGGCTAAGGCAGGCACCTCACTGAGTTTGAGGTCAGCCAAGTTGGTCTACAGAGTGACTTTCAGCACAGGCAGTGTAACTCAGAGAAACCCTGACTCAAGAAAAACAACAACAAAGAAAGAGCAAAGAAAAAAGAAAAAGAAAGAAAAAAAGATATAAGTAGAGGCTGCCAGGCATGGTGGTATATGCATTTTATCCCAGCACCCAGGAGGCAGAGACCAAGTGAGTTGGGACCAGGCTAATATGTATAGTTTTTCAGGCCAGCCAAGGTTACATAGTGAGACCAGTATCAAAGTAAGAAAAAGGCTATTACAACCCACTGAATTCCAACCCACTGATACCTGGTCTGTTTCGGGCGGGCTCCAGCTGAGTTCTGGTGCCATGTTTTGAGGTTGGGTAGCTCTGTAAGAATGCTGCCTGCCTACACCCTCACCTGTCATTGCAACAGAGTCTTGTAACCAATTGGAGTCAAAGCCTTCTATCTGAAGGCCTTATCAGAGCCCTGTCCTTGAAAGGAATGTCTTCTTCCTAAAGCTGTTTGGGCAGCTGTACTAGGGGTGGAATCTCTCCTCCGGTTGATTGAGCAGGGCAAGCTCTGCCTGGATTTCCTCTTCGGCCCTTGACATTTTTTGAAAGGTGTCTGGGTACGTTTTTTAATGTGTGTGTAAATATTTTCTTATAGGGAATGAAAAAGACTCGAGCAGATGCAAAAAAAATTGGTCCCCTCAAGCTGGCAGCCCTCAATGGACTCTCTCTGTCCCGGCTGCCCCTGCCTGATGAAGGAAAAGAAGTGTCCACCAGAGCAACAAATGACGAGAGGGTGAGTCTGTGCAGGGGGGTGGGTGGGTGGGTGGGTTTGCTGCAGCTCCAAGGGACCCTCATGCAATTTTGGCGAATGTTCTTTCTAAGACATCGTCAGAGTTACACATGAGTGTTAGGGAGTGTCATTATCTGGGTCACAGCTGGAGTGAGCTGGAGTGAGCGAGTGAGCTGGAGTGAGCGAGTGAGCGAGTGAGCGAGTGAGCGAGCGTGTGGCTCTCAAAAGTAATTCCAGGCTTTGAAAGGTCCTGATTGTTTTATTTCCTCAGAATAAGAACATGTGTATAAGGTACATAGGAAAGAAGGCAGACATCTTATTGAAAATTCATGTTTTAAATTAAAACTAAATATACTAAATTAAAAAAATTCTTTGTGAGGGTTCATTTTAAATTAAACAAGTGTTCATTTCCTATGGCTGCACCCAAAGGTGGCTCTCGGGGCCGCTGGCGCCTCCAGTGGCTTACAAACATTTGTTAAAAGTCAGAGTACATGCTTACTGATTCTGGACTGGATTCTCCTAGTCTAAGAGAACTCAGTTTCTTACAGATTACAGAACCAACCACAGGTTTGGACCTCAAGTTAGCAGCCTGCTGTAGGCCAGCGTTCAGCTTCAAACTGAGCTCTGCATTCTACATCTTGCCAGCAACATCGTGGCTTTTGTTCGAATTTTTGTGACTTGTAAAAACTTTGGTTTGGTTTCATGTTTAATTTTTGCATTAAAAACACTAGCCCTTGAAGAAGAAAGCAAGTTTTTAAAAGAATAGGCGGCTGTGGTGTGTGACCCTACACCTTTTTTCATAGTGTAAGGTTCTGGAGCAGCGGTTAGAGCAAGGCATGGTCTTCACGGAATATGAGAGGATCCTTAAAAAGCGGCTGGTTGATGGCGAGTGCTCAACAGCCCGGCTCCCTGAAAACTCAGAGAGAAATCGATTCCAAGATGTGCTCCCCTATGATGACACGAGAGTCGAGTTGGTGCCAACCAAGGAGAACAACACTGGCTACATCAATGCGTCACACATTAAGGTGAGAACAACATCCCAGATAATGAGCGGCACTGCAGTGTGTGGGGGGGTGCTAACTTGTAGAAATGGGTGTCTATTGTGCAAACATCCCTTTTTGAGTCATTCCAGCCAGAGCCACGCCCACTCAATCCATGTGGTAGCCTTTTCCCGTCCACACTGTTGCCTGGACTCAGAGCATTTCGTCTTCATCTGAAGACTCATTTTGGGCCACTAGTTTCTCCAGTCACATAGCTGTGTGTATTGCATGTAATGGATGGACAAGGTTTGCGACTCATGTCCTCCCTTTTCCCAGCGCTGGTGACCAAAGCCAGGTCTTTGTGCCCAGCAGACCCTGGCGTGCCGACCTGCATCCCAGTCCTGTGCCCTGGGACTTTGGAGGACACTCACACAAATGTGTGCTTATGGCGATGGCCCCTGTTCGTTCTTCCTCCTGGTCTTCTGGTATCACTGTGTTCTGTAAAAGCACTCCCCAGAACAGTCCGATGCGAGTCTGCTGGGTGATGTTACAGTCGCTGAGTGAGTGGGAGGCAGCAGCACAGAGCACTCAGCTCATGCCAGCCAGCTGGGACTCTCTCTTGTGGAAAGGAGAACTCTTACAGTGAAGGAGTCGTGCCTTTTTCTTTCCCAGCTGTCTTCAGCTTGCAAGTCATATTTGATAGCAACCTGACCTCCAAGGATTTCTGGGGCCTTGGCAACTATGTGCCACTTAGTGGTTATCTATCTTACCTGTTTGTCTGTCTGTCTGCCTGCCTGCCTGCCTGCCTGCCTGCTTGCCTACCTACCTACCTACCTACCTATATTGGTTTTGGTTTTAGTATTTTTGAGACATGGTCTTGCTATATCTCCTTTGCTGGCCTGGAATTCTTTATACAGATAAGTGTGGCCGCAAATTAATAAGAGGTCAGCCTGCTTCTACACCCTAGGTGATGAGATTAAAGCATACTTAATAGTTTTGAGGAATTAATGCACACACTGCCTTGCTTTTTATACGGGTATTGTGTTTTTAGAATCCAACCATGTCTTCGGATTAACTCATCTACTCTCTCATGACTGGTTGGGTAAAATGGAATGACACTGTGATTTTTTTTTGTGATGGTATGTCAGAAGTTCAGCTACCACTTGAGGAGTCATGGAAAGAATATGAAATTTCAGAATTGGGCAGATTGGATCAATTCCTTGATCTCTCAACAATTCTAGGACCCCTATTTATTCAGCAAGCTGTATGATAATTCGTGCCCACCACATGTTGCTGCTGCTGCTGCTGCTGCTGAAAGGGAGCCCCGTGAGAGGACTCAGAGTCGGTGCTGAGGGCTGGCAGCCTTAGAGGGCTAGTGTGTGGAGCCCGGCTCAGCACAGGTCTTAACATTTAATGGACACTCAGACAGAAACGGGTGCCAGCAGGTTTAACATAGTTTAACCCAGTTTTCTTGACTGTAAACCCAGCAACTCCTTATTATGTTAGCATGGGGGACATTCAATTGTGCGCCCTCCCCTCAACCCCCCATTCAAGTGGGAACCAGCCTTCTGGAAGGAGGTCTTGAACAGTTCAAGATGGAGGTCATTCTGAACTGAAGACATGGGCGTCGGCATTAGCTTAGGTTTTGACTTACTTGCTCATACTTTCCAAGCATATTTCACCATGGTGAGTTGTGTTTGTGACGTAGGGTCCTGTGATGTTGGTGTCACCATTACAACAAGAGTAGCTATTTACCTAGGACTCCATACATGTCGGACACCATATACACTGTCTGTCCTCACAGCCCCGGGTGCTGGGCACTTATTGTATTTTGTAGATAAAAACTGAATTTGTGGAGCCGGGCGTGGTGGCGTACGCCTTTAATCCCAGCAGAGGCAGAGGCAGAGGCAGGCGGATTTCTGAGTTCGAGGCCAGCCTGGTCTACAAAGTGAGTTCCAGGACAGCCAGGGCTAGACAGAGAAACCCTGTCTCGAAAAACAAAAAAAAAACAAAAAAAAAAAAAAAAAAAAAAACCTGAATTTGAGAGGTGAGCAGATGGCTTTAAGTCACACAGGTGTCGTATGAACTGAAGGTACCTATATTAATAAAGATGTCAGCAGTTGCAATTGTATTAATAAAGGAAAGCTTAGGACAGACTTCATCCCTGCTCTGCTGAATAGCCCCATCAGCTTCCAGGGTGCCCACCAATATGTAAACGGCTGTGTGCCCATATTCCATGCTCGCACGCATGCACGCACACTAAGCTTTTAACCTTTTCTGATTTTAGGTCTCTGTCAGTGGAATAGAATGGGATTATATTGCCACACAGGGACCATTACAAAATACCTGCCAGGACTTTTGGCAGATGGTGTGGGAACAGGGAGTCGCAATTATAGCAATGGTGACAGCAGAAGAGGTGAGTGTCTGTTCCTCTCTGTTCATTTTTCCAAGTCTCCAAAGAGCTGCTAAGGTTAAGCACCCAGAGTTAACCTTTAGTGAGATTGTGGCCTGATCAAGGCTTGTGTGAAGAACGCCCCAGGCTGGGGCTCGGTCTGCTGCTGAATTATGCTTGTCTTTAACAGGAGGGAGGCCGGGAGAAGAGCTTTAGGTACTGGCCACGGCTTGGTTCCAGGCACAACACTGTCACCTATGGAAGGTTTAAGATCACAACGCGCTTCCGCACGGACTCAGGCTGCTATGCCACCACAGGTCTGAAGATGAAGCACCTTCTCACAGGGCAGGAGAGGACCGTTTGGCATCTGCAGTACACAGACTGGCCCGAACACGGCTGTCCTGAAGACCTCAAGGGATTTTTATGTAAGTGTCCTTGTTTATAGGCAGCTTCCTTTGTGTTAGGTCTCCAAAATCATCCCTCTTTGTTGTTTCGTAAAAGCTTTGGACTTGTTTTAAAACAGCGTGTTTGAGCTTAACAGGAAATGGATTTGTAGGGCTCTCTCTCTCTTTTCTCTCTCTCTCTCTCTCTCTCTCTCTGTGTGTGTGTGTGTTCGTCCATGGGCCACATCATATGTGTGGAGGTCAGAGTGCACCTTGGCGGGTAAGCACTTCCCCATTTCTTTCCACTATGTTGTTCCTGGTATTAAACTCAGGTTGTCATCTTGGCAAGTGTCCTTACCCACACTGCCATCCTACTAGTGCAGGAAGGCACGTTTAAGACATGCCTTGAATAGAATGCCACAGCTGACTAACATGTCTCCTCTGGCTAGTTTTGGCTGAGGCACCAACTTACCTTCAGTCACCATTGGGTTGGCCCTGGTATCTATGTGCCCGGTGCCCTTATCTGTGGTCTTCTCAGTGGAGAGACTAAGGAGATGGCTGTTGGTTTACATGCTGTTGCCCTCGAGTACGTCACTGATTCTTTACAGCCTACCTTGAAGAGATCCAGTCAGTTCGACGTCATACAAACAGTACAAGTGAACCCAAAAGCCCCAACCCCCCGCTGCTGGTGCACTGCAGTGCTGGCGTGGGAAGAACTGGGGTCGTCATTCTGTCAGAGATCATGGTTGCCTGTCTGGAACACAATGAGGTGAGTTATGTTCAGCTCCATGTTCCTGGTGGGGCAGTGAGCGCTGGGAAGGAGTCGGGCATGGTGGCCCCATAGCTTTCTGAACATGTCCTAGGACTATGGTAGCCACACGATCAATGCTAAGTGTTGTTAAAGGCTTCGACTTAGAGGTTCTCAGCTCTGACTGTCAGTACAGACTGAGATGTCCTATGACATAGAAGACCGTTCAGTTGTCTTTTCTAGTGTTTTCCACTGTGAGCTGGGGGCTTTTTTTTTCCCCGTAACACCCAGCATTTGTGCCAGCCAGCAGTGGGTGTGGCAAATGTGGGATGGATCCTAGTAGCACTTAGCACACTGTTTTTGTTGAATCTTAGAATCTTGTGAGATATGATTTATATGTAACTGATCTGCAAGTCACTGTGCTGCAGCTAGGGGCTGCTGGAGAAATAATCCACACGCACACTTTATTTGTAGCTAAAACAAATCAGATCTTAGCCCATCACGGAGGACTCTCAGGTAGACAGTCTGTCTCCTCAGCAGATTTCTGGGAGGGTGAGGGCCGGGCAGCAGCCTTCATGGTGTTGGCTTCCCTTAGGAGTGTTCTCTTCATGGCTGTGTCTCTCCTCCAGGTGCTGGATATCCCCAGAGTGCTGGACATGCTGAGGCAGCAGAGGATGATGCTGGTGCAGACGCTTGGCCAGTATACCTTTGTGTACAGAGTTCTCATTCAGTTCCTGAAAAGCTCCAGGCTCATTTAAGCTCCAACACTTTTTTTATGGGGACCCAATCATGTGAAGTGTTTACAGCTTTAAAAAAATGGAAGAAGAAAGCGCAGCTCCTACTTTGTTCCCAGTAGTCCCGCGTGGGGATCCTGAAGGGGCGGTGTGCTAAGCACGAGGCCAGGAGGTCTGTGGGACCCGGCCCAGGCCGAGGAGGCAGGCGTGCTGCTGCCCCCACCACATCTGCCCAGTTTGCTGCACTTGCACAAGGTCTGGAGATTGTATTTTCTAGACAGTTCTCTGTCTTACTGAAGCTGCACTGGGCAGTTCTGGCAATCATTTAGGCACAGACTTCTATCTTAAACTATTTTTTGATAATGTAATGTTATGACTAAATAGGGCTTTTTCTTTTTTAGCTAGAAGCTGAGCTTTTATGGTGGGACATCCAGAGATTGTGTGGTTCTTGAGTAACTGTATTTAAAACCATTATAAGCTTTTGTTTAAGAACAGAAACCATGGGGGAACTAAGGGTTTTATTCAGGAAGTCCAAACTAAGAAAATCTAAAAGTGTTATTTTAAACATAGAAAGCATTTTTATATTCAGAATGTTTTTTAAAAGTTATATATTTGTACCTTCTATATTTTCCAAATAAGAGCTCAATTTGTTATGATACTGAGTTAATGTAAAGTTGGGGATAAAGGAACATTATTTAAAAATCTAAGAATCAGATTCACTATTTTTTCAGTATTACATGAGTTTGATTTTATTGACTGAAAATGAAGAGCAAATGCATAGGATGGTTTTAAGCACTTTTTTTTTTTGTTAAAAACGAGTTTAATAAATGTGGCTTTATATTTTAAACAACAGTGGACACTTTCAAAGAGAGGGCTCTGAGTATGTAAGATGACTAGGGGAAATGTAAGTGCGTGTGGTGCTCACACAGAAGGCGTGAACGCTACACAAATGCAGTATTATGCCCACGCCAAGAGCTGAGATGGAGTGGAAGTTAAGGGCTGCTCTGCACAGGGGGAACTCAAGGCCTGCCACCTTTGATGACTGTTTATTGGGTTCTTCTTGTTTTTTTCCCACAAACAAGCTCACGTTTACAAAGAGGCTTTGTTTCCTTTAGGTTGAAAGAAGGAAATAGTTAACGTGAGGTTCCTTTCCCTAAACCACAGCTCAAACTTATGGGGCCACCAGAAATTGCTGTGGTGTTCAGGAGGTACTTGAATTTAGCACCGTAATCCTGTCCTCCCTCCGGAACAGTTCTAGGTACTTGGCCTCCCTCTTCCATCCTATTTGGGTACATTCTCTATTGGTCAGAACTGTGTCAGGTTTGAAGCAGAAAGTGTTCTTGGCCCAGGCTCAGTCTCCTTTGGGAGATGTGGAGGACAAGCTGGCAGGCTTACCTGAGGTGTGTCATGTTGTTCATGTGTGTCCGTGCCCCGGAATCCTATGCTGCAGCTTCACAGTGTAGACCTTCTAGAATGTCTGATCTAGGACTAGCTCCCAGATGATTCATACTGTTCTGCCATCATTCTGATTTGACTGTGGTGAGCATCGCCCTCCATGACAAGTGTGTGCCAGCCCATCTAAGCAAGTGGAGCCCAGTGGACAGCACCTCAGGGTGGGCTTGTGTGCTCTAGTTTCCACCTCAAGCCTGTGACGGGTGGGACTTTGCTCAAGTTTGCTCCCAATGGTACGCTGTTTGAAGATGCTTTCCTATCACCTGAACATTTGAAAATTTCCCACTGACAAGAACATATTGTAAAACAAAACTTTAATTAAAGAGTAATATATGGCATGTTCATGTTCCTGTTGCAATACTTTGATAAATAAATTCTTACAGGGCAGCATTATACTGTTTCAATCTGTCACCCTTCAAATGTCGCATCCTTGACGTCACTTCTTTGGAACATTCATTTTAAACTTATTACAGCTAGCAAATGAGAATTTCTGAGTGATAATAACTCTACATTATTGCATTTAGGAACAATGTAATTTTCAAGGGCCAAATCAAAATTAGGGTTTAACAGTTTACTGTGCCTGAGTTGAGAATGTTACTGTCTTTCTGCCAAATGTATGCAGTGCTTCATGTCTCATTAAGGATTTTAGTTCCTTGATAGTATTGATGTCATACTAAAGTTATCAAGATGTACATTTCCACAAAAATAGGTTGTAAGCCAATGTTTGTACTAGTTAACTTTTTTGGTAGTTTTGAGCCTTGATCTTAGAGCATGAACCAGAGCGTTAGCACTGCAAACTGGTCGTCCTTTTCCTCAGAGCTCCCACTGCGGAGCATTTAGAAAGCCACAGGATTTAATACTTAAAACTTTGTGGCAAGTTAAGACAGATGTGCTCCCTTAGAAACTTCCAGAAAGAGAAATGCCTACCTAGGAACACAGAAGGGGAGGGCAAGGGTATGACGTAGCACCCTGTTCACATCATGGTGTGGCCAATTCATTTCAGATAGGCAGATACTCTTCCTTTTTTCTTGCAGTGTAGAGATAGAAGTTGTTTAATATATGTATTATATATGTATATAATACATAAATTATATAAAGTATATCTTGTATATGTAATATATAAGTTATATACAATACTTATAAGTAAATATTTCTTAAATATTAAATATTTTGTAAATATATGTTATTTAAATATATATAATATATATACATATGTGTGTGTATACACACACACATATAATTTTAAGACAGTGTAGTCTGTGATGGACTGGAACGCACTCTGTAGACCAGGCTGGGCTTGAACTCCTTGAGATCTGCCTGCCTTGAGATCTGCCTGCCTCTGCCTTCTGAGTACTGGGATTAAGTAAGGCTTTCACCACCATGCCTGATTTAAATTATGCTTTTAAAGGAAACTGTCTTGGGTATAAATTTAATAAGAAGAGAGCACATGAGACAAGATAAAGTGAACTTTTATTTGAAATTCATTCTTAAAAACTAAACCCCAGATGGATCTTTTTTGAGTGACAGCTGAGAGAACTTTTTATATTTCTGCTCTAGTCCTAGTAACTGAAATTATGTCCAGAAAAGGGAAGTGTAAAGACCACACTCTGCAAGTTTGGATGAAGAGAGGATTTCAGAGAACATTTCATGGATTCTTTGGTTGCATTAGTGGCATCGCCTGGGCATTTCTGTCAACTCTCAAACATGCTAAAGGCTCATTGCATGTAAACCACACAGTCACATTTACTTCTGCACAGTAAGTCATTGTGTTAATTCCTTTGGTTTGTCCCCCAAAGCCATGGTGAAGGGGTAGGTTGAGAGTGTGAGGCCAGCAGAGAGGGGAGGTGAAAGGTAGGAATTAGTAACCACCAAATCTTTCTGTTGTGTCCTCTGGGAGCATTGAGTGGCTGCTTACTGCTGCACCCTGGTGGTGAGACAGGAGAATAAGCTCTCTCTGCTCTGCCAGGCAGCGGAGACTTGAGACTCATAGTTGAGGCCAGATCGGTCCGAGGTTCATAGGAAAATTCACAGAAGTGGTTATCTCAGCATTTTCTGCAGAAACCTGAATGGTGCACGGGTGGTGCCAGATGTGGGGCTTAGAGACGAAGCAAGCATGAATGCTGCCTGAGAATGTGGCTGCGAGGCGAGGTGAAAGGCTGAGTTAGCAAAGCACTCTACATTTTCCAGCATGCTTATCTACCGTCCGCTTCCTGGCCTGGTAGCTGGATTGAGATGGGAAGGAAAGTTTATAGCACCAGCAGAGGGGCACTGCCAAGTGCAACAGCGCCACCTGGAGGCTGTCTTTAGATCATCCTATGTGTATAGGAATCAGGTCTTCCTGACAGCATTTCTAAAACCATTAAGATTGGTGATGTGTAGCTGGGCGTCGTGGTGCACGCCTTTGATTCCAGCACTCCGGAGGCAGAGGCAGGCGGATTTCTGAGTTGGAGGCCAGCCTGGTCTACAAAGTTAGTTCCAGGACTGCCAGCGCTGCACAGAGAAACCCTGTCTCAAACAAACAAACAAACAAACAAAAAACAAAACAAAAAAGATTGGTGATATGTGCTCACAAAATTAAAGCACCTTGAATAATCTGGAGTTCATGAGCAGTTTTCAGTATATTGACGATTAAGCTGTAGATAATAATATATCAAGAATGCATGCATAAACGTGTGTGTGTGTGTGTGTGCGCGCGCGCGCCCTGCATGTGTATTCCTTATTGAAGCAGGACCAGTTTTATTTCTGGACCTTTACCTACTAAGCTGTTTCACCAGCCTTGGCTTTTTTTTTTTTTTTTTTTTTTTTTTTTTTTGGTTTTTCGAGACAGGGTTTCTCTGTCTAGCCCTGGCTGTCCTGGAACTCACTTTGTAGACCAGGCTGGCCTCGAACTCAGAAATCCGCCTGCCTCTGCCTCCCGAGTGCTGGGATTAAAGGCGTGCGCCACCACAACCGGCCAGCCTTGGCTTTTAAACTGTACTTTATTTTAGTTGTGAGACATGAATAATATCCATTTGAGTATGCACTTGAATTTTAAATTTTTACTTTTTTAGTAAGGTACACATATCACAGGTTAGTGTTGTGAAAAAGTATCAGGTCACTTGGAATTAATGGACATTGAGTGACAGATCTTTTTACTGCATTAGTACCATAACAAAACATCACGACTAAGGCAGCTTTTAAGGAAAGCATTTCACTGGGCTTAGAGTTTCATGACTGCCATGCAGGGATGACAGCAACAGCAGGCAGGAGGTGGTGCTACAGCAGTAGCTGAAAGCTCACATTTTGCTCCACACATAGGAGGCAGGGGAAGCAAACCTCAAAGCCTGTCCCCAGTGAGACACCTCCTCCAACAAGGCCACATCGCCTCACCCTTCCCAAGCAGTTGCCTTACTCATAGTATTTTATCCTAGCAACAGAAAAGTAACAGAAAGAGTTGATGGCAGAGCACAGGCAGGATGGCAAGAACAGCTGAGAGCTCTTGGTGTAGGAGTAGGAGGCTGAGAGAAAGGCACATTGGGAATGACACTGAGCCTTTTGAAACCTCAAGCTCAACAGACTCCTCCCCACCTCTGCAAAACAGCACCTCCAACTAGGCCACACCTCTCAATCCTTCCTAAAAAGTTCTGTGAACTGAGGACCAAGTATTCAACATAAGCCTCTAGGGGCCATTCATAGTCTCATTCAAACCACTACATTTACAGTATTTTTTATGTAATGTAGAGTTAAAAGAGTGTAAAAAGAATTTTGGTAATTCTTAGAAATATCTATACATCACTCAAATTATATATATGTATATATAATTTAAATTTTTGTTTATATAAAATATACACATTAATAGTATAGTATAGTATATATATATTATATATACACACCTAATTTAAAATAACATCATAAGGGTATTAATGCCAGATATGAGAAATACCGAGTTGGTCAGGGGAATTTATGAGATCCCCAAACAACATAGGCTATTGTTATTGCCCTTGCTCTTGATTTCCTCCCAGAACTTGAATATAAGTCCCTATTGTTGATGACACCACACACTAGAGATACAGGACTTAGAGGAATTGAGCTGGGTCTGAGCTTCTCTCTGGAGTAGCAGAGTACCAGAAGGTGCCACTGAAAGCTGCCAAGGGAAGAAGAGTAATCAAGAAGCCTATCCAGATGTGGTACCTACGAACCCCAGCAAGGACCAGATCTGCAAGGTATTGCCAAAGGTACACTAGTGGCACTTAGACTGTGTGTGTGTGTGTGTGTGTGTGTGTGTGTGTGTGTGGCAGTTTACAGCTCCCGTCACTTAGGGACTCAGGGAAGGAACCAGAATTCTATGGAGCAGAGGTCATGGAGGAGTGCTGCTTACCAGCTTGTTCTCCATGGCTTGCTCAGCCTTTTTTCTCATACAACTCACCTTCCCAGGGGTGTGGTCCCACCCATATCAATCATTAATCAAGAAAATGTCCTGTAGGCCAACCATGTGATGGCATTTTCTTAGTTGAAGTTCTGTCTTCCCAAATGACTAGCTTAGGTCATTTTGACATAACAACTAGCCAGAACAATTCAACGTAACACACAAACAGATCACTATTTAGCTATAGCCTTTCGTGTTTACTCCCAAGATCTCATATTAGTATCCATGTCTCAGTGGATGTGGGGTGTTGGTATGGAGTGGGGAGGTGGAGGCAGTGCAGAGGGACCCATGACTACTGAGGCCATAGAATCTAGACGACCTACTCATGCCACTTTCCTAACCCAGTATAATTTCTAAATGCACCCTACATATTCATTCTTAAATCCACAGGTAAATGTAGACCTTACCACTCATTAAACAAGCTGCACATTGCAGGAATTTCTACTACAGAAAGACACAATGTCAAATGCAGAGAACCACTAATGGGTTGCCCAGCCCTAGTTGAAATCACAATTCCTCCACCAGATCCCAAAGCTTAGGGGAGGGGGGGGAAGATAATATCCAGAGGATGGGGACATCTGTAGCTTAGGGAGAGGATGAGAAGATAAGGACCAGAGGACCAGGATGTCTGCTGTGAGATTATGTTGTCTATATACGATAGGAAAGTTGAAATCATAAACTCTCAATGGTATGGCTGCTCAAACAAGATCTGAACAATGAAAACACCAGTTGCCATCCCAAGGTAGATAGAAATCCTGTGTCTATATGAAGAGCTACAGGCAGTTTATAACTAAGAGGCTAGTTGACCTTCCTCAGGGATGACAGTGTTCTCTCTCTCTCTCTCTCTCTCTCTCTCTCTCTCTATATATATATATATATATATATATATATATATATATATATATATACACACACACACATATCTTTATATACACTCACACACACATATGTGTGTGTGTGTTTGTGTAATTTAAATTATAAATTTTGGTAATGTTTGAATATCAATGATATACTACAGCAATTTGCCTGAAAAAGTTAGTCTTAATAACAAGATTAAAAATATAAGGAACCTTAAATCCATATGAATTAATATTTTTCTACATTCTCCTTTTAAAACTGGGAGTTTGTGCCATGAAAATGGGCTGTCCTGCACCCCTGTTCCTACCATTTTGCCTCTGACCCTTAACCTAGCCTCCTTAGGATATGCATGAGTTAGCTGTTAGACAGCCGGTGACCAGGGCATCCAAACACACACACACTTCCTCTCAAGGAACTTATCTTCTAGAGTGTAGACAATATTGCAAACAAACAACACAGTGCATCCTGCAAACAAGTGGAGTAGATGGGTACAGCACTGGAGCAACCACTCAAGAGTCACAGGAGGTAACATTTAAGCTGAGCTATTGAGAAAGCTTAGAGCTCCTGGGTGTGCAGAAGGGAAAAATACTTGGAGAGTAAGCACAAAGACACGCAGAGGCAGAACAGGCAACAGGCGGGGCAGCCTATCGCCTTGAGTGGGAGGCGATGAACCAGAAGGAAACAGCTTTACATGGTTAGAAGTGGACACACAGGAGCAACCTGTGGGTGTTTCACATAGTACTAGGTTTTACTTCTTAAGATTATGGTGCTGTAATGAAACCCATCCAAAGGTTGAGAGACAGAGGCTCAATACCTCGGGTCACAGATCAGACCTAGGCAATCTGGCTCAGAAGACATGCTCAGCACAGCCATGAGCCTCAGGATAGAGGTGGGCCATATGATAGAAACTGAGATAGTACTTGAGTCTGAGCTTTTTCTAAATCCATCCTTTGTAACCTTACATAGCTTTTGCGATACCCAAGAACCAGTTTTAATATTTCTTTATATCAACTCACCTTTTAAAACAAAAACTGAAGAGAAACTAAAGGATAATAGCAAAATGTCCTAAGAAGTACACAAATTAGAATGGGTGAGGGCTCCAGACAGACAGACAGACAGACAGACAGACAGACACAGAGAGAGAGAGAGAGAGAGAGAGAGAGAGAGAGAGAGAGAAGCAGCCAGTGTGGGGGTCTGCTGAGGGGCAATGGGTAAGGATCTGTTGTATAGCTACTGCTGAGAAAAGATAGAGTTCAGGAATGGAATAAAAGTAGGTGGATGCAGAGTCCAAGGCTAGCCCAAGAGCTAAGATGAAGGAAGCATGGGAAAAGATGCCATGAACACTTGAACTTAGACAAAGGCTCAGAAGCATAAAGGTGCTGCTTTGAAGGGTGCTAGAGATATGGCTCAGTTGGTAGAGTGCTTGCCTAGCATGCACAAGGGCCCAGGCTCAGTATTCAACACCCTCTAAAACTGAGCATAGCCTTTAATTCCACCACTGCGGAGGTAGAAACACGAAGGTCAGAAGTTCAAGGTCCTCGTCTGCTAACACAGCAGTTTTAGATAAGCCTGAGTTACAAGACCTGCCTTAAAAGTTGAGCTTTCCAGAGGCTTGAGGAAGGGATGCTTTGAGGAAGGAACAACAGACATTGGAGTAGGAGACTCCATCCACCTCAGCGCCTCAGCACTGCGCTTTCTCCCAGGTCAACTTGTCATCCCCAAACCCGATCTCTTGCAGCACCGGCAACATGAAAACTTAGCACATTACAGTGGCTGAATATCCAATCACATTACTGTAAATAGTTGAAAAGACAAAAGAGAGGCTAGTTTCTTGAAACACTGGTTTCGTTTTGTGTGGTTTGTGGTTTTTGTTTGAGACAAGAGTCTCCATTACAGGACAGGCTGGTCTCAAAACTAACCCTCAAGCCTCTGTATGTATGCTATAAGATGTAATGTTTCAAGACCATTCCAGATTATAAACCATTTCTTGGTTCCCATTAGGTCACTGTGTTGGACCAAACATGTTCTGAAAAATGACTTTAGAAGTGGTGGTCGAAAGGGCCTGAGGTAACCCAGGGGTCCCCAGCCTTACATCTGTACTTTGTGTATCATCCCCTCACCCCTGAAGACTGCGAGAGACCTGTGACTGTCCTGCTTCTAACCAAGAGTTACCTGTCTTTAGCAGTCTCTGTGGTTCTCCTTTGCCATGCTATGGCCTGCTTAGGGAGCATGCACATGGCAGGAGATGGCAAGTAGCCATCTGTCCCCCAGCCAGCCAAAACCAGATGAAACTGGCAGATCCATGGTGCAGGCAACTGTAGCATGGAAGCAGCTTCTCCCCCGGTCGAGCCCCCGATGCCATCCCAGCCCTGTATTAATACCACCTGGCTGTAGCTTTTGAACCCCTCACTCTGTGTTTCAATTCTTGAACCACAGACTATGAGATTAATAATATGTGGTGTTTCAAGACACTAAATTTGTGGTAATTTATTACATAGCATTGAAATTACAGAAATCTTAATATGTAAAAGGGGACAAAAAAAAAAAAAAGAAGAAAAGTAATATTGAGTTACTGGCCACATGGAATATTTATTAATGAAGATCCAAAGGTCAGTCTTCAATGCTCATTTCCATGATTTTTAGAGTCGATAATTCCTTACCATGATTACTGCCACCGTCGATACTGGGGAATGGACCAGATGGGGACAGTGATGTGCTCAGACAACAGAGTTCCCTGGAAGTCTCAGATCTTTCAAAGTCACTGTCACCTTCGATGACATCCACAGAGGTTTCCTGGTCTATTAAACTATCAGAAACACTTGGATTGTTTTCATTCCAGGGTAAGGCTTCATTATCTGTTTCATCATTGACCTGTTGAATTATAACACCCTCTGAATGCTTGGCTTTATGGGCAGGTATTAAAAATTCACCCGGTAAAGAGAACATCTTGTTTTGGTCCTCCGGCATGGCTGACAGCATGTCCAGGGCCTCCTGGTACTGCTGACGCTCATGGTGACTAACTATTTCTTCATCACTTACAAATTCATTTTCTCTTGAAATCAGAGCCTTTTGAAAATGAAGCTGATTCAACATTCTGAAGTGTTTTTGCTTTACTGAGTCTTCCTCTGATATGCAGCCCAAGTCAACCTTCAGCTCATGCAGCAGGTAGCGCATCTTCCCCTAGAATTAGGGGGAAAAACAATTCTGAGGGTCATTACATTCGCTACACTATTAAAACTGAACTCTTCTATCTGCAGTGCTGCTAGTCTCAGGATCAAAACTTTCCCAGTCCTGCCCCTTTCCCCTCATAAAAAGCACAAGGTGGAAAGTGCCTCTGCCTTAAATAAAATATATTCTTTTAGAGAATAGAAAAATGATAAATTCCAAAGAAAGACCAACCTCCTCCAAATGATGTTTATTTTTCTTTATATGTCGCTCAAACAGTTGTTCTAAAAACCTACAAATGATAAAGAAAAATATTAGTATCTTAAACTCAGATAATCCACTAAGTGTAAAATAGTTACATTATGTGAACACCGACAAAGGCTGGAAAGTGGTTCCAGATGAATGGTTTTCTCTGTGAAGCTGGAAACTAATCCTTCTTGCTCTGTCAAGTTCTCTAACCTGGCAGGCAGCCTGGCTTCTGTTACGCATTTGTTTTTAAGTTATATAACAGATGCCAGTCTATCGGAAGGATTATGTACTACTTATGTTTCTGTGACTGTTTTAGGTGAAGCATAGAACTGCCTGCGAATCTCTCTTCCCATTAGACACACAGACACTAAAAGCTCCCTGCGCCCTTCACCAAATCCTACAGAAAATGCTCTCACAGAGCTGGTTAACCTTGGCTCCTAAAGAGTACTCTCCATGGATGCCAAGCCTACAAAACAGCCTCCAAGTGAATGCCAGGGATTTATGCTAAACACAGCTAGATATACAGCAGTCTGCCCCCACTCACCCCAGCCACAGTCTCTTATGCAGCCCCGGCATTCAGAGATCTGCCTTCTTGCTGGGATTAAAGGTGTGTGCTACCACGCCTGGCCCACAGCAACAATTTTACCTCTCTTCCTGCCAAAGCCAGGGTATGAAGACCATGGTAAAGGATATGAAAGCCAGGCTATGAAGGCCAGTAAAAGCCATGGTAAAGATGAGAGATTACATCTCGAGGATGGGTTTACTCTCCCCTAAGGTCACAACCCCTTCAGAAGTGACTAGCTTCAGGGAATGCATGCTTTCTACAGTGGGCCCAGTACCACTCTTATTATTCACAAGTCTCCTGGAAACAACTAATTTCCTTGGCCACCATCATCCATGCTTGTTAACACATGCAGTAAGTAACCCAGGAGGCCTGGGTTAGCCTATCATGTTTAAAGATCCAGAAACTTGTACACTACTCTACAGCTACTGCTAACATTCTGGAATTGCACACCTGGACATTGCTCTATGCTTATGTATTTCCTTAAGCTGGGATTAAATAATACATATTATTTTGGTATAAATAAACACACACACACACATGCATTTTCTCATCAATTAGGTACAGGTTGAACACCTTTCAGTGTGAAGAATTCCATCCTGCACCATTTAGTTTCTTTCTCAGTCTGGTTTTATGTTTGGTCTTATGAACCAGTGCTAAAATCTTAAGAGGAAATATAAACATTTATGGAAACATGTAAATGATATGCAAATTTTGGGGTTGTATTAAAAAACATAAAAGTTACCATTTTAACCCTGTAAAATGTCCAGTAGGGTTCCACCTATTGGTGCTGCTGGAAAGTGTCTCTCTAAACTGTCTCACCTTGAAACTTACAAACTCCTTATGCAGCAATTAAAGTTACTAGTTTTGTATGTATATGTGTGCACGCCTGTGTATACATTCAAGGTCAAGGACGGCGTCTGTGTGTCTGAGTCTCTCATTCTCTGTCTATTCCTGCGAGACAAGGGCTCTCCTCAATTGAAGTTCCTGTTTTTAGGTGGGCTGGCAACGAGCAAACCCCAGTAACCCTCTGGTCTCTGCCCCTGACAGCCTTGCTCAAGACCAGGCTTGGCTCACAATGTGGGTGCTGAGGTCTCAACTTGGGTCCTTATGGTTGAATAGCAAGTGCTCTTAGCCACTGAGCTATCTGGCCTGCCCCCATTAAACAATTAAAAAAAAAAAAAACCAAAGAAAGGAGATATGAGAGTACTGTCACATTCATTCCCAATCTTTTTATTCCAATAACGAAAGTTCCTTCATTAGAAAGCAAACCTCGAGGTAGAGATAGACACAGCCACTGCGATGTCTGCAGGTGCATCTTATGACTGAGAACGTGTGGCGTGTGCTTGGAGTCCTGAGCTCTGCTTCACGCCTGCCTGTGCAGTTTAGATGGAGCTGTGTTTGAGCTGCACTGTGCACACAGCTTCCTTAAGCGATGCAATAGCTAAGATGGTTTTGTAAACTCTCCATTTCACATTAAGTGACAAACAGTTTTTAATTTGTTCTTATTAGATCTTCTGTAAGATGTAGTAAACATGTCTGTGGGCTGAGAAGATGGCTCACCAAGTCGAGGTACTTGCCACCAAGCCTGACGATCTGAGTGCAATTTCTAGGACCCACATGGGAGAAGGAGAGGACCGACTCCCAGGGGCCATCTTTTAACCCTTTCAGCACTCTGTTGTGGCATGTGACCACACACACATATAAATATAATAAAAATTTGAAAACTGTTTTTTGATTCCCATTACAGTTTCTGACAGTAAAGTGGAATCAGGAAGGCTGTCCAGATAGCAAAAATTTAATTCATTATATATTCTGATATAAGTCAAGATATTATAATATTTAAATAAAAAAAAATCTACCGTTTTCTATGGAGTGTCAAACAGCCTTTATAATTTACTATCAATTATAAGAACATGATCATAAAACAGTATAACTTTTGCAACCTTATAAGTAACTTTTAAAAAGTCATAGTATGAAAAATATTTAATGTACATTTCAACTATAGTAAACATTAAAAAAAAAAAACCCTCTAACCTGTTAGAAAATAAACCAAGTTTCAAGATTTCATCTGTCACATTTTCCATGAAACTCAGGTACAGCAGCTCTTCTTCACTGCAGAGGAACACAGAGCATTAGAATCATTGTATGGCGAGAGCGCCCAAGCAGGTCACAGGACTGCGACCGTGAGGACAGGGGATGTTAGAAAACAAATCTGTTTTCTCATGTTCAAAAGGAAAACAGTAAGTGGGAAACTAGCACCAACAGAGCAGAACTTCATCATTCTGGAATATTCACAGCAGCAGAAAGACAGAGAGACGCCACCCAGGAGCAGGGGTGGGCCTGATGCTTACTGAGTCCTGTTCCCAATCTTGTGTTTACGTTAGGAAATTTACTGAGGAGAGAGAATTTTTTTTCTCAAAATCCCTATAAAAAAGAATTTCTAATAGACATTTTTTTGATGAAAATGCTGTAGTAATTTTTAAATTATTGAACACAAAAATGTGTTCATTTATACTACTTAATACCTAAATTTTAGTACCTACTATAAGAAGTTAGGATTTTATTATAATTGATTCTACTTGGCTAACTCATGAATGAGTGGATATTTATTGCATGAATGAACTAATTAGGGTGAGGTGGCTGTGTAAACCAGTCAGTTTTAAACCAATCCACAGGAGCTTGCTTAAGAACAACCAGGCTTGGAAATAAATGAAACTATGAAATAGCTTATTTCCTTGAAAAATGTAACTTAAAACTGTAACCTAACCTTTGACACCATTGATGACATGGCGTGTATCCCAAACCACCAAAGAGACCTGAGTTCCAAGTCACCCCTGCAGGCCTCTCTACTGTCTTAATTTATAAGTGAGAATTTTACACACTAGTTATTATAAATTATTAGTAGACGTTATTAACTTAGGGACGCATTTCCACTAAAGATTAAATGCTCAGGATTCCCCCATCAGCACTGATTAAACCACTGATATTCCCAAAGCTGGGTTGAGTGAGATAAACTCCAGTCTTAAATGATCTTATGTTTCTCCCAGTCTTACTTCTGCTTCCCACCACAGTATGAAGAGAGCAACATGATCTTACTCAGAGTAGATTTTACTGTCTGGAGAAAACTCTGTGGAGAGCTTACAGGGTGCCCTAGAAAGAGAGAAAGGTAAACTACTTTAACAATAACATAAAAGGTTGGTATATATTCTGTGCCTGGTTTTCTACATTGGTAATGAAGGGCTTTGGAATGTCTGTCTGTGCATTTCCTATCCTGATTTAACTCTGTGGTTTCATGCGTGCGTGTGTGCACATGTGCAATGAGTTTCAGGCACAGGGAGTTAGAACTCAACTTACTTGTGGCCTTCAGCTGGCTCTCCCTAAGAAGGGCCTGAGGGAGAAACTGGGCCCTGAGGGTCTATACATTCCTTTTTGCGCCCAAACACGTCCTATTCTTCCTGTGTGAGAACTCTCCACCCTTTATCTCATACCCAGTCTCTTAGGGGAAATGCAGTTGAGAGCCAAAACTTGCTAGTCCAACATTTTGCTAGGTGTGAATGTCAGTTGCTGAACCCTAGGAGCGATGTTTACAGAACATCTCCCACCAGCAGGGCAGACCAAAGACTGGCATGTGGGAATGTTCCACATCACAATCTTTTGGTTTTTGAAATTTTTATTAATTATTGTGTAACGTGTGTCTTTGTGTTTGTGTGTGTCTGTGTACACATGTATATAGGCAAGTACCATGACATCAAAGGGTGATTCTCAGGAGTCAGTCCTCTCCTTTCATCATGGCTTTTGGGGATCAAACTCTGTTTATCAGGCTTGCAAGGCAAGCACTTTCACTTGCTGAGACAGCTTGCCAGTCTCCAAATCACAGAACTCATCAAATGGTAAGGCTGCCAGAGAATCTCTCCTCAAGAGCAGCTACTGAAAACAAGCATCCTCTCCCTTTATCAACACATTAGCAAAACTAAGTCTAACCTTTATTGAGCATTTTTATAAACTTTCCTTAGTAAGACGAACAGTGCCATAGAAGTGTACAACACTAAAATATCTTAGCACATGTAATTAAAACAGTACTTAAGGGGAATGCTGTGTGTCCATTACACAGGACAGCAAATGGAGACAGGGTTTCACTCTAACCTAGGCTGACCTCAAACTTGCAGTGGTCCTCCTGCTTTAGCCCCCCATGTTCAGATCCAGGTGTGAAGCTGCCACCCACCTTTCTGAGAACTGCTGCAGAATCCTCTCTTTAATACTGTCCCACGCTGGGTTTTGTCCTTGTGAGAGTGAAGGTGCGACTTTGTCTTCAGCACCATTTCTCATGTAATTAGGTACCTGGAAGTGGAACAAAAAGAATACATTTGTTTCAAAAGTATGTTGTAAAAGCAATAAAACAGCAAGTCTTAATGAAAATGAAAACACCAAAGTACTTGATATATTAAAACAAAAAACACTTTAGAGTAGTTTACCCAGTCAGCATTTCCCCGTGTTTATTTAAAGATGAAATGATGTCATCTTTATGTTAATGAGCAACATTTTAAAGAGCATTAGGAAACCATACGGTAAATCTTAAGTCACAGGCTGGGGCAGGAGTCTGTGTATGGAACCCAGCTCTGAAGAGCCAGAAGCACGAGGGTCCCAACTCTAGGCAGACCTGGGGCACCCTGATCTCACTGTAGGTGCTCCGTCCGCAGCATACTATCTTTTACACTCTATTTTATTTGAGAAAAGGTCTCACTCTGTAGCTTTAATTGTCCCGGCATTTGCTATTTAGATCAGGTTGTCCTGGATCACCTCCCAATTGCTGGGGTTAAAGGTGAACCCCTACACCTGGCTATCCCTGAAAGTGTCCATCTTGTCTGAACCCAGAAACTAAGCAGTTGGTCTGGTTAGTAACTGGATGGGAGACATCATCCCCCTACACATACACCTACATTAAAAAAAGAAAGAAACAAAAGATAGAATTGAAATCCATGAACATGATACAAATTTGTAGCTTTTGTGTAAATTTGAAAAAAAAAATACATGATTTAAAAGTGCATCTGTGTCAAACACCCAACATGTCACACATGAGAGCAGCCGCAGTAGCAGTGCATATGAACACTATTAACAAACAAAATAACGGCTCAGGACTTGAGCAGAATCTTAGGGGTCACAAACCTGGCACTATTTATTTGTACTATTTATAATGTTATATTTTTCTTTTCTTTCAAACAGGTCTTCTGTAGCTCAGGATGCCTTAACAATCCCTTTGTGTCTGAGGATGACTTTTAACTTCTGATCATTCTGCCTCTCCTTTCTGAGTTCTAGAAGTACAAGCATGCCCTACTGGGGTTGGAGAAATGGCTCTGTGGTTAAGAGGACCCAGCTTCGGTTCCCAGGGCCCACATGTAACTGTCATTAACTCCAGTCAGGGGATCTAGCACCTTGTCCTGACCTCTCTGGGCACTAATCAATGTACATGGTACATGGACATAGATGTATGCAAAACATCTGTACAAAATAAAACAACTGGCCGGGCGTGGTGGCGCACGCCTTTAATCCCAGCACTCGGGAGGCAGAGGCAGGTGGATTTTTGAGTTCGAGGCCAGCCTGGTCTACAAAGTGAGTTCCAGGACAGCCAGGGCTATACAGAGAAACCCTGTCTCGAAAAAAAAAAAAAAAAACCAACCAACCAACCAAACAAAAACCAACTAACCAACCAAGTTCCTGCAGTTCGGTATATCGGCTTTGTTCACGCTAGGCAAGTACTCTACCAAGTAAGTTACATCCCCAGCCCTACAAAGCTGACTTATGTAAAATGCTTTATAGCTCTAAAGTGTAAAGTGTACATCTGCTGTAGGTAATACTTCAATAGCATTCTCAGCTCCTGCACCACTGTGAGGATCCATGTTTTTTTTGAAGGACTATGAACATTTGAATCCCAAAGTAACAAACTGGGCTTCTTGGCATTTTCACTTACCACTATCATTATTATTGCGCTGCTGACAGTGATGTATGCATGCTGTTTGTATGAGTGCAGACATGTGTGTGTGTATACCACAGTTCACATGTAGAGGTCACGAGACGCTTTTGGGAATCAGTTTTCTCCTGCTACAGTTTGGATAATAAGCCATGTTTATGAATAAATTTAAGTTAGAACATAAATACATGATTGAAATTACCCAAATGGAATGAGCTTGCTTGAAAAACCACATTTAAAGCCGTGATATGTTAAAAAAAATCATTGTTAAACATTTAAAATACAATCAGTATGATAAAGTTTATAAAAATAAAGGCAAAAACATAAGAGAATGTTATCTGATTCTTATACGATGTCAGATTTATAATAATATAGACATCAATAATTCTATAGAATATACAGGCATTGAAAATTCAAACTTGTATGTATCTTTGATAGCACCTTTAGGAACTTGTCTATTTTTTCTGTGTGTCAGGAGCGGTACTGAACCTAGCCTTGCACATCCTAAGCAATTTTTCTACTACTGAGCTATCGTCCCAGCCCTTGGTTATTTTGGGACACAATCTTGCTACATAGCTCAGGCTAGACTCCAGTTGGCTGTATAGTCTATGATGGCCTCAAACTCATGTTCCTACCTTTACCAAGCATTGGGATTATAGGCAAACGTTACCAAGTCTGGTTCTCAGAATCTGTATATTTTATTCATCCATCCATTCAGCTAGCCAACCAGCCAGCCAACCACTTGGGTGCTAATAACAAATGGGTGTGGTAGGATCCATCTGGTCATTCAGAGAGCACGGTCACCATGTGCAAACTGTCACATGTGGACTATATTAGAAGTCACTCCCGATAGTCCAAATATCTGTGTGTATCCAACACAAGTCAAAGCACTTATATCTCTGAAGATCTGTTTAGTACCTGGTTTATGTTCACTTCTGAGTCCTTTGAGCTCATTTTCTCAGCTGTCCCAAGTTCAGAGTTAAAGCTACAACATTTACAAAGAAATGATTGTTACTTCTTTATAAACACAGCAACCACAGGCTTTATTGTCAAGAAAAAGTATACTATAAGCAAATAAATCCCAACTATTTACTTTTAAAAAAATGTGTAATTTCTAATTATGTATCTGAAAATAGATATGATTTGGCTCACATATGCTTCCTTTTCCTTATTGATAAATAGATTTCAGTTAAATATACAATGAGGTAAGAGAAATGAGATTATAACATTTATAAAGATATGATAATTTCTGCATCTTTCTTTTTTTACCGATTAAACTTGATCTTTGATAATTTCAGACAAGTATATATTCATTCTGTTTACTGTCCTCCCCCCAGCTCTTCCTACCATGGCTATCGACCCTCCTTCCCACAGTCCTGACAAGTAAGGCCTGCACCCCAGTTTTGTGTCACGCTTGCACAGTGGCCAGGCTGATCTCTGTCTCTTTAGTTTTAGGATCTGTGCTGCCAAATCCGGCAGGGGTCCCTTCATTCCTCCTCTAGCTATTTCTATTACAGATCCAAATCCTTTTAAAAATTAAATAATGCAGGTGAATTTGCTATCATTGCACCTCTTGTCTGTACTCAGAGAACTAGTGTTACAATGTTTGACTTCTTGAACAACTAAACTCTAGAACAAAATAAATTTGAATCACTTTGCAAACTTACTGCATATTTAGTATGACCCATCTACTACAGGAGAAGAAAACCCTATCAAGGAAACTTCTATTTAATTTTCAGATGTTCTCTCAGCTGTCATACCTGCAGCTGATACCATATTAGCGGTGACCCTGTGCCAGGAAGAGACACAGGAACTGGATAGGATCTTATTCTCCCCTTGGCCTTCACTGTTTTACCACTGTTAACATGAATACATATCTACAACTACAGTATCTGGTGATATATCTTAAGACTTCTCTGAAATTGTAACATTTAAAGACATAAAAAGTTCAAGAACTATGTTTACAACAATAACTTTCATAGCACTCATAGTTCTAAGAACTTTATCTAATAGCTTACAAAAGTTCCTGTGCTGCTTCTAAGGACCCATTGGAAAGTCTACTAACTCATTTCAATGAAAAGGCCCGGCCGCATCTCACGTCTGGCATCTAAAGTGTACAACAAAGAAGGAAATACTGCTTATGAATCCTTTCCATTGACTCGCTGGCCTTGCAGTCAGCTCTGGACATGCCATACAGACCTGCTTAATTCAGTTTGGGTTTCAGCTTCCATCCGCTGATGTGAAAAATCCTTTCTTCTTTTGGCAGGTGTATAATAGCGGTACTGTGACAGGAAGGACTTTGCTTCTGTTTTTAAAGTTCGTGGAGTGAATGGTGACTGCTTGTTAGAGAAGAGGTCAGAGTGCTTTTCCAACAGATCTCCACTTGGAGTCTTGGCGATGACTACCTGGAACTGGTGGGCACTCTTAGGCCGCCTGTCGCAGCCAAGCCCACAGCCTGAGTGCCTGGATGAAGAGGTGCTGGCATGCTTCTGGGTGCCACTCATGAGTGTCTTATTCGATTCAGGCAGATTTAGATGCAGTCCCTCGGAAGGGATGAGTGACTTCGAAAATAATGGATATCTTGTCATTTCTTCTATTAACACATCTTGGTCTTGTGGCTCCCCTGAGGGCTAAGAACATTTGATATGATAGTCATCAGTTGCACTGCCACTGGGGAATCTTATACATGCATCTTGGCTCTAACTAGGCACTATTTTTTTTTTTTTTTTGAGACAGGGTTTCTCTGTATAGCCCCAGCTGCCCTGGAACTCACTTTGTAGACCAGGCTGGCCTTGAACTCAGAAATCTGCCTGCCTCTGCCTCCCAAGTGCTGGGATTAAAGGCGTGCGCCACCATGGCCGGCTCTAACTAGGCACTTTTTTTCTCGAAGTGATGGGGTTGAATGCCAGGGCCTTGAGCTGTCAGGCAAGTGTTCTACCACTGAGATACCTTCCTAGCCCTGTCCTTATTTTCTAGAAGAAAGGGAGGGCCAGAACCACAGATACAAGATGATATACTCTTTAATGTTATGTATTATCTGTTTTAAAAATTCATCTGAAAACTAACAATTTTAGAATTTGTTTATAGTACAAGGAATCTTAAATCTTCTTTTCATGATAAGGTATAGGTCAGCTAACTTACAAACTGATATATCTAAGTAAGGAAACTATATGAATATTTCCTAAATAGGTCTAGACACATAATTTCCCTTCTAATCTTTCTTTCTCAAAATAAAAGAATGAGTATTGTCTTATGTTATTACTTCAGCATATTAGCTTTAAAATGTGTTCCCAAACTAGGCTGATATTACTGCTGGTGTACAAAGAGCTTGTCTCTTTTGAAAGACATTTCTGAATCCTACATAGCTATTAATTAATAACCATAAGAATTATTTATACCCGGAGGAATGGTATAAGCTAAACCCAAAGTAAGGAGAAATGTATAGGACATTAGATTGACTGTAAAAGGAAATTCTATCAGTGTAAAGTTTTACTAGAATGGAATAGCAAAGAAAACCTTTAAGGGCAGAAATAGAAAGGCGGGGGGCCACTGAGATAGTTAGGTATATGTGATTTACTTACTATATAGTGTTTCTGTGATTTGGATTTATGTAAAGTTAATGTAAAAAACACCTATCCAATTTACAATCACAAAACAACTGAGTAATAAATCTCTTTTATGAACAACAGCATAAGAAATGATGGACCAAGATCTTACAACTGTCTGTTAGATACTCAAACAGTTGAAAACAATTCAGTTGAAGACCAGGCAAGGGGCAGATTATGTGAAAACTCTAATACCTGTTTTATAAAAGTTCCAAGTTATTTATGTTTTATAAAAGAATGAATAGATTTTGATTTTTATTATTTGGACTGCTTTGAAATGTTTCGTACTCTATTCACAAACACAAACCACATCCATGCAGTTGGTTAGGATTTATTCACAAACTCGAACCATATCCATACAGTTGGTTAGGATTACAGGCCAGAGCAGCTGGAAGGGAAGCACGAGGAAGGTCCTGAGAGCTGACATCACGTGAGCCAGGGTGGGAGGAGAGCAGTGTGGGCAGTGAGGATCTGTGTTCTGAAACATGAGCTCCTATACGAAACCTGCTAAGCCACTAGGAGGCCAAAGCCAGCATTTTAATTGCAACTCTCTTTTCAATGAGACTATTCTAGAACTGTAGTAAATATCTGTTAACCTTAAAATCCACCCAATTATTAAAATATACTACCTGAATTAATAATTTAAGATAACCTAAATGTGTCTAAAGCATTAATCATTAAAGCTTATTAAAAATGTAGACAGACTGGGTCCCCAGCAGTGGTGAACAGAGCCCTTGTCCCCTAAGCTCCATTTTCTAGCCCATGGCCCTGGTGTCACCAGGCCTAAACAGGTAAGATCCTGCTCCCTGAATCCTCGGCCTAAAGCATACCCAATAGCAGTAAAGCACACCCTGTCATCGGCACTCCATTGTCCTGCTCACAGCTCTGCCTGCATTCCTGGAGGCCTTTGGGTACCAGAGTCAACCAGACAGCTAAAGGCCAGTATAATAACACAATTAACAAGAGCCAGGGCAGTACAGCACCACCAGAGCCCAGCTACCCTACTACAGCAGGCCCTGGCTATCCTAACACAGCTGAAGTACAAGAAAATGACTTTAAATCCAATCGTATGAAGATGACAGATGCCTTTAAAGAGGAAATGAATAAATCCCTTAAAGAAATTTAGGAAGCCTGGCAGTGGTGGCACACGCCTTTAATCCCAGCACTTGGTAAGCAGAGGCAGGTGGATTTCTGAGTTTGAGGGCAGCCTGGTCTACAGAGTGAGTTCCAGGACAGCCAGAGCTATACAGAGAAACCTTGTCTGGAAAAACCAAAAAGAAAGAAATTTAGGAAAACACAAACAGGTGAAGGAAATGAATGAAACTGTTCAAGACCTGAAAATGTAAATAGAAGTAATAAAGAAAACACAAACTGAGGGAATTCAGGAGATAGAAAAATTTAGATATAGATAGAAAAATTTGATAGAAACTATAGCTATATCACCAACGGAATACAAGAGATAGAAGAGAGAATCTCAGGCATAGAAGATAGGATAGAACAAATTGATACATTGATCAAAGAAAACATTAAATCTACAAGTTTCTGACATAAAACATCCAGGAAATATGGGACACTGAAAAGACTAAACCGCTGGGCATGGTGGTGCATGCCTTTAATCCCAGCACTTGGGAGGCAGAGGCAGGCGGATTTCTGAGTTCGAGGCCAGCCTGGTCTACAGAGTGAGTTCCAGGGCAGCTGGGGCTATATAGAGAACCCTGTCTCGAAAAACCAAAAACCAAAAAAAAAAAAAAAAAAAAAAAAAAAAGAAAAAACAAGACTAAACCTAAGAATAATAGGAATAGAAGAAGACTCCCAGATGAAAGGCCTAGAAAATATTTTTAATTAAGTCATAGAGGAAAATTTCCCTAACCTAAAGAAAGAGATCCCTGTAAACATACAAGAAGGGTATAGAATACCAAATAGACTAGACAAAAAATAATAATAATCCAACTACATAATAATCAAAACACAAAATGCATAGAACAAAGAATATTAAAAGCAGCACAGGAAAAAAGGCCAAGCAACATATAAAGGTAGACCTATCAGAATTATATCTAACTTAAATGTCAGAAGGTTCTGGGAAAATGTCTTGTGCTCTCTAAGAGATCACACATGCCAGCCCAGACTACTATACCCAGCAAAACTTTCAATCACTATAGATGGAGAAAACAAGATATTCCATGACAAAACCAAATTTAAACAATACCTAACCATAATCCAGCTCTACAAAAGATACTAGAAGGAAAACTCCAACCCAAGGAGCTTAACCACACCCAAGAAACCACAGGAACTAATTTCACATCAGCAAAAACAAAAGAAGGAAAACGCATGCATGCATGCACACCCAGTACCACCACCAACATCAAAATAATGGGAATTAACAATCATTATTGGTCTTTAATCTCTCTTTACATCAATGGACTCAATTCCTCAATAAAAATACACAGACTATCAGAATGGGTGTGAAAACAGGATCCACTATTCTGATGCATAAAGAACCAACACCTCAACATCAAAGATAGACGTTATCTCAGAGTAAAAGGCTAGAAAAAGATTTTCAAGGAAACAGATCCAAGCAGCAACTGGGATAGCCATTCTAATATCTAATAAAATAGACTTCTAACCAAAATTAATCAAAAGAGATAGAGGACACCAATCAAAAGAAAAAACCCCCACCAAGATGACATCTCAATTCTGAATATCTATGCCCTCAATGCAAGAGTACCCACATTCTTAACTTTACTAAAGCTTAAATCACAAATTGAACCCAGCACATTAATAATGGGAAATTTCAACATGTCATTCTCACCAATGGACAGGTCATCCAGAAAGAAAATAATAGACAGAGAAATAGTGGAACTAGTGGTCGTTATGACTCAAATGGATATCTACAGTACATTTCGCCCAAATACAAAGCAATATACCTTCTTCTTAGCACTTCACAGAACCTTCTCCAAAACTGACCATATACTCCATCACAAAGCAAGTCTCAACAGATTCAAGAAAACTGAGATAACTCCTTGTATCTTACCAGACCATCTGTAGAAGCTGGACTTTAACAATAACAGAAAGCCTACAAACTCATGGAAACTGAACAACTCTCTCCTGAATGACCACTGGGTCAAAGAGGAAATAAACTAAAGACATTCTAGAATTCAATGACAATGAATGCACAACACACCTAAGCTTAAGGACACAAAGCAATACTAAGAGGAAAATTTATAGCAGTAAGTGCCTTCATAAAGAAATTAGTGAGATCTCATACTAGTGACTTAACAACATACCTGAAAGCTCTAGAACAAGGAGAAGCAAACATACACAAGAGGAGTAGAGTGCAAGAAATAATCAAACTCATGGCTAAAATCAATCAGTTAGAAACAAAGAGAACAATACAAAGAATCAACAAAACCAAGAGTTGGTTCTTTGAGAAAATCAACAAAATAGACAAATCATTAGCCAAACTAACTAAAAAGAAGGAGGAGACTAATTAAATTAGTAAATTCAGAAATGAAAAGGGGGACATTAGAACACACACTGAGGCAATCCAAAGAATCATTAGGTTTACTTTAAAAACCTGTCCTCCACAAAAATGAATAATTTAAATGAAATGGACTATTTTCTTGAAAGATACCACTTACCAAAGCAAGATCAGGCAAATAATCTAAGTAGACCTATAACCCCAAAGGAAATAGAATCGGTCCCAACCAACCAATCAACCAGCCAGCCAATCAATGCAGGGCCAGATGGTTTTAATTTAATTTCCAAGCCTTCAAAGAAGAGCAAATACCAATATTCTTCAAATTATTTCATAAAATAGAAACAGAAAAAACAATGTCAAATTCATTTTATGAGGCCAGTCACTCTGATACCTAAACTACACAAAGATTCAACCATGAAAGAGAACTTTAGATCAGTCTCCTTTATGAACATTGATGCAAAAACACTCAATACTCAAACCAAATCCAAGAACATATCAAAAACATTATCCACCATGATCAAGTAGGCTTCATACCAGAGATCCAGGAATGGTTCAACATACAAAAATCTCTCAATGTAATCCATCATATAAACAAACTGAAAGGAAAAAAATAACTCACACGATCATCTCATATAATATAAAATCTCTTGGTGTAACTCTAACCAAGCAAGTAAAAGAACTATTATGACAAGAACTTCAAATCTATAAAGAAGGAAACTGAAGAAGATATCAGAAGATGGGGAGATCTCCCATGCTCATGGATTGGTAAGATTAACAGTAAAAATGGCCATTCTACCAAGAGCAATCTACAGATTTAACACAATTCCCAGAAGAATTCCAACATAGTTCTTTACAGACCTTGAAAGATAAAACAATCCTGTACAATAAAAGAACGTTTGGAGGAGGTATCACCATCCCTGATTTTAAGCTATACTACAGAGTAATAGAAATAAAAACCTGGCATAAAAATAGACAGGTTGATCAATAGAATTGAAGAACTAGAAGTAAACCTACACCCCTATGGACACTTGATTTTTGACAAAGAAGCCCAAAATAGAAAAATGAAAGCATCTTCAACAAATGGTACTGGCCCAACTGGATGTCTGCATGTAGAAGAATAAAAATGGACCTATCTATCGTCCTGCACAAAACTCAAGTCCAAGTGGATCAAAGACCTCAAAATAAAACCGGATATATTAAATCTGATAGAAGAGAAAGTGGGGAATAGCTTTTAATGCATTGGCACAGGAGACAACTTCCTGAACAGAATATCAACAGCTCAGGCACTAAGATCAACAATAAGTGGAATCTCACGAAGCTGATAACCTTCTGTAAGGCAATGGACACTGTCAAAGGCAATGAACACTGTCAAAGGTAATGGACACTGTCAAAGGCAATGGACACTGTCAAAGGCAATGGACACTGTCAAAGGCAATGGACACTGTCAAAAGGACAACATGTCAGTTTACAGAAGGGGAAAAGATTCTCATCAACTCCATATCTGACAGAAACCAAAACATTCAAAATATATAAAGAACTCAAGAAATTATACATCAGCAAACCAAATAACACAATTTTAAAAATGGGTTATAGATTTAAACAGAGAATTCTTTTTTTTCTTTGTTCCGGTCAACCCTGCTTGCTCTGGTCTGCCCCACTTGCTTAGTGGCCCCGCTCGCTCCAGCCGGCCCCACTCGCTCAGTCCCTGCTCTCTCCGGTCCAAGGATTCATTTATTATTATTCATAAGTACACTATAGCTGACTTCAGACCCACCAGAGGAGGGCATCAGATCTCATTACGGGTGGTTGTAAGCCACCCTGTGGTTGCTGGGATTTGAACTCATCACCTTCAGAAGAGCAGTCGGGTGCTCTTACCTGCTGAGCCATCTCACCAGCCCCTTTTTAAAATTTTTCAAGACAGAGTTTCTCTGTGTAGCCCTGGCTGTCCTAGATCTCACTTTGTAGACCAGGCTGGCCTCGAACTCAGAAATCCGCCTGCCTCTGCCTCCCGAGTGCTGGGTTTAAAGGCATATGCCACCATGCACGGCTTAAACAGAGAATTCTTGACAGAGGAATATCTAATGGCAAGAAGCACTTAAAGAAATCTTCAACACCCTTAGTCATCAGGGAAAATCAAAGCTGTTATCAGAGAGGCTTCACCCAGCAGCTGATGGAAACTGATGCAGAGACCACAGCCAGACATTAAGTGGAGATTGGGAAATCCTATGGAAGAGGGGGAGGAAGGGTTAAAGGAGCTAGAGAGGTCAACGACACCACAAGAAAACCACAGGAATCAACTAACCTGGACACATAGGGGTTCACAGAGACTGAAGTGGCAATCAGGGCACATGCGGGGGCTGACCTAAGCCCCCTGCACATATGTTACAGGTGTGTAGCTTGTATAGCTTAGTCTTCATGTGAGACTCCTAAAGTGGGGGCAGGGGCTGTCTCGGATTGTGTTGCCTGCCTCTGGATCCCTCCCCTAACTGAGCTGATGCGCAGAGACTACAGCAATCTCATGTACCAAGGCAGAGTGACATCCATGGGAGGCCACCCCTTTCCCGGGGAGAGGTGGGGGGAGAGACTGGGAAGAGAGGAGGGAGGGATGTAAAGTAAATAACTCAATCAATCAAAAAATGTAGGCAAAAAACATGTAGGCAAACTAAAAATTACTATTATTTGTAAATGGAACCATAAAAAATGCATAAAGGTATATATGAACTACCACAGAGGCGAGCAAGTTACAGGATTGCAGATACTAAAGGGAAAGATGGATAGACATATTAAATAATGTTTATTTTACTTTACTATAAATGATTCATAAAGTACATTAAAATATATTTTAAACATTTCAATAAACTATTCTTATCTCAAAATTATTTACTTTATATTCAAAATGTTAAGAGAATAAACCATTTTAAAATCATAAAAATATAAGAGTTGGACAGATAACCCAGATTAAGAACATTTTTACTCTTGCAAAAGACCTGTGTGTGGCTCCCAGGATCCACAACGCAGTTCACAACTACTTGTAACTCCAGTTCTAGGGAGTCCAACGTCTCATTCTGGCTCCTAAGGACACATGGCATATATGTGGTAATATAACATACATGTAGGCACTCACACATACACATACAATAAAATAAATGTTAAAAAAAAATGACTTGTGAGTCCCTCAAGGGTGGACAGATAGCAAGTCGTATCACAGTGCAGAGCAAGGAACAGAATTATTCTAAGGGAAGCAGCCCTCCTGGCCTTATAGCTATAGAACATCCTAGAGAGGTCTCAACCCTACCTGATAACTCCCAGATCTCTCTCCTGAAAGAGATGCTTATATACAGTGTTTCCAAAATACATTCAATGTTCCCAAGGCACTGAGTATGCCAAACAAGAAACTCATGCCTCTCATCTGTGTTCCCCTAGTCATCCTGTTCTTATCAGAAACCTGGGAATCTTTTTCACTTCTGCCTTTCTCTTCACCTCATCAAACCAGATCCTGACACCTAGGAATCCGCTTTGTAATAATAACCTGCCTTGTGTTCCTGGTGATCTTTATAATGCCGGGGCCCAGCTCTTAACCTTTCTTTCCCAGATTACTGCAGCTGTCCTGTAATTAGTCTGCTGGTCACTGTGGCTAGTGCAGTCACTGTCTAACTGCTTTATAGTCCTCTATACTTAGTCCAGATTCTCCAGAATGGCTCCCATAGCTTTTTCTCACTGCCTACTGATAAACCACACCTTCATTTGTACTGAAAAGGAGTTATAAGTCCTCTATCTGTGCTCAGTAAGTAGCAGGGAACTTGTTCTACCAAGCTGGCTTGTCAGCTTTTCTCTTTTTTCTTTCCTTTCTTGCTCCTTTCTTTCTCTCCTTCCCATCTTCCTTTCCCCTCTTTTCTTACCCATGCCATGGATGCTGGGGCTTGAACCAATCCTAACTTGAGAGCACAGGCACTCTCAGTGCTGTTCTCTAAATGGTGACTTGCCCATCTTGAACCCTGGCACCCAGTGGAGACTGCAGGCCGCAGGAACCTAACTCCCCACACAAGTTGGCAGTGGAAATTTTAGAATTCTGCAAAGTTTTAAGTCAAGATTTAGTACTAGTTCAGATTTTCCCCACATATAAATTATACAGTGATAACAGGTATAGGAGGAGGAAAACTATGAATTTTTTAAAAATATCAATTAATTGAAGTTAACTAGACACCAATTCTAACAAACTGAAGAAAATTATGAGACTGTGTGAAAACAAAACATGCTATTTGGCAATATCAAAGAATTACTAATGTTACAGAATGATGGCTTCCAGTATCACCTCATCACCTTGGGCCTGAAGTGCCAAGTGTGCCAAGACTCCACGACGAGCTGGAATTGCTGGCACGCACTAGATGCTACACCTGCCCATAGGACAGCTTCGCTTTTCTTTTTTTATTTTTTTCTTCCAATTTTTTTATTAGATATTTTCTTTATTAACATTTCAAATACTATCCCCTTTCCTAGTTTCCCCTCTGAAAATCCCCTATCCTCTCCCCCATGCCCCTGCTCCCCAACCCACCTGCTCCTGCTCCCTGGCCCTGGCATTCTCCTATACCCTTCACAAGACCAAGGGCCTCTCCTCCCATTGATGATGGACTAGGCCATCCTCTGCTACATATGCAGCTGGAGCCATGAGTCCCACCATGTGTTTTCTTTGGTGGTCTAGTTCCAGGGAGCTTTGGGGGTACTGGTTAGTTATATTGCTGGAGAGGAGAGAACACTGGAATGAGCGCATCCCTGCCACACTGGGTGCTTTAATCACGGCACCAGAGAGGTAGAAGTGGATCTCTGTAAGTCTGAGGCCAGCCTGGTCTACACAGCAAGTTCCAGGACTTGTTGGAATGTATAGAGACCATGTATCAAAAAAACAAAACAAAACAAATATAAAGAAACAAAGAAAACAAAATCCCAAAGAAAAAAGAAAACAAACTTTAATGCACCACAGCTAGGATCTGTTTATACTAAGGACATAAGTCATTTACTACATTAACAGCTAAAATCACAGCATCTTTGCCAAGAAATACAAAAAGAGCACTGGATAAAATTACTCATTGTGATCAAAATATATTATATTAAAAACCTTTTTAATTAAAAAACAAAATCTATCCATCGGAGACTCTAAGAGCCGCCATCACGTCTCATCCAACTGGAGCAAGAACAGTTATTCTTGCTCTACTTCCTTTTTTATTAGATATTTTCTTCATTTACATTTCAAATGCTATCCCGAAAGTCCCCTATACCCTCCCCCATCCCCGCCCTGCTCCCCTACCCACCCACTCCCACATCTTGGCCCTGGCGTTCCCCTGTACTGGGGCATATAAAGTTTTCTTGCTCTACTTCTCTGAGAAGGGAAGTTCCCCTCTCCCCGGTACCAACCCACCCTGGCACCTCAAGTCACTGCAGGACTAGGTACATCAAACAAATGACAGAGAGAATTACAAACAAACCCACAGGCCAGGCCAGCAGACTCTGGCCTGCAGACGGCCATGCGGATGGAGTGCAGCTAGGAATTGATTTCCCTCTTGTCCAAGGTGGTTGCCTTCTACTGGCCGGCAGTTGTGATGAGGTGCTGTGTCCTGCAGAGCACACACGCTCAAAGCTTGCTGACCCAAAGCTACCCAAAGCTGAAGCCCAAGTCAGGCTGCAGTAGTGATGTGTCTTACAAACACCTGCTTTTAAGGAGCAAAAGAGGATCCTTACCTTCTGTAGAGAGTTTAAAAAGAACTTGGAATTCATCTTAGAATTGGCCTGCATCGCAGATTGACTTAATTTAAACTCTTTTTCACACCGTGCCAACTCCTTCCTCAGTTTCTCTCTTCGTTGTTGGTCAGCATCTAAGGAAGAAAACACTTTTTTAAAAACAGCAACAAAACAGATACTAACTTTTTGGTCTTGTTAGACTAATAAAATCAATGATTCCATTCACTCTCCTTGCCCTCTTTCCCCTGCTTTCCCTACACCTGTCCCCCTCTCCTTCCCTTTCCAATCCCTTCTGCCACCCAGTTCCCTCCATCTATAAAAGTAAAGCTTGTGCGGGGCGTGGTGGCGCACGCCTTTAATCCCAGCACTCGGGAGGCAGAGGCAGGCGGATTTCTGAGTTCGAGGACAGCCTGGTCTACAAAGTGAGTTCCAAGACAGCCAGGGCTATACAAATAAACCCTGTCTCGAAAAACCAAAAAAAAAAAAAAAAAAAAAAAGTAAAGCTTGTGTAGTACTTCATAGATAGGTATAATTTATATGCCAATTAAAAATGAGTAAATTTTAAAAAATAAAATTGTTTTAGACTGAGGAGATAGCTCTGCAGATACAGTGCTTGCTAAGCAAGCATAGGACCTGAGCTCAGGTCCCCAGAACCCATGCAAGGCCAGCAGCATTGCTCTGCTGAGATGGGAGGCACAGTCGGGTAACCGGCTAGAGGTATGCTGGCTACCCAGCCTAGCATATCCAGTGGTGAGCAATAGACTCTGTCTCCAACAAGGCGGGCGAGAGGGCTGAGCCTGACTTCCACATGTACATAGCACACACATGCCCTCATATGCACACATGCACAGAGATTAAAAAATAAAATATGTAAGTAAGAGAAACTAAAGAAACTAAGAGGACATGTTCAACCAAAAAATTGGCAAGCTGGGACAGAAGTGGCTCAGCATTTGAAGGGGGCTTTCACACACCCAAATGGCAGCTCACAACTGCCTGTAACTCCAGTCCTGGGTATCCAATGCCCTCTTCTGGTTTCTTTGGGTACTGCACACATAAGGTATACAGACATAAATGCAGGCAAAACACCCATACATATAAAATAAAAAGATTAAGAATTGGTAAAGCTTATCTAATGTATTATATATAACACTATTTAAACAACAAAGTATATTCCAATTTGAATAATGTGGAAATTGAAATGATCAAGGCAGCACTAGCCATATCAGGAACGTATAGAGCATGAAAATACAGATGACTAAATAGAGGGATATATTGTTTTATGTCATAAGCCTATTTCTGAGTTATCTAAATCAATTATGATGAGCATAGACTCAATATGATAAGGAGTAATGATGGCTACTAGTTAGCCATTTGAAGATTATAATCTTTTTTAATTCAGCCATTATACTTTTCCTTACATGGCAAAACCAACAAACTCATGCCTTAAATGATTTAAATGTATATCATTAATAAGAAACAATTTGAAATTTAAAAACAAAATATGAAAGCTAGACTTTAAATACCACTCAATTCTGTTAAACTCTCAAAATTTTATCTCTATCCCGAACTCCAGACTCACTCTAACTGCCTTCAAGACACAAGTGATTTTGTTTAATACTTTAAATTACATTATTTATTGGGGGCACACATGCCATGTTATGCACACAGAAGTTAGAGGAGTCACTTCTCTTCCACATGTAGGTCCCGCTGATCAATCTCCTGTTGTCAGACATGGTAGCAAGTGCATTTACCTGCCAAGCTATCTTTCTGGCCCCAGCCAACTAATAGGTACTCATTTTGACCTTATGATGATGAAGGTTGAAGTCCTAGTTCATTTCCTTCCCCAAATCCTTTCCTACCATACTCTTTTTTTTTTTTTTTTGGTTTTTTGAGACAGGGTTTCTCTGTCTAGCCCTGGCTGTCCTGGAACTCACTTTGTAGACCAGGCTGTCCTCGAACTCAGAAATCCGCCTGCCTCTGCCTCCCGAGTGCTGGAATAAAAAGGCGTGCGCCACCACGCGCCCGGCTCTCCTACCATACTCTTTAGTCAAGTAAGTCATAGTTCCATCTTTGTGGTTGACAGGTCATCCTTGACTCCTTTCTCTTCTTCTCTTCTCTTCTCTTCTCTTCTCTTCTCTTCTCTTCTCTTCTCTTCTCTTCTCTTCTCTTCTCTTCTCTTCTCTTCTCTTCTCTTCTTTTTCCCCCTCCTTTCTCTCATACCCTAGGCCTATCTAAGCCATTGACAGACATGGTTGGAATGTTTCCACGGAAACCATTTCAATCTCTCTTCACTACTATCAATGAAGTCTACCCTCTACCTATCCACACTCTTCAGTGATGGCGTTCTGTAGACTATTTCACCTCAGCAGCCAGAGGGATGCTTTGGAAAGTGAAATTGGCTCCATGATGCCTCTACTCAAGACCCTCCAGTGGCTTTTAGCTTCATTCAGCATGAAGGCCAAGTTCTCCCAATGTATAACTCTGTCAATCAGGGTAACATCATCTATCACTCTTCTGAAGGTTTAGTTCACACGCTCCCCACACTGTTTCTTTTAATACATCAATCATAGTTCCATTTCAAGGCTGCTTCTTCTCTCTGGATTGCTCTTTCCTTGGAGGGCCACAATACTCTAAATTCTTTCAAGTCTCTGCTTGTCCCTCCAAGACAAAAAACAAAAACAAAAACCAGAACATTCCAAGCTCCGTCTAACTATGTGACCCTTGACCTGTGTTTCCAGGACGATCTTCAATCCCACAATCCACTTGGCTCAGTCTCCATCCTCAATGGTGTGACGTCATTTTCTGTATAAATTAGGAAGTCACTCCCTCCTTGCTCTCTTTTTCTTCTCTCTTCTCTCCCTCCTTTCTCTCCTTTTACTCTTCTCTGCCCCCCCCCCCCCCAATAAACCTCTCCCACGTGGAACCACCTTGACCTGGTCTGCTGTTTGGTTAATCTGCTCAAAACATATATGGTATTTTTCATATCAGTAGCATTGCTGGATCCTCCAGTAGTAGTACTATGTCTAGTACTATGTCCAAATTTCTGAGGAACCCATCACTTTTCTGGCAGTTCTAGGATTAGCTGGTTTTCATCCTCTGGATATCTTGGAATCTGCATAGAAACTCATTTAGTCCCAGCTCTTCTTTATTGAGGGTTTTTAAAAACTTACTGATTACATTTTCTTATGGTCTACTCAGGTTTTCTACTCTTGGTTCAGTTTTGCTAGACTGTATGCTTCTCATAATCTATCCATTTCTTCATGGCAATCCAATTGTTAGTGTAAATTGTTCACAGAAGTCCATAATACTTTTTATCTCTCCTTTTGGTCTTTGTTCTTTTTCTTCAGTCTAGCTAAGATTAGCTAAGAGTGCCAACTTTCAGGAATCCAATTTCTGTTTTATTTTTGATTTTGTTTTTGAATTCTGTTGTTTTTCTGTCCTTCTTTTCTAATCTTTATTATGTCCTTCTGTCTACTAACTGGGGGTTAATTTCTTTTCTAGTTTTCTATTTCCTCTTTGTGCTGATAGGAGGTCTCTTCTATGTGAAGCAAGTGCTGTTTCAGTGAGCCACAGCCTGAACTAGATTTCAGCTTCCTAAGCCTTCCATTTAAGTCATTTGCTGTCCTTTGTCCTCTACAGTGCAGGCATCTGCACTTTCATGCAGACCCTGCTGAGTCTTACTGAGTGGCTGAGACCCCTCTGAGTCTTACTGAGTGGCTGAGACCCCTCCGAATCTCACTGAGTGGCTGAGACCCCTCCGAATCTCACTGAGTGGCTGAGACCTCTCTGAATCTCACTGAGTGGCTGAGACCCCTCCGAATCTCACTGAGTGGCTGAGACCTCTCTGAATCTCACTGAGTGGCTGAGACCCCTCCGAGTCTTACTGCGTGGCTGGTTTTTAAGGTTTGGGACTTGCGCTTTTGTTTTCATTTGCAGATTTCTCACTGGAGCCCAGGCTGGCCCTGTGTCACCTCCCAGGTGACAGGTGTGCACCAACACATCCCATCAAGAGTTCTCTTTTTATTTTACCTTGGACTCAAAGTTAGTTTCCAAATTTGTGAATATTACCTTCTGTTAATTTTTATTTCAATTAAACTCTGGCTAAAAAGATTCTTATTTTCTGAAATATGCTAAGATAAATTTGTAACTTGATATGATAAACGCCAGGAATGTTCCATGTGCTCTTATGGAAATGTGCATCACACCCTGGTGGAAAGTCTGGCACGTTTGTTAGGTTCATTTCATTAACTGTGTTATTCACCTCAACTGCTTCTTTACTGATTTTGTTTGGATATTCTTGCCGTTACTGAAAGTAGAGTATGGGATCTACCATCACTGGATTGCTATCAGTTTTGAGATTTAGATTTTTCTGTTACTAATTGCTTTTTATATTTCAGGAGCTCTGAAATATAATTGCTAGACCTTCCTATTGTATCTTTTAATGACCATCTTTTTCTCTATAGACAGCTTCTGACTATATATGTTTTTACCAACATAACAGCAACCGCTGCTGATTTCTCTTGCTTCTCCTCCCTGTGTACTGTCTTTGCCTTTTAATCTTTCATTTAGAGTTTGTCCTCACATCTGCACCAGGGCCCCTGAGACAGCATGCCATTTTTTTTTTCTGTTGCTTTTTAGATTGAACCAGCTGTTATACATCTTTGAATTGGCAAGTTTAATTTATTTATATTTAACACACACACACACACACACACACACACACACACACACACACACACACACATATATATATATATATATATATATATATATATATATATATATATATATATTTGCCTTTTTTGTTTTGTTTTGTTTGTTTGTTTTAGACAGGGCTTCTTTGTGTATAGCCCTGGTTGTCTTGGAACATGCTAGTTTTTTTTTTTTTTTTTTAAAGATTTATTTATTTATTACTTGTAAGTACACTGTAGCTGTCTTCAGACACTCCAGAAGAGGGCATCAGATTTCGTTAGGGATGGTTGTGAGCCACCATGTGGTTGCTGGGATTTGAACTCGGGACCTTCGGAAGAGCAGTCAGTGCTCTTACCCACTGAGCCATCTCACCAGTCCCGGAACATGCTAGTCTTAAACTCATAGATCTGCTTACTTCTGTCTCTTGAGTGTTGGGATTAAAGGTATGCACCAACACTGCCCAGCTTAAAACTCATTTATAAATTGAAGCTTATTATCATTTGGTTATTGTTTCCTGCATTCTTAGCAAATGTTTTGTTTGTTCCATTATTTGGTGATTTTTTTTTTTTTTTGATAACCGAAGAACATTTGAATATTAAAATCCCCAAACAAAAAGTTCCAAGCAACCAAACTAAAAAGTCTTGCATGTGACTGGTGGATGTAAACCTGTGCGGATGCCATAGAAAACATGCCATCCCCAAAAAGCACACAGAGAGTTACTAATGACTTCTGGGTCCATCCTCTGAATCTGTGTCCTCACTCTCACTCACAGCAACGGAAGACAACTGAAGCTGCTAATGACAAACAGAACGAGGCACACGCACACAGACTCTGGGCTGCTGAGATGACCCACGGGCAACGCCTTGTTACACAAGTCTGGTGATCTGAGTCTGAGCCCTAGAACCCAGTTCAAGTTAGGAGGAGGAACTAACTCTACAGAGTTGTCCTTTGACCTCTGCATGCATGCCATGGCTCATGTGCTCACGTATACATCATACAAACTCAGACAATAATAAACTTCTAAAAGAGATTCTGATTCATTACAGCATAAGTGATGTTAACATTATACTAAGTAAAATATGCTGGTCTCAGAAGTAACACTATAGCATTCTACTTAATCAAGGAACTTAGAATCATAAAGTTCATGGAAAGTGGACTGGAGAGAAACTGGACTTAGAAAGCAGAACGTGGACATGTGGCTCCCAGGCTCACACGTGGCCGAGGGTAGCTGGATGGCAGTGATGACTCAACACACAGTACTTAATGTTCTAAACACACAGTACTCAATGCCACTGAAATGGACACTTAGAAATAGTTAAGATGTTAAGTCTCAAATTATGTCTGTTTCACCTATTTTTAAAGGGGTATCATGTTAAAAAAATTACTTACATTTGATGCTAGTATTCACACTTACTGGAATTGAGCAGTCCACTGCGGCTGAAAGAAAAAAAATGTTTAATAATATTCTTCATATTTATCAATAACGAGAAACATTAAATTTATAAATCACAAAATGCTCTGAAGACTCGAAGTTCTTTGCTTTATTATTGTATTTCTAGAGATTAAAAATAAGATAGCAGATAAAAAATACTAGGTGGGATTAACAGCTCATTGGATAATGTAGAAGAGAAGACTGGTGAACGTGAAAACATGGCAGGTTAACCACTGAATACAAAATATAGGGAAGACTGAACAAGGAGCTTCATGAGATGCTCCAAAACAAAGAAGGATGCCGTGGGCAGAAAGGTAGGCATGTAGATATGCACATTTATACCTTAAGACAGACTTATACATTGGGTCAAATGACGCTAAAGTAATTCAATAGGGAATTACTCTTCAGTAATTGATACCAGAAATTTAATATCTGAGTAGGCAAAAAACAGTAACCTTTTTTTCATACCATGTACCAAAACTCAAAATGAACCACAAACTTAAATGGAAGAGTCAAAAGCAAAAAGCTTCTAGAAGAAAACAAATTCAGAAAACCCTAAGATTAAAAAACAGTCTCTTAAACACGCTGTTTAAAATACAAATCCTAAAGTATCTGAAAATACAGCTTGATTTTATATGATTTTAATGCCATAATATACTATTTTCTTCAATTATTTGAAACATAACCTAAATATTTTAAAGTTCAGCTCTTGAGATCACATAGCAAGATCCCAGTCAAAAAAAAAGTAAATAAAAATTAGGTAAAGTTAGTAAAATAAATTAGTGAAATTAGTAAAGTTTATAGTTAACCTTGAAGGTATCCTAGCAACAGCAGGTGCTTCTGAGAGGGCAGTGGTAAGGAAGCAACCAGCAGCCACTGTGGAAAGGGCTCTGTCACCAAGCTAAATGTACCTATAAGCATACCCATGGCTCTACTCCTAGTAAAATAAATTTACCATGCGAAACAGAAACAGATGTTCACAACTGCATGTGAACACTTAGTCATTTGATTCCCAATAACTCAAATGGAGTCAAAACAACCCAAACATTCTCCAAGCTACAAATCAACCAATTATGACAGATTCATTAAACGAAATACTTTTTTTTTTTTTTTTGGAGACACATTCTCTCTACATAGTCCTGACTCCCCTGGAACTCACTACATGGATCAGCCTGACCTGGAACTCAGAGATCTGTCTTCCTCTGCCTCCTGAGTGCTGGGATTAAAGACATGCACCATCAATTAGAATCCTATATATAAACAAAAGTAAATACATTTAAGGGTTGGGGAGAAGGCTCAGTCAGTAAAGTGCTTGTGCAAGCGCAGGACTGAGGTCTAACCCAGACCCATGTAAACAGCTAGGTGTGTGCAAGCGCAGGACTGAGGTCTAACCCAGACCCATGTAAACAGCTAGGTGTGTGCAAGCGCAGGACTGAGGTCTAACCCAGACCCATGTAAACAGCTAGGTGTGTGCAAGCGCAGGACTGAGGTCTAACCCAGACCCATGTAAACAGCTAGGTGTGGTGGTGCGCACTCAGAACCTCCATAGGGAGGCAGGCGGATCCTCAGCGCTGTCTGCCCAGCCTGCCCACCCTAATGGGCAAGCTTCAAACCAGTGAAAGACTGTCTCAAAAATAAGAATAGAGCCGGGCGTGGTGGCGCACGCCTTTAATCCCAAACTGGGGAGGCAGAGGCAGGTGGATTTCTGAGTTCGAGGCCAGCCTGGTCTACAAAGTGAGTTCCAGGACAGCCAGAGCTACAAAGAGAAACCCTGTCTCGAAAAACCAAAAAAAAAAAAAAAAAAAAAAAAAAAAAAAAAAAAAAAAAAAAAAAAAACCANACACACACACACACACACACACACACACACACACACACACACACACACACACACACACACACACTCTACCCCAAAACTAAGAAAGAAATATTGATAAACACATCATGGATGCCTCAAAGTGTTGTGCACATTGAAAGAAGCCAGTCTGAAAGTATAAATAAATATTATTCTATTCTATAGAAAAGGCAAAAGTGTAGGGACAGATAACAGATGGGTAGCTTCAGAGACGAGGGGGACCTTTGGATATTGGAAATGTCCTATACCGGGGTCAGCACACTGTTACTGCAGGATCAGAGGGTAAATCTCTGGCTTTTCGAGGTAATGCAGCTGGTCTCAACCAGTTGACTCTGCATTTCAGTGCAAAGGCTGCTACAGCCAGTATGAAAAAGAATGAAGATGACTGTGCTTATGGACACTAAATTCAAATCTCATACTGTTTTCAAATGCTACAGAATATCACCCCTCCCCCCTTTCTTAGCAGCAATTTAAAATATATGTACCCTTCTCTGTTCCTGAACTGATCAGCAACATGGGGCAGGAAGACGGCCATACACGCTAGAGTTAAATGGTCTCTTGTTTACTGTCAACACTGGCGTGGTTAGAGAGACATATACATTTTCAAGGTATTTCCCTATATTTTCTTATAACTAGTGCATTTTATTCTACATAAGTTATCTTTTAATAAAATCAACAATAAAAGGAAGAATAGCAGCCAGCCTCTTCTTTGTATAGCTTCCTAAGTGAAAAGCAGGTTAGATTATATTATATTAAGACCAACATCCAGCTGAGTACGACAGCACAGCGCATTCAGTTCCTTGGGAGCCCAAAGCAGAAGGATAATGATGTCAGGTCAGCCTGGGCTTTATATGAACATCTTGTACTAGGAAGATAACACAGTCACTAGTGAAATGCAGGCATAGTAGCACACTTTTGTACTCTCAGCCCCGGGGAGGCAGAGTCAGGAGGATCTCTGGGGCTTGCCTCCTATGTAGTTTAGCCTTAAAATGGCAAGTCCAAGGTCTCTTTAAAAAAACAGATGGCTCCTGACAAATGACACTTAAGGTTGACCTCTGGCTTCTATATGCACACACACACATGCATATGCACCTGAATACACGCTTGCTCACACACACACAAGCATGCCCCAATATAGATACACAAAATTTTAAACATAAATAGAAAAATGAGCAATCTCTAACAACAAAAGAATATTAGAATAAATTCATTAAATGAGCTGTCTAGGCATTATGTAATTGTAAATGTTAACATAAATTTTGCCATTGATGCCGGGCAGTGGTGGCGCATACCTTTAATCCTAGCACTTGGGAGGCAGAGGCAGGCTGATTTCTGAGTTCGAGGCCAGCCTGGTCTACAAAGTGAGTTCCAGGACAGTCAGGGCTACACAGAGAAACCCTGTCTCAAAAAACCAAAAAAAAAAAAAAAAAAAATTGCCATTGATATATAATCAATAGTTGGCACCCCACTTTAAGATCCAAGTCCCCTTTGAAATAATGTAAAAACCCCTTTGCCACAGGTTCATCATAATGAGAAGTAAAGCTGGGGTTTACATGGGCACAGGAAATTCAAATTTGCACATGTTTACCTTTGGCTGAAAGGATTTTATTATAGTGAACAGCCATGTGGTTCTTGACCAGCTGGAGAGTGGTTAGTCTGAGAGAAGAGGAGTCAGTGCAAAAAGCTAAAAATTAAAACATATTTAATCATTACACATGTAAACTTAATATAAACATCACAAGATACAGTTACTGACGTCATTCTCAGTCCCGTTCTGGACTTTGCTGGAGGAGGCAGAGAGTACACACACTGTCATGGCTCTGTGTCCAGTCTTCGTCTTGCCTTGGGAAGACTGACCAGCAACTCATCGCCTGGGCTCCAGCCTCTTCAAGAGTTAAGTGCTACAAGCTTGAGAGTTTGGGAAAGAGATTCTAGAATATAATCTATTAAAATAATCTAAAATGTAATCTACTAATAGATTAATAATATTAATTGACTCTTAAATTATTACTATCTATTTTATATCTTTTTATCTCATAATTAAACATCTTCAATCATTTGCTTGATTATGAACCACTGAGCCTGAGATATCAAACAAGTTCCAAAACACAGGACTATGCATGGGGACTATGAGGTAAGTGTCATAGAGAGGTAAGTCTCTGACTTTATAGCTGCAGTCAAGATTCACAGACTGCTTTAAAGCTATGTATTGAACCTTTCCACCTTCTCTCAAATTGTTTAAAGTGAATCTTAGAAGTATTAAGCATCAATATATAAGCATAAAGCACTATGGAGGCATATTCTTAAACATTAAAAACACTTTTTACATGTGTTTTTATATGTGTGTGGTATATGTGCATGCCTATGCATGTCACATGCGTGTGGGTACATGTATGTGTAGAGCAGGGAGTGAGCACACAGTTAGAGGTTTCAGGAATCTTCCTTGGTCATTCTCCATCTTATTTAGTGAGGTAAGATCTTTCATCTGAAGCCAGGTCAGTTGATGAGGCTAGTCTAACTAGGCAGCTTGCTCTGGGCATCCCATCCCTGTCTCCCCAGGCAGGTGGGCTGCCACTCCCACCATGCCTTTATATTGGTTTGGAGATCCAACTCTCAAATTTGCACAGCAAGTACTTTATCTATTTATCCACTGAGCTATCTTCCCAGCCTCTGAAAAAATTTGAGAAATAACAGGAGCATATACTTAAAAAATTCAACAGTAAAATAGAATATAGGGCTTGAAAAGATTCTTCTACACTGAAACTTAGATTCATCTCCTAGATCTATCCTTCAGTACTTCAAAATCAATCCATTTATGAAAACTCCACAGAATACAAGCACTATCAAAGACGTGGCTGGTGGACACGTGCCCTGCATTGTCACACTCTCTCTACCAGTAAAATTCTTTTTAGCCATTATTATCACCATTTAATAGAAGCACAGAGCTATGCACTAAGTCTGTGTCATGGTCCTGCAAAAGAAGCAGTGCTGAGATAAGAACCAATGAATGCATGCTGACAAGTGCTCTGCCTGCATTAGCTCTGCAAGTGCATGCCTGAGTGTGTGTGCATGCTTGAGTGTGTGTGTGCGTGTGTGTGTTCATGCAAGCACTCCTAAAGATTGAACCTAGGAGCTCTGTAAACCCTCCATCCCTGAGCTATAGCCCCAGCACTTTTTACTTTTTATTTTGAGAAAAGTTCTCATTAAGTTCCCAGAATGGCTTTGACCTCAGGTTATAGATCAGGCAGGCCATAAACTTACTATCCTCCTGCCTCAGTCTTCCAGATACTGGTATTATAGGTTTGCACCAGATATTGCTTCAAAGGTTTGTTTGCTTGTTTTTGTTTTTGTTTTTTTTCTTAATGGGCTTTCCTAGCTGTTTCTAAGAATACATTCTAGCACAAAGAAATAAAATGAAATAATTAAAAATTTCATCTTTTTTTCTTATTTGGAGGGGACAGTATGAAATATTTTTCATAGAAATAGAACAATGAGTTTAAATTGTTTTTCCTAAAACCAGTGCCAAAAATGTTTAAGTTATAATTACAAAAATTATTTTAGGTTAATATTAAAATTTTACTTTGGAGACCTTTATCACTTGACAATCATCACCTTAATAAGGCAGACATGCCTTCAACCAGACTGTGTGCTGGCAAAAGTAGCCCCTGCTTGTGGCAGGGTGGGAAAGCAGGGGCAGCTAGGTTCACAATCAGGGCACAACAATAGTTCGCCATTAGGAACCCCCAAACTGAGTCCAAAGAATGCCTACAACATTTTGTTCTAATTGTTGATACGAAGTGCAAGTAAATGTTCCTTCAGAGAGCGGTGTCCTCAGGTCATGTGACCACCCCAGCACAGAGAACGGCTTCTAGTGAGGCTCGGCTCTGGCTCCCGCTGTAAGTAGCTCACTCACCGTTGCTCTTGGTGCTCAGGTGTCCTGTAAACAGGCATGGCGGGCTGGGTTGGGGGAGGACAGAGGTTGCTCTGACTTTCAACAACAAGAAAAGGCACAAATTAGGACGCGGGAAACACAACTTTCATAAAAAAAAATATAGAATTTTAAAAATAACACATTTATTTTTAAATAAAGTTGCTGAAACTTTTATTCAGCTAGGTATGGTGGTGCAGACCTATAATCCCAGCAGTTCAGAGGCAGAGGCAGAGGCAGAGGCAGAGGCAGAGGCAGAGGCAGAGGCAGAGGCAGAGGCAGAGGCAGAGGCAGAGGCAGAGGCAGAGGCAGAGGCAGAGGCAGAGGCAGAGGCAGAGGCAGAGGCAGAGGCAGAGGCAGGCAGATCTTTGAATTCCAGGCTAGACCGGTCTGTATAAAAAGTTCAAATCGCAGAGGCAGGCAGATCTTTGAATTCCAGGCTAGACCGGTCTGTATAAAAAGTTCAAATCCAGCCAGGGCTAAATAAAAAGACCCTGTCTCAAAAAAAAAAAAAATCATTGTTATGTTACTACCAACAATAATTTATCAAATAGGAAAAATCCTATGACCACAAAATGAACTTTTTTTTTTCTTTTCGAGACAGGGTTTCTCTGTACAGCCCTGGCTGTCCTGGAACTCACTCTGTAGACCAGGCTGTCCTGGAACTCAGAAATCCACCTGCCTCTGCCTCCGAGTGCTGGGATTAAAGGCGTGCGCCACCACGCCCGGCCTCACTGAACTGTTTTCAAACTAAGTTATTTTCAGAACGGTTTACTTTGAGATTTTATTTTTACTCGATGAAGTGATCAATAGATCATTTACATCAGTTGATATATAATGACTTTATTTTGTTCACTACTGACACATTAGAGTTTTGTTTTGAGATAATATATATTTTGAGTTATATTTATTATATTATTTTCTTATATTTTTGGTTGTGAGCCTAGCTTTTAACGGCTGAGCCATCTCTCCAGCCCTATATTATTTTCTTTTGAGATTAGGTCTTACTATATTGTCCAGGGCCAGGCTGGTCTTGTGATCCTGCCTCAGCTATCCAAGCAATTGGAATCACAGGCACACACTGATGTACCCAACTAAACGTACTATATTTAAAGAGAATTCCAATAATGTGAAAATAGTGTCTGATCTTTCAGACTTCATAGGATTAGAAAATTACATAGACACCATCACAAAATAATTTCTTTCTCCACAATTTAATTGTGTGTCCAGTAATGATCTTTACAAAGGAGCAGAGTTTCAGTGTTTACATCACTAGTGTATAGAACATGAATACTGTATTCCTCAGGCAGCTCTTTTGGGTGTTTCTTCTTCATTTATTTACATTAAGATATGCACTTACTGGTTTCTGACATTCCTAACACATAAATGTCATGTTAAAACTCACAGGGCTGCAGGGAGGCCTAGACAAGTCAGTTTACCTGAGCTCTCTCTCAGGCATCGCTCCCTCCAATGGGGACATTTTTCTGTTTTTTGTTTTGTTTTGTTTTGTTTTGTTGTTGTTTTTCGAGACAGGGTTTCTCTGTGTAGCCTTGGCTGTCCTGGAACTCACTTTGTAGACCAGGCTGGCCTCGAACTCAGAAATCCCCCTGCCTCTGCCTCCGAGTGCTGGGACTAAAGGTGTGCGCCACCACGCCTGGCTTTCTGTTTCTTGATATGACTTCTTCTTCTTCTTCTTCTTCTTCTTCTTCTTCTTCTTCTTCTTCTTCTTCTTCTTCTTCTCCTTCTCCTTCTCCTTCTTCTTCTTTTTTTTTGCCAATGCAAGTGTTAGATAATACTGTAGTAATTATTACTTATAGCTACTTTTATGACTGTTTAACAATACTTTATACTCGTTTAAATAACTTAGGCACAGTTTCTATATCCTGACTGGACCCAGAATGATCTGAAAGTCTCAAACTAAATGTCCAGAAAAAGAACAGTCTTCTCTAAATTAAGACTAAAAATTGCTGCATGAGATTGATGTGGTGTTGGTGGGACAGTCAAATTCTTCAGCTTGGTTTCCTATATGATTAGAGCTGTGCACTAAGTCTGTGTCATGGTCCTGCAAAAGAGGCAGTGCTGAGATAAGAACCAATGAATGCATGCTGACAAGTGCTCTGCCTGCATTAGCTCTGCAAGTGCATGCCTGAGAGTGTGTGTGTGCGCATGTGTGTGTGCACACGTGTGTGTGTGTGTGTGTGTGTGTGTGTGTGTGTGTGTGTGTTCATGCAAGCACTCCTAAAGTATGAAGCTAGGAGCTCTGCAAACCCTCTACATGTCTACAAGTTTAGGAATAGGTCACTTTTAAAGGTATTTCCAAGGAAATGACAGATTAAAAAACCTTTCCCAAGCTCTTCTCACTTGGCTGTCCCGACAGGTTGTCTCCTCCTGTTTTTATGAATGGTGGACCAATAGTCTCATTTTTTTCCCCTTTCTCCTTCCTCTAGTCAGACACTGGAAACAGAGCCTTACAGGTGATCAAGCCTAGCTCCCCATTTTCAACAACTAAGGCTTGGCAAAGTAAAGTAACTGGAGGGACGCCTCCTTAGTTACTATCAGAGATGAGATACAGGACCAGTTGTTTTTCAAGCTGATGCCTTTCTGCCATATCACACTCTTGAAGGCTGACCTCACAAAAGAATTTGCTTACTGTGAGGAAGTGAGGAACGTTTCCCCTTGGGTATCTTTAGTATATCTTATATTCTGAAATAGCTGAGGGAACTAATAAAATCTAAGATGGTTACTTTAAACTAAAATTAAGCATTGAAGCTTCAGCTAAATGAATGGTTACGTATAATTTATAACCAATTACAATTATAGTTAACTTATAATTTAGTATTTTAAAACTAGCCCAGATACTTATTGAATATAACATTTATACCAGAAACAATGTTATTAATATATGTTATGGGCTAAAAGTGAAGCCACCTAAAAGTATAAACCCTTTTACATTTGTCACCTCATTTAAAAATAAACACCAAAACCTCACTAAGTCTAGTACTATACAGATGTAAGTAAAAGAACTTGAGGGTTTTTTGATTCTTAGTCTGGGGCTTGTTCTGTCACCAACTGTGACACTAGGGGAATTATATATAATCTTTTGTTTTATTCATTTCAAAATATGAATAATACCCATTTAACAGGACTTGTGTGTAAACAAGTGTTGGGTTATGGGTGGAACACTGCAAAGGTTTAAAGTTTGTTTTGTAACCATTTCTGAAGACCACAAACAGCATTTGGTGTGTTTTTCTCTAGAGCTTAGGTTGGGATGGTGCCTGAATATCCTCCCTGCTGACCTTCTATGCTAAGGGGAACACTTACTTTGATCAATTATTGTAGAATAAAGGTGCATGCAAGATGAAAGCAAGGCTTAATTAATCATTAGCAGGTCGATTCAAAGGTACCCTTTAAATAGACAACACCAGTCCTCTCTCTCTGTGTGTATCGGGTGTGTGTGTGTGTGTGTGTGTATGGTGTGTGTATGGTGTGTGTGTGTATGGTGTGTGTGTGTGTGTGTGTATGGTGTGTGTGTGTGTGTATGGTGTGTGTGTGTGTATGGTGTGTGTGTGTGTATGGTGTGTGTGTGTGTGTGTGTATGGTGTGTGTGTGTGTATGGTGTGTGTGTGTGTGTATGGTGTGTGTGTGTGTGTGTGTGTGTGTGTGGGCGTGTTGCCTATTTCAGTCTTAAGAAAGAATACTCCGACGAGGCTGATTTGCAACAATTTATGGGGAGAGGTCACAAACTACTTCACACACCCCACTTGGCTCAGGTGTACACTGTGATTATGGGTAGTCTTTTGCTAGTAAACATTCAGTCCATCAACCAGCCACATTGGGAGTTTATTACAAATGCAGTATCCGAGCTCCCACCTTGGAGCAACTGAATTATAACCAGCTCTGGGTGAGTCAGTTCTGGAGGGAGGGAGGGAGGGAGGGAGTGGAAGATTTCTTGTACTTAAAATGTAACAGGAGCTTGCTGTATATTATCTGCACTTAATCCCCAAGAACTCCGTGGCATGGGTATTTACCCACTACCTTCAAGATGAGGAAACTGAGGGTCGTTTCTGTGAAAGCAGCCGGCCTGATCTGGGGCTCAGGTCGGACTTCAAAGACCAGGCTAGTATTCTGCCTAGAAGATACCCAAGTGATACGGGCGGCAGGGTCCCAGGATCAGGGGATGGATGTCAGGGCTACAAACTGAAGATCAGGCAGTAAATCAAAGAGCCGGGCATGCGGGGCCTCCCTGAGCTCAGGGCCTTTCTGGTTCCAGCCATTACCCTGCGACACTGAAGGAGGTGGCAGGCGACCTTAAAGGCCATGGGCAGCCTGGACCCGCGCAGCCCCTTACCTCTCCGGCTGCCATCCATGCTTAGTCCTCCTACGGCCTCCGCGGTTGCGTCCCCTTGGTTCTTACTGGGACCAAGCCAGGCCCCCGCAGCGGAGGTGAAAAGGAAAAGACCAGGACCGCGGGAGCGCAAAGGGTCACAGCGACGGTCGCCAGGGTGGTTGCTAAGGGCCGGCTCCGCGGCTGCAGATTATGACGTCACAACATAGGGACGTGTGCTCCTAGGCCCCGCCCCGCCCACGTCCCCAGGCACTCCCGCCTACAGAAAGCGCCAGCAGGCGGCAGGAGAACTGTTCCGGGTCCTAAACTGTTGTTCTGGGAGCCTGGCAGTTATCCAGAGTGAACTGTCCGGAAAGCGAGTCATATCTACTTCTGCCACCATACTCACTTTTAACTTGGATGCCTGTGATTCCAACTCAAGTCCCCAAGCTTGCAGCGCAAGCGCTCTTGACACGAGAGTTATCTTCTCCAGCTTCCTCCCCCTCCACCCCCAAGTTTGTGTTGTAAGCATTGCAATTAGTGTGAATCTCCTTTCTGCCTACTGAGTTCCTCAGCTCCTGCACTTGCACTCCCTTTATCTTTAAAGCCACAAAGATCGGTTCATTTTGAATGGAAGAAGGCAGTGAGAAACGGGTGGATGCATTCCGCTACTTTCTGCGAGTTTATTTTTTTGCAGTAGTTAATTGTGTATCCATGGGAATAAGATCAGAACGGGGTAGAGGGAGTGCAGAAAGCATTCTGTCACGCTAGGCTTCTCAGCAACTCGTTCTTGAACTTTTAGGTGGGATGTGTAAGTCCTTGTTGTGGTATCATATAGCAGTATTCCTGGGCTCTGCCCACTAGAAGACCACAACCCATCGATTGCAACCTAATTCCTGGCAAACAAAAATGTCACTAGGTATTACCATAGGTTGCCTGAGGAGGAAACTACATCCCATTTGAGAACCTCTGTAGTCACAGAAAGCATACGGATTCCGAGCCAGATTTACTGAACTTTGAGCGTCTATATATTATGGTTGGTTTTTAATGGCACCCTAATGAAAGTTAGAACCTCCAGAATAGGGAGGCTTTCCTGATTGCCTTAAATGATTTGGAAGGGGTTGGAGAGATGGCTCAGTGTGTAAGAGTACCGACTACTCTTTCCAGAGGTCCCAAGATGATCACAACCATCTGTAATGGGATCTGATGTCCTCTTCCGGTATATCTGAAGAGAGCAATGGTGTACTCATATGCATTAAACAAGCAAACAAACAAACAAACAAATAAATGATTTGGAAGACCCACTCTGATTGAAGGTGCTATCGTCTACTAGCAGTCCAGATGTAAATGGTCATGGCTAAAAATGAAGATAGCTCCACCTCTTCTGGCTTGTCTTTTCCTCAGGTTGATTTCTTCTGCTGCTGTGGTTGACTCCTTCCACACCAGAACCAGTTCTTTTCAGTTTTCTATCAGGATCTGAGGATCTGCAGCTCTCTCTTTCAGTTTTTTTTGGCACCAGATAGGGACAGCTGAGGCATCCAGTCTAGTGGACAGAGCAACTATGCCAGCCTCCCCAGTGAGAAATGGTCACCATGGGGTGGAGGTGGGGGTGGGGGAGTTACTCTGACTACAGAGGCACTCAAGGATGAAGAAACTACTGAGTCCTTAGCCTCTCAGCTGTAATCCAACTGTGTTTGCTATTTGTAAGATGACTTAATACATTCTCTCTCTCTCTCTCTCTCTCTCTCTCTCTCTCTCTCTCCCCCATCCTGTTGGTTCTGCTCCTTTATAAAACCCTATGGACAGTGCTATCTCTAGGCAGCTCATATAGAGGAATTTCAATCCAGCAGCATGACTACTCTGGCTGGAATACACACCTTGAGTACACACCTTTAATCCCAAGCAATGAAAGTAAGACTAGTTTATAGAAGGAAGGAGTATATTTGAAAGGGCAGGTCAGTGAGACAGTTCAGTTGAATTTAGTCAGTTGGGGTCAGAGCAGTAAATGTGGTGCAGTGGATTGGAGTTCATTCGTGAGTGTATGCAGTTCAGTGCGCGTCCACAGAGACAGCTGAAGTCAGTGAATAAGAAGGATCCAGAAGGTTAGAACAAATTGCCAGAGTTAGTTTGAAGTCAAGCAGAGCAATTCAGCAAGAAGCTGAGAGAAGCCAGATTGAATCAATCATCTTGGTGAGGGAGGAGTTTGAGCCAGAATAGCTGAGTTGAACCAGCCAGCCAGAATTCAGAAAGACCTAGTAAGGGTGAGCTTATTCAGCAGTTAGCCTCCAAGAGTACAACTAAATCAGGTGAATAAAAATTATTTTATAATATGGCTCTGGATTGAATAGAAAAATCAAATTGAGCAAGCCTTGAGGAACAAGCTGGTAAGTAGTGTTCCTCCAGGGTCAGCTTCTACATTCCTACCTTGAATTCCTGTTATGACTTCCCTTCATGATACACTGTAAATTGTAAGATGAAATAAACCATTTTATCCCTAAATTGCTTTGGCCAAGGTGTTTTATCATAGCAATAGAAATCCAACTAAGATAGCTTACAAGTTTGATCATGAATTAAATTTTAAGCCTGGCTGATCCACAGGTCCCTGTTTATACAGATACAAGTGTTCTGATATGGACAGTGTCTGCCCAAGAAAATTTGGTACTGTACATGTGTCAGGATTTTCTTTTCTAAGACTTCTGTTTCAGAAGAGCCAAATAAGGAATGTAAATCAGAAATCCTATAACAATGAAAGGAGAAAAAAAACCCCACCAGAATCCCTGTTCTGACAATGCCCAGAATACCAGTACTCTCAGACATGGGAGGAGAGAAAATTGGACTTGAAATATGATGATTCTATACCTCCAACAATAGTTTGGATGATACAGAGTAAGGGGACCAAGGGAGACTGCAGCTGTGGCCCAGAGGTCAAGGACATCTACTGCTCCTGCAGAGGACCCAAGCTCAGCTCCCAGCTACCACATCCAGCAGCTCACAATTAACTTCAGCTTCAGGGCATCTGATACCTTTGGCCTCCAATGACTCCTGCACTGATGTATGTACACCCACACATACTCACTTAAAAATAAAATCATTTTTTAAAAGACAGAATTGGATAGTATGTAGAAAGCAGAAAATTTTATTCCTACTCATTGTTACTTAAAATTCTGAGATTCCCTAAGGCATTTATTACACCATTAGCAGCTTAAAAATCCACCTTGCTTATAATACTGTGCATAATAGGTCTCCAGTAAGCATTTGCTGAGTTTGACGAGAGCTGAAATTTAGAGGGCAAACTAAAGAAGGCAACACAATGATTCGGGTCACTAGAAAGAGATGCGAGTTCTTTTCAAAGCAGACTTGAAGATAAAAATATTCTGCTCTGGGTCCTTTGGGTATATATTATGGCTTCCATTTTTGTGGGTTTTGTTTTTGTTTTTTTTTTTAAATGGAATTCCTGTGTGTGCAAACATGTATGTCTCTATACCTATATGTATTTATTATTATGGTTTTTTTCCTTTGGCTATTTTTCTTATTTTGTTTTTTTGTATTATTCTCATTTGTTTATTTTTAATTTGTTTTATTGTATTTTATTATCATTCTTTAGACGCCTATTTACCAACAAGAGACCAAAAGGCTGTGTGAATCTGGATGGGAGAGGAGGTAAAGGAAGAACTGGGAGGAGTAAGTAGAGAGGAAACTGTAATAAGAATATATTGTATGGAAAAACGTAGTTTCAATGAAAGATAAAGCATACTCTACTTTGAAGTAGGAAAGAGGCTGTCTGGTTGGGGGAGGGCAGGAGACTGGAGAGATAGGGCATTGAAGTTAGCATTGCCTGGTGTTTGACTTTCTCTGAGACCGTCCTCGGTTTGGTGTTTCTCTTGAAAGCCTCAGTGTTCTTCCATTCTTTCAAGAATGAATGCAACAGGGTCTATTAATTTCCAGTTCTGCAGTGAACATATTACTGCAAGTGAAATTTAATTTGTCCTTGGGTTTCACTCTGTGTGTGTGAACAAGAGACAACACCTTTTCCCAGAGACAATCCAAGTCTTGACCACAGGCACATAGATAGCTGGTATGAACTTATTGCGGGGTTAAGCTCCCAAGAGACCTTTCCACTGGGGATCAGTACCAGCTACGGTGACCTCTGGGAAGGAGACATGATTCTGAAGACCCTTTGCTGGGTGTATCAGCATCACTCCACATTCAGAAATTGCTTCAGTAGTATATTGCTGTTATTCATAGTCAGAAATTGGCACATCTATGTTTTGGAAAGAAAAATATAATCCTCTTGAGTGAATCGTCCAGCGAAGGACAATGGTTTCATTGTGTATGTGTTGAAAAGATGCTCAAAATTATGATTTATATTTGGTTTTGATATTATTTTAGGCCACTTTTTAAAAATCTTATTTGTTCTCTCTATGGAGAATGTGGCCTTTAATTTTCCACTTTTATTTTTTTTATTTGTGTGCGTGTGTGTGTGTGTGTGTGTGTGCATGTGCCTGCACTTGTGTGTGCCCTCAGTCCAGATGAGGACTTGAGTCTCCTAGAACTAGAGTTGCAGGCAGTTGTAGGACACCATGTGAGTACTGGGCTCAAACTCGGGCCCTTTGTAAGAGCAAGGCATGCTCCTAACTACTGAGCCAACCAACTCCCCAGCCTGCTCTTCTCTTATTTTAGTGGTTTAATTAGATCTCTCTAGTTGTATGTTTTCTAAGTCTTTGGGGTGGTAATATAAATAAAAACAATTATGTATTAACAGTCTGTACCATCTGACTTAATAAAACATGTAGTCTGTGTTCATTATATTTTAATGCTTTATTATTGTACATTTAATTTCTATTTTGGTAGCTAGTACATCTCACAGTACAGAAGGCTCCTAAAATGGTGCCTATCTCTTTGGATGTGCCTAGAAGTGTCAGTGAAAATTATCCATTGAATGCAGAAAAGTGACACAAGAGACAAAAAGTCAAAGCTCTATCTTTGCTTTTATTGAGTTATTATAAGATTATTATTATGATATTTAACATTTTAAGTCACACTGTATTTATTTATGTGTGCATATGTATATATGTATGTATGTATGTGCATACATACCACAGCATGTGTGTTGGAGTTAAAGGGCCAGTTTTCTCTGCCCACTGTGTGGGCTATCAGGCTTGGTGGCAAAGTATCTTTGCCTGCTAAGCTTTCCCTCCTGACCATGAGGTTTTTTGTTATTTAGTTTTAGTGTTTTTTTTTTCCCTCCTAATGTGAATGAGTATTTTGCTTGTCTGTCTGTGCACCATGCGCATGCCTGGTGCCCGTGGAGGCCAGAAGGCTTCAGATCCCCTGGGACTGACGTTTTAGATGGTTGTGAGCCGCCATGTGGGTGCTGGGATTTGAACCCAGTTCCTCTGGAAGAGCAGCTAGTGTTCTTAGCCACTGAGCCATCTCTCCAGCCCCTCTACTAACATATCTTAATACTGAAGGTTCTAAAGGACAAAAAGAAGAAAAATCATGGACTCCTTTTTGGATTATCCATCAGGGCCAAGTAAAAACATATAGAATGAAAAGATGCATGAGCACTCTGTGTGCGTCCTCAAACATACAGAATGCAAAGACGTGTGAGTGCTTTGTGTGGCCTCAGTTCTGTATGAAGTCCTTTACGTTTCAGTGACTGAAAACTGCTGCGGAATCTGAGCTCCCCCCATCCCCTTTTAAAGCCATTTCTCAATGTGATTCATTTAAAAGGCAATCGACACAATGCAAGTTTAAAGTGTGTCAGTATTGATCTGAAATGAATTAATTCTCTGCTTGTCACTAGAGGGGGCTTTAGGAAAGGCTCAAGCTCCATCCGTGTAAGAAAAATCAGCTATGTGCAAGCAATATTAACCCACAGGTCTCTTACCCAGGGACTGTAAGGTGCAAGCACTGTAAGAAATGACTCTTGGGTTGGGTTGTTTCAGTTCTAGTTAAAGGCAGAACGAGAGCTTCTTTTTCAAGGGCAGGGAAGCTTATGCTATTATCTAAAAATCCTCAGTGGATAAAAAACAGTCTCCATCATTGTCAACCTATAATTTGATTTTTCTTAATCTTATTGTTTAAAGCAAGAGACAGTAGGAATGTCTATAATTCTTTGTGAAGTAATATGCGTCTCATGGGAGTACAGGTATACAAACAGTGATAATAAGATCTACTGACCTCAAGTGATCATTCTGAATTATCTTAAGCAATAGAGAACACTGATCCCCAAACATAAACAGACTCTTGTCCCTGACCACTCTCATGAGCTATAAAACCACATAGGGTTTTATGTATTTTTGTGGTATTAGATTTTGAACATTATACTTCAGGGTCTTATGTTTTCTAGACAAGCATCTCTCTATTGCTAAGATATACCTAGCCCTTAGTTTTGTTTATTTGTTTTGAGACAAGGTTTCTCCAAATTGGCTTTTAGCTCATGATATTTTGGGCCTTTACCTTCTGAGTTCTGAGATCACAGATTCAGCCCACCACACATTGCATTGGTTCTCAACCTGTGGGTTGTGACCCTTTTGGGGGATCAAAAACAATAATTCATGGGGATTGGATATCAGATACCCTGAATAGCTGGTGTTTACATTACAATTCGTAACAGTAGCAAAGTAACAGTTATGAAGTAGCAATGAACTAATTTTAGGGTTGGGGGGGTCACCACAGCATGAGGGTCGCAGCATTAGGACAGTTGAGAAACACTGCCATAGTGTTTTAATTGCACTTTAAAATAGTTTTATTTTTATTTTATGTGTATGTCTGTGCACCGTGTAAGTGCAGTGTCTGTTCAGGCCAGAAGGGGATGATGTTGGATGCCCTGGAACTGGAGTTAACAGATAGCTATGAGCCACCATATGGGTCCTCTGAGAGAATAGCTGCTACTCCTAACTGCTGAGCCCCCTCTCCATCCCTCCCTACACATTTTAATATGCTCATTCCCACAATCCAGTTTTATTGTCCCCGTGTTTGAAAAGTACGCAAGACTGTATCTCAGCAGCAGCTTGGCTGGTTTCTTGTTACCAGATTTATTCACATTGTGACCTTTTGGTAAAGGCTGCTAAGATTTCACCATCAGCTCCACTGATAATTGTCACAGTCCTCCATCTTTGTTTCTTCCCAGCTGTGTTCTTCAAATATTTTCATTCAATTAAGAGAACACGTCTCTATAAAGATAACTCACTCATCTGTTGGTTACTAGGCAACCTGTTCTTATAGCTTAGAAACACTTTATATACTCTTCTCCTGCCAATCAACTGTCACGATGAGTTAGAAGGATACCCAGCCTAAGGAGCCAATTATGTGTACTGAAGGCATTCGCTTTCTCTTTATAGATGGCACCGCCCCTGAGAACAGATCATAACAACAGCAACAGCAACAATAACAACACACACCCACAAAGAAAAACAAAAGATACAACCAAGTTGTTCATCTAGCCAAATAATTCCACTTAAGAAAAGAATTTAGAGCCAGGCGTGGTGGCGCATGCCTTTAATCCTAGCACTCGGGAGGCAGAGGCAGAAGGATTTCTGAGTTCGAGGCCAGCCTGGTCTACAAAGTGAGTTCCAGAACAGCCAGGGCTATACAGAGAAACCCTGACTCGAAAAACCTATCTATCTATCTATCTATCTATCTATCTATCTATCTATCTATCTATCTATCTATCTAAAATAATTTAGAGATTATATTTCTCATTCACTTGAACAAAATATCTTCCAAGAAGCAACTTAAGGAAAGAAGGGTTTATTCTGGTTCACGTGTTGAGAGGTGCAGTCTATTACAGCGAGGAAAACATGGTGAGGTTCCTGGCAACTTGCAGCCCTGTCGATGGGAACTTGAGGCTGCTTGTCCATATCTTATTGCATGAAGAAACAGAGGGCTTGGGCTGGAACTGGATGGGCTATAATGCATAAGTCCTGTTCTGTGGAACTAGACCAGGCTATAACGAATAAGTCCTGTTCTGTGGTTCTGTTTACCAGCAAGGTTCCATGTTCAAAAGTATGTAACGTTCCCAAAACAATGTCTCTAAGAGAACAGTTAGCTGATCAAACACATGAGCCTATGGGACCTATGGCCATTTTATATCCAAATGTAACAATTTGTTTAGAAGTAACTCCTTTAGAATGGTTAAGCAAAGAAGCTTAGAGAATGGAGGTGAGCGTGACCCTTGACCCCTTGACATCATTCTGTCTCTTATTTGACTAAGCTTATTTTCTCTCTTGCCTTCCTGTGAACTCTTTTCTGTAAACAATTAGTATTCTTGGGGCTAGAGAGATGGCTCAGTGGTTAAGAGCACTGATTCACAACCATCTGTAATGAGATCCGACGCCCTCTTCAGAAGGTCCTGTGTTCAAATCCCAGCAACCACATGGTGACTCACAATGAGATCTGGCACCCTCTTCTGGAGTGTCTGAAGACAGCTACAGTGTACTTACATATAATAAATAAATAAATCTTTGGGCTGGAGCGAGAGATCCTCAATTCCCAGCAACCACATAATGGCTCACAACCATCTACACAGCTACAATGTTCTCATATACATAAAATAAATAAATAAATCTTAAAAAAACAATTAGTATCCTTAATGCTTTGTGTTTTAAAGCAAAATCTAAATTATCCAACAGTATGAAATTGTCTTTTTGGGCTGGTGAAATGACTCAGCAGGTAAGATCACCAATTGCTCATCCAAAGGTCCTGAATTCAATTCCCAGCAACCACATGGTGGCTCACAACCATCTGTAATGAGATCTGATGCCCTCTTCTGGTGCGTTTGAAGACAGCTACAGCGTGCTTATTTATAATAATAAATAAATCTTTGGGTCCGAGCAAGCAGAGAGTGAACAGGGTTGATCAGAGCGAGCAGAGGTCCTAAATTCAATTCCCAACAACCACATGAAGGCTCACAACCACCTGTACAGCTACAGTGTACTCATACACATAAAATAAATAAGTAAATCTTAAAAAAACCTGTCTTTTCTAAGGTTTATTTTATGTGTATGAATTTGTCTTACTGTATATATATATTATACGTATAACATATTATATATATGTATATATATATATATATATATATATATATATATATATATATTTACTCTTCTAATATGTATCACACAAAATGATACATGCACATCACACGCATGCCTGCTACACATGGAAGTGCTAAGGAGTGTGTGCGGTCTGTGGTACATGAGGAAGTGGCATGCACTGCGAAACAAGAGCTTTACAGTGTCTGTTGCCCTGGCAACAAGGTCCATTTTTCTTGGTCCAAACACATTTGTTGTTTATATTTAAATTTTTTTATTATGAAGCGACCTTCGAGGTTCTTTTATAGTTGGCCGAGTACAGGAAAGGTGTTTGTTGTGAGCACTTAACACTGTCTGAAGAGTGTCTTTCCCCTTCGCTTCCAATGGGAAATCCATCTCGGATCCTTTTGATGATATGGACTTCCCCTTCTGTCCTTCCCAGGCCCTTCTTGTTCCCGATCCATTGATTATCACCGGAAGGGGAAGGGGCAGAGTTCTTGGTCTAGCAGAGCACTCCCAGCTAGCTGGCTACAGGGACTGAGGTGCATTCGGGACCCTAGAGGCAAGCGTTCTACTTCCCCAGAGAATCTACATCTTTCTTGGCACATAATTGCTGGAGCTACTTCCTGAATCTTTTCTTTATAACTAGGAGCCGTGAGTCCTGGGCTACTGACAGCTACTTTGCTCTGTGTGGGAAAGAAGGAGGAGAGGGAGAGGGGGAATGAGGACGAGGACGAGAAAGAAGAGGAGGAAGAGGAGACAGCCTTAAACACATTATTTTACCCCCTTCCTCGACTATACCTCTGGCTGAGTGAGTTATGCTTCTGGTCCTGCCAGTTTTATGAGCTAATATATTTATTGCTGCCACCAGCGATAAGAGTCTGGAGAAAGCATTTAATATATAGGTAGTATGTCATGCTCTAAGACATCTTTTAATAGCATCGTGTCTAGTGTAAATTTTCTCAAGTTGTTGTGAAAGCTAGCTGTTGGAGGCAGGCATTCACTGGCTGCTTTGTTACATCCCAGCGCACCGTTCTTCTCATGGAAGGTTTTGTCACTTGACATGCTCAGTCACAGCATCACATGACTTTTGAGTCCCATCTGTGAGAGAGAAAGCCTCTTTACAGTTCTCTGGGTCCTCCCTGCATGAAGGCACAAGTCTGAATTTGGTATTAATACATCTTCAAGGCCTGTCTCTCATCTCCCCGGCTATTAAAGCTCCAAGCTCAGGCTCGGGCAGATAGGATTTCAGAGGATAATTTAGTTTTTCTTGTGCTTATTTAGGATAATTACCACTTTTCCCTTGATTAATTTTGAAGCATAATTGCTTTAAAAATTGTAGTACACGAGCATCTGGGTGTGGGGGGGGGCATAGCTCAGTGGTAGTATGTATACTTAGGGAGTGCCTTAGCCAGTGTTTTTTTTTTTTTAATTGGTTATTTTGTTTGTTTACATTTCAAATGTTATCCCCTTTCCTGGTTTCCCCTCTGCAAACCCCCTATCCCATCCCCCCTCTCCTCTGCTTCTATGAGGGTACTCCCTTACCCACCCACTTCTGCTTCACCGTCCTAGCATGACCCTACATTGGGGCATCCAGCCAGCCTTCACAGGACCAAGGGCCTCTCCTCCTACTGATGTCTGACAAGGCCATCCTCTGCTACATATGCAGCTGGAGCCATGGATACTCCATGTGTACTCTTTGGTTGGTGGTTTAGTCCCTGGAAGCTCTGGGGGGGGGTCTGCTTGGTTGATATTGTTGTTCTTCCTATGGGGTTGCAACCCCTTCAGCTCCTTTGGTCCTTCCTCTAAGTGCTCCATTGGGGTCCCCATGCTCAGTCTGATGGTTGGCTGCAAGCATTTATATCTGTATTGGTCAGACTCTGGCAGAACCTTTCAGGAAACATTTATATCAGGCCCCTGTCAGCAAGCATTTTTTTGGCATTAGCAATAGTGTCTGGGTTTGGTGGCTGCATATAGGATGGATCCCCAAGTGGGGCAGTCTTTGGATGGCCTTTCCTTCAGTTAGTCTCTTTGTCCCTGTATTTCCTTTAGACAGGAGTGATCCTGGGTTAAAATTTTTGAGATGGGTGGGTGGCCCCATTTCTCATCTTGGGGCCTAACCTCTGGACATGGTCTCTTCAGGTTCTCTCTCCACTTTGTTGGGTATTTCAGCTAATGTCATTCCCGTTGGGTCCTGGGAGCCTCTTGCTTTCTGGCATCTGGGATTTTCTGGTGTTACTCAGTGTTTTTTTTTTTTTTTTTGCCAGAAAGAGACACCATGACCATGGCAACTCTTTTGTTTTGTTTTGTTTTGTTTTGTTTTGTTTTCTACACAGGGTTTCTCTGTGTTCCCTGGCTGTTCTGGAACTCACTTTGTAGACCAGGCTGGCCTTGAACTCAGAAATCCGCCTGCCTCTGCCTCCGAGGTGCTGGGATTAAGACCATGGCAACTCTTATGAGGAAACATATAATTGGAGCTCGCTTACAGTTCAGAGATCCATTATCATCATGGGGGGAAGCATGGCAGGGTGCAGGCAGACACAGTGCTCGAGAGGTAGGAGAGTGTTCTACATCCAGATCCCCGGGGCAGCAGGAAGAGAGAGTGCCACTGGATCTGGCTTGAGAATCTAAAACCTCAAAGCCCACCTCCAGTGACAAGCTTTCTCCAACAGGGCCACAAGTGCCACTCCCTATGAGCCTATGGGGGCCATTTTCATTCAAACCACCACAATTCTAGAGGCACTTGTGGTAGAGAGGAGAATTTGCTTTCATGTGCCTCTTTCTCCTCCTGTGCTTGGCTGCTCTGGTGCTAAGGTGAGGAGGAGAAAAAGAGAAAGGCCCAGCTCCTTGCTTGCCTTTTCTGCCTGGCTCCTTGCTTGTCTCATTTCTTCCTGGGTAGCTGACATTGTTCTTGTCTGTGTGCTCAGTGTGAATGAGTAATGGTTACAGCATACTTTCCCTTGCACTGTCCTGGCAGGCATGGCAATGGTCTAAGGAGACATTTGGGCCCCCACCTTTGACTATCAGTCTACTGAGACAAGGTACCCCATGGACTGGGTGTATCTTCCAGGAATCTCATACTGGGAGAAGGAAAAGGCTGAAGCTTGGTGCTAGCCAGAGAGGGAGCTTGTTTCCCTGAAAGAGAGTTAACATCGTGCTCACAGTTTGTTAGACCACTTTGCAGGAGAGGAAGGGCCCAGCCAGTTCTGAGTGGGACCACACACCCTGACGGGACTGCTAAGCCTTACACATTTCTGGCCTTCTTCTTAAACCCATCCCTTCGGTCACGACTCTGAAGATAGACCTGGAAGCTCGACACATTTCTTTGTGGCCACACTGGATAAATCTCCATTTGCTAATTTCACTGTTAATTTAAGAACTGGCTTACTAAGAAGGATAGGGGGGTAAGTCTGGCTTGTTATGGCTGCTCGATCGCAGGCTCTGATCCTAATAATTCTGGTAACATGGTGGCAGTTGCACCCCCAAGCAACCTTTCTAGTCACAGTGTTAGAAGACCTGATTCCAAAGTGAAGCACTAGTGCCACCATTGTCCCCACCGCTGCAATGCACTTGCTCTTTGACCCCTTCTGTTCACGCCCCTGGCTATACTGGAGGCCATGTTCACCTTCCGTGTGTGAACCTTGTCCACACTCCTTGGCAACTGGAATTAGAAGAAGGGGGCACAAAAGGAAAACATTTCTGGCTGAGCACTCCCAACCATGCCTCGTCTCTTTATGACGTTTCCCCTCTGCCCGGATCCCCATGGAGGTAGGCAGGCAGATAAACTTAGGAATAGAGACATGCAGTTAGGGAGTGGAGCCACAAGCTCCCTTCTTTAGACTCAAATCCACCAATGGGTGATCCCTTCGGAGATCCCTTCCTTGGTTTCTAAAAAGAAAATCCTCTTCTTGATCATATGGGTGGGTGGGTGGAGGGGCAGAGAGGTGTGTGTGAGAGAGGGGAGGAATAAGTAGCTTTTACTAATAAGAAATATCTCCATCAAAAGTCAACACCTTCCTTTTCCTTTACTCAGTTTCATATCTTTTTTTGGGGGGGGGTCAGTTTTTTTTTTTAAGATTTATTTCTATGAGTACACTGTAGCTATCTTCAGACACACCAGAAGAGGGCACCAGATGCCATTATAGATGGTTATGAGCCACCACGTGGTTGCTGGGAATTGAACTTAGGACCTCTTGGAAGAACAGGGCATGTTCTTAAGCACTGAGCCATCTCTCCAGCCCGCAAACTTTTCTAAACAACTGAAGGGAAAAGATGGAGGTTCTCTGATGACTTATGAAGACCATTACTTGCTCCAGGTACCTATTTCCCTTATGCAGCATTCCCAATTCTCTCTTAAGACTAATAGATTCAAAATGACATTTCTCATTCTCCTTTGTTTCTAGGATGAATGTACAGAGGACAAAGTGCTGGTTAATGCATAAAATAGAAGAGCTGTGTGCAATACCAGAGATGTGTCCTTTACCAAATGGATGTATCTGCCCTCTTTATTTTCTCCTGTCTGGAATATAGTTTCAAAGTTAGGGGCTTAGAACAGTATCTTAAACCATAAGAGGCTAAAACTGAATACAGTAAAAACCTAGAGAGAGTCTGAGTCCCTGACATTATGGTGTTTTAAATCAATTAGGAAGTCTCCTAGCTTTTGACTTTTGTAAGAAATAACTAGACATCTGGGTTTTCCATTACTCAAAGTTATACACAATTCTTGTCAATCATTGTCAGGCTTTTTGTATAGTTCAGACTGCACCAGTGAAATAGATCTTCTCATAAATCAAATATATGGACCACTTGGAGTCCTAAATCAGTACAGTATACCTACCTAGATTAGGATGACAGTTTAACAATACTTTTATTCTTATCCTTTGCCATTTTCATATGGGATAGAATGATATACAACTTGACCTCTGGACCAAAGCAATATTCACATTTATTAGACAATTGTATTCTTTGATCTTGGAGTTATCCAGAATACTTACTCTAACAATGCTTAGGTTTTGGCAATAGTGTGGAAGTAATGAGACTGGTTTCCTTGGGCAGTAACAGTCTTTGTTGGATGTTTAACTTGACCACAGCATTTCTCTGGGCCCCGGTTTCCTAACCTTTAAACTGAAAATGTTATGTCCAATAAGATGTGATTTTTAGTTCTTTAGATCCATGAAGAACTGGTTTTATTCAAAGTGCAGCCTTTCATAGTATTCTGACAAAGTCCCAATCTCTAAAATATTGAGTTATCTTAGAGCATGAGCCGAAGGTGCTGAATGGAAGCTGGCCGGTTTACTGTGGTGAGGCCACTGATATTTTATTCTTAGAAAATTACTCATGGTCTTAAAGAACATTCTAGCACCCGCATGGTGTAGACTGCAGTTTATTACAGATGAAGAGTTTAAGGGTAAGGAAATAGAATACTCTGGTGCTCCTTTTGAGCAGGAATTGGAGGGGGCACATTGCGTCATGCCCATAAGTTGTTGGTTTCTTTTATCTGATGCCAGTATCACTGCCATTAAAATTATTATAGACAAACTCTTCATATCTTAATTTAGAGTCCTTTAGTCTAAAACAGAAATTACACAAGCCTGAAGGAGTGGCCATAAACCATATTGACATAAACTCATTAGGATAATAGGCACTAAGTCACTGGCATTGCTACCAGCAGAAGGCAGTGCCCAGATAATTCAACATGCTCATAACAGGGCTAATTAGGCAAAGGCTGAGGGAATGGGTCAGTTAGTAAAATACTTCACAAAGGGGAAATTATCTGGATATATAGCTCACCAAAGAATACATAAGATGGTAGATAAAGGAATCAGAAAGATAGCTTTGTAATGCAGAAATCTTGAAGATAGAACTTTAACCCAGAGTGCTGGGAATATAGCTTACTTAGCATGCACAAAATCCTGGTTTAATCCCTTTAACTATATAAACCAGCCATGGTATTGGGTGGAATAAGGAGGATTAGAAGTCTTGGATACACAGAGACACTTAAGGCCAGTCTATCACTTAGCCTAGGATGGCCTGAAACTCACTATGTATACATATATATGCAACAGGGTGTAGCTTTGTTGGAGGAAATGTGTCATTGAGGGGGTGGACTTTGAGACCATCCTCCTAGCTGCCTGGAAGTCAGTCTCTCCTAGCAGCCTTCAGATCAGGATGTAGGATGTAGAACTCTCACACCCTCCAGTGCCATGCCTGCCTGGACACTGCCATGCTTCTGCCTTGATGATAATGGACTGAATCTCTGAACCAATTAAATGTTCTTCTTTATAAGAGTTGCCTTGGGTGTCTGTTCACAGCAGTAATACCCTAACAAAGGCAGAAGTTGGTACTAGGAGTGGGGTATTGCTGTGATAGGCCTGATTGTTTTTGTTCAGAGGAATGTGGATTTTGGAATTTTGGATTTGGAAAGCAGTGGAATGCTTTAGGTGAACCTTAATGGGTCATCCTAGTAAGAATATGGAATACACTGGTGCTGAGGGTGATTTGAACTGTGGAAGTCTGGCCCTAGAGAATTCAAAGGAAAAGAATATTTTGTATGTGGCCTAGAGACTGTTCTTACGAAGTTTTGGTGAAGAGTGTTTCTACTTTTTGCCTTTGTCGGAAAAGTCTGCCCGAGGCTAAGGTGAAGAGACTCAGATTAATTGCATTGACAAAGGAAGTCTCAGAAATGCCCGGCATAGACTTTGTCCTTTAGTTCACTCTCATTAACAACATTTTGATCAAGCATAGCAAAGGAAAAAAAATACAAAATATATGGTTTAACTAATTAAGGGACACCAGGATGTGAAATGGAGCTCAATCTTGTGTTCAAGGGTATTAAATGGAATTAATGGACTGGTGATCTCAGGGCAAGATCATACTCAGTTAAGCTTATTGGGTATGTTTGCAGTTGAACAAGGGATAATTATATCGTGTTAGGCATTATTACCTGGTTATTGTTTTCATTTGGACTTTTAATCCAGAAATGGGGGATGGGGGACACACCTATGATCCAGATCTTGAGGCTAGAAGACACAGGTTTTTGATTTGAATGGAGGAACAGTGGCCATGAAAAGCTTAGGCCCAGGCATGGTAGTACATACCTTTAACCCCAGGATTCAGGAGACAGAGCCATGCAAATCTCTGAGTTCAATGCCAATCTACAGAGCAAGTTCTGGGACAGCCAAGCTTAGGCAGTGAAGGAGTTGGAAAACAGAAAGCTGGTAATAATGTAATAGAACTAGAGGGCCATTCAGACCCAGAAAGCAGCAGAATTCATCAGCTTTGGCCACATGTCTCTGGCTTTAGAGTCCAGAACAGAAGGGACTACTGGGACCATTGATGCTGGTTAGCTGGAGCTAAGAAATTAGTGGTGGTTAAGAAGAAGCAAGCATCACTGAGGTAAAATCTTCTGTAAAGTGTTTTTCTGAGAGCACAAAGAAGCTGTGTTCCAGAGATAACAAAGGTTGTACCTCGTGCTGTAAGTGTACTCGGTAATGTGTAGGAGTCACCCAGGTGGTACTAGTTTTGACAGACAGAAGAGGCCATGGAGAATGACTGAAGCTTGGTACTGTGAGAGGCCAGGGAAGGCCATTGGTGAAGGTGCAGCCTCAGTTGCAGTTGATGGTCCAGGACTGAAGGGATCATATAAAGATGTTGAGGATTGGTACCATGAAGAGAGCCTATTGGTGAAGATTGCAGCAGAAGACCCCAGCATATTAGAGAAATGACACAAACCCTTTGGAGGAACCCAGAAGATCATGTGTGGATCCCAGACGGTGGAACAATAAGCTGTAAAGTTGAAGTTTTCTTGGAGACCCCAAGATGTTAGAGATGCTAGAGCCATAGAATACCTGCTGAGGATATCTGCTACCAGGGAGTGGAATCAGCCCAAAAGAAAGAAGTTGTTCTAGTCAACAAAGATGAAGGGACTTGTAGATCTGAAGACCACTTTGGCATCAGACCTAGAGATGCTGAATTTGGAGTTTGCAAAGCTGAATTTTCATCTTGCTTTGGTCCAATATTTCCTCACATGACGTTTTGGAATGGTAATGTATATCCTGTGATGTTGGAGGTATGTGATTTGCTTTTTCATTTCGATTCTATAGGGGATTACAGTTAAATGATTGGATGAATCTTGGAAGAGACTTTGACGTTTGGACTTTTAACATTGTTGAGACTGTTATAGACTATGGGTCTTTTGAAGTTGGACTAGTGTATTTTGTATTATTCTATGGCTAGGGATGGCCTCCATGGATATCACAGACTCATATGTTTGAATAAGCCTATGGGGGGGATCAGGGAGTAGAATGTGTTGGTTTGAATATGATTAGCCCAGGGAGTTGCACTAGGAGGTTTGGCCTTTTTGGAGGAAGTGTGTCACTGTGTGTGTGTGTGTGTGTGTGTGTGTGGTCTTGTTAGTCTTCTCCTGGTGGCCTTCAGATCAGGATGTAGAATGTATAACTCTCACCTCCTCCTGAACCATGTCTGCCTGGACACTGCTTTGCTCCAGCTTTGATGATAATGGACTGAACCTCTGAACCTGTAAGCCAGCCCCAATTAAACATTGTTCTTTATAAGAGTTGCATTGGTCATGGTGTCTGATCACAGCAGAAAACCATAACTAAGTCAATCTATCTATATATAACTTAAAGTTATCATTGATCATATGTCATGTTGACATCATGTGCCTCCTGATAGGACATTACATAAAGGACAGTTCATTGCTATGGCAGTCTTCCCCAAAATCTATAACCTGGGCTCTTGCATGCTATAGTAGTCAGTATTGGCTAACTTAAGAAACCTTCCCATTTCCCTGTCACTTTCCATCAACATTAATTTTCTTTATGTAAATTTCAATCAATAGGTGATAGTGTGGCCCAAGTGAGCTTCGCACAGTCTTCTAAGGGTCTGGCATATGGAGGCTCCTCAGTTTTTCATACATGACTTTGGCATGGAGACCAATTGGTGTAAGTAGGAGCAAGGACTGCCCTGGAGATTTGCATGAACCAAGCCTAAAAGTGTCCTGTGTCATTCCACATTCATATTCCATTAACTATAAACTCAGGGGATGCTGGAGAATAGAATGTAGCAGTATGAAAAGGGAGATGAGGCTATGGTTTGATTATCTGCACTTATATTGATGCCCAAACAGGCATCAGTTATAGAAACAGACTGAACTCTAGGTATCAACATAGTAGCAACAACTTAAAATAGGATTCCTGAAAGCCACAGCTGGTCCTTCCTCTCAGTATATTCAGAGAGCATCTCTCATCTCTTGCCTGGTACCCTGTGGTGTCATGTGCTTTGCTCTTCGCATGAGCAAATTACTGGTGACAAATGCACAGGAATGATGGGCACAAAAGAAAAAAAAGCTGCACTTGTGCCAGTAAGCGCCAGCTGTCACGATGCATCTCTGATACCACAAGCACAGATCCTAATTGTGTCTTGGAAACGATCTCTTTAAGCCAAATCAAGCCAGAATACCTTCAGCATTCATCCTGTCCTGCCTGTACGAGTGTGATGGTTTATATATGCTTGGCCCAGAGAATGGCACTATTAGGAGGTGTGGCCTTGTTGGAGTAGGTGTGTCACTGTGGTTATGGGCTTAACATCCTCCTTCTAGCTGCCTGGAAGTCAGTATTCTATTAGCAGCCTCCAGATGAAGATGTAGAACTCTCAGTTCCTCCTGTACCATGCCTGCCTGGACTCTGCCATGTTCCTGCCTTGATGATAATTGACTGAACCTCTGAATCTGTAAGCCAGCCCCAATGAAATGTTCTCCTTAAGAGTCACTTTGGTCGTGGTGTCTGTTCACAGCATTAAAACCCTAACTAAGACAATGAGACTCTATAGTCTGAGCTTGGTGGGATCTAGTCACACCCTCTGTTGTTGAGTCTTTGGAATAAAAGAGGTGGAGAAACAGAAAGAAGAACATGAGTGATATAGAAACTAACCTCCAAAACACCAGAACAAAACAAACAAACAAACAAACAAACAAACCAGCAAGCAAACCAACAAAGAAACATGGAGTTAGTTTTGTGTTGGCAACTACTCCTGGACATAACATAAGGCCTACCCTGAGGTGTGGTTGATATACCCAGTGACACATTCCATTGGAGAAAATGGATTTTTCCCTTTGCCACCAGGTATCAGTTGCAAGCAGCTTCTTGGATAGGGGTGGGAACCTCTGTCCACTTTGCCCTCAATGTTATGACTCCATCTGGCTTGATTCTGTGCAGGTCTTGTGTATGCTCCACAGTGTCTGTGAGTCCATATGTACATCAGTCCTGTTGTGTCTGGAAGATTCTGTTTCCTCAGAGTCATTCATTTTTCAGTCTTCTCTGGTTTTTTGTTTGTCTGTTTGTTTGTTTTTACTTGCCTTTTTTGGTAGGCTCTGAAAGAATGTGTGAGAACTAGAGACGGGGAGGTTAAGAGAGGGAGAGGAAGAAAAGATAAATGGGGTGGGTGGGTGGGTGGGGGAAAAGCCAGAGAAGCTGTGGGAGGGGAAACCATGATCAAAATACATTGATGAAAAATATTTTGAATAACTAAACAACAAAGAAAGAAACATCACAGGGGGGTAATCTAGGGTGTGTCATAGTCTAGACCCTGGAAAATTCACAGGCATCTATTCAAATTCAATATTTTCCCAGCTTAATCAAAGCATAGGGCTACATAGACAAGTCATGGAAAGGTGGCCTGGTTTTATTTCTTAAGTAAAATTTTCATGCATTTTAAAATGGAATGGTATTTCTTTTCTTTTTTCATTCTTTTTTTTTTGAGAATATTTTACCTTCAGAAACCATTGGGTTTCAGTGTTTATAAACACTGAAATTGTTTTTCACATTGGACTTCATATATTTATAAAATTAAATTGCAAAAGCTACTGCATGCTATGTGCGATATCAGACATGCATTAGACAAGAGTGTTTATGTAAAATCAGGGTCCTGGATCATTGTAGACACACGCCAACACCAACATTTGAACTTAATGGGTCACAGGTGAAAGTAGCCAGTCGGAACTTGGTAACTTCTTGGTCCTGTGTGTTAGTTCTCAGAACTCAGTAGCTAAACTAGATTAGGACCTGAAGCTAAGGAAAATGTGAATTACTCATTGCTACCATTTAAATATTTCTGTCTTTCCAAAATTCATGCATTCAACCCTAATGCCAAGTGTGATGGCTGTGAGAGGTGGCTAGGTCATGAGAGCAGTGTCCTCATGTATGAGAGACTAAGTGCCTCTGTAATAGAGGTCTCAGAGGTGTCCCCACCCCCACCCCGTGAAGATGCAAAAAAAAAAAAAACCAAAAACAGAAGCCTACTTCAGTCTATGAACTAGGAAGCGGACCCTTACTGGTCATTGCTTTCACGACACCTTGATGCTGGACATCTCTGCCTTCAGAATGGTGAGAAATAAATTTATTATTAATTCGCTTTTTAGGGGTATTTTTTTAAAAGCAGCCTTAATATTTTGTGATTAATGAAAATACTGATGGTGTTCATCATCTCCATGAAATTGAAAGATACTCAAAGGGCGAGAGAGAGAGAGAGAAAGTCAAAGATGAAAAATGCCAGAATGTAATCAGAGCTGCTGAGGTTGACTTAGCAGGCAAAGGCACTTTCAGCCAAACCTGATGATCTGTGTTTCATCTCCACATGGTGGAAGAATGGACCAACTCCCACTAATTGGTCTCTGACTTCCATACCTGTGCTATGGCATATGCGTGCTTACACACACACACACACACACACACACACACACACACACACACACACGAATGACTAAATGCCATAATTGAATCAGGTTGGATAGAAGGGTAAAAAGAACTTGAAAAATACCATTTGCCTCAATAGCACTTTGGTACCCAGTGCCTTGCTGTGTCTGGGAAACATGATCTATTTCTGAGGATTTGTAGCTCCAGCCTGGTCAGACTTTCACAGTAGAGGGTTATTAGTTCTGGCATATGTAAAATTCTGTGGCTCAGAGCTTGCTAGCTAAGTGGATAGTATCAGATAGTATAGTACATTGATGTTACTTTGTCCACAATGGGAAGATTCCCCTCTCAGCTACAGAGACAGGAATATTGGGAAGAGAATGGGCAATAGTGTGTGTCTACTAGTGTAAGAAAGGCAGTGTATTAGCTATTTTTTTTCCATGGCTATGACTAGATGCCTGACAAAAAGCAGCTTATGGGGGGGGGGAGGCTTTATTTGATCTCAGGGTTCAGAAGAACACAGTCCATAATGGTAGTGAAGGCATGAGTGGATGAGAGGGTGAGTGGCTGAACTGAGAATTTTGGTTTCTTTAAAAACCCAGTGCTTTTGTTTTAATTTCAGGTGTGGGATAAAAGGCTCCTTCCTAACAGATGATTATGATTTGCCTCGTGCACTAGCAAGCAGGGCGTGATTTTTTTTTTTTTTTTTTTTTTTTGCCAGCTGCAGATAGTTTAACACTGGAGAGGGTATAAATGGGAGAGCCCCGAGAGGGCCTAAGGTGGCTACTGCTCCCCTTGCAACTGCCCCCCATTGCTGTTGTGCTTGCTATTGCCTGGCTGCTGGATTGCTAGTTTGAGATTGCTAGTTTGCTGGACTGTTGGGTATATAGACCATGCTGGCCTTGAGCTCACATGCCTGTGCCTCCCGAGTGCCGGAATTAAAGGAGTATGCCATCATAACTGGCTGGAATTACTTTTTATATGATGGTGGTCATTCTTCAGACCCTAACCCTGCCAAAGAGTAGGCTGTATGTTCCGGAAAACAAGGATCTCAGTGCGCTACATACAGTGTGGTACGGTGTGAAAGATATTTGCTTCTGAGTCAGACCAACCTGCTCTGAATCTGCACATAAACTGCTCCGAGTCCCGTGTTCTCTTCTATAAAAAGGAACGTAAAATGAGGACTGTCTTTGTACTCACTAGATGCTCAAATTCACCCCCCTGCTCTTGTACCTTGCTTGTTATCCATGCCTAAGAAGTTGATGAAGAACATTTTGTAGAACTGTAGAATGTTCAAATTGGAATAGCCTATGAGCTTCCTCTAGGTAAGCTCTCTCATTGAACTTAATTACACTCCTCCCTTCTTTGGAGTTAGGAATTTTCTAGGGGAAGTCTGATACGAACAAAATTTAGTGACATTTAATCTATTAGATGTAAAGGGATTAAAAAAATAGATATGATGTCTATCTTACCATTGGTAAAGATGTGAAGAACTTTATGCCCACACCTAACTGTTTGGTAGAGGTTGGCTCAACCTTTGTAGGGTACAATCTGGATGAGGTAGAGGCAAAGCTTCAACACATATACCTTTTTCCTTTACATTCTTTCACATCTGGGAATTTAACATATGAGGTACTAATCTATAACACAATAATATATGTAATATACTCTTCATTGTGGTGTTGTTCATAATAACAAAATTCTAGAAACATCTTAAATATTCCCAAGTAGGAGGCTAGTTAAATGAATTATGGTCTCAACATGCAAGGGATTATAGCAGAAATATGTTCCTAGTGAGCAGAGTGGGTAAATACTGCAGAGTGGTCTCATGTACGTAACAGTGATTACAACATGCATATGTTGTGTGTACAGAGGGATGCCAGAATGATGATATCACAACTTTATCAATAGCCTGTGAATGATTTTGGTTGATTAAAAAAATACTATCTTTGTATGCCTCTAAAATACATGGTTTATCTCTCTGGGTATATATTGATTTTGTAATCATAAAAGAACTGCTCAAGACTATTTTCATCTAAAATAAAAGGAAAATAAAAATGCTTTTGAGTTTCCTAATTTTGAAGTATTATTTGGGCACTACCACTGCACAGAAGTCTACTTGGTTTTTATTATTTAACCAGACAATCAAATGGTTATGTAGTCATAACTACAAAGTCGAACCCTAGTACTCCTCACTTTCTCTATGTCTCCTTTGAAAGCTCTAAGAATACCATGGTTCCTTTTGTGAAATAAGGCAGTTGCATAGAAAAACAAGTAAACGAATAAATAAATAACAAAGGGCTCTAATCTCTTCTTAATAGTAAAATTTATACCATCATAAGCGTGTTTTCTTTTCTAAATAAAAGTAGATGGATGAATATACTGTAATATTAACCTACTCTTGCATGGCATCCAAATGCAACAGATTTCCTGTCTTGTGATTAAAGAATCTTAAGGGCTACCGGTCGAGATGATAGATTTGGATTGTGTACTGGTTGCCATGGTTTTGACTAAAGATGAGCTATTTAAGCTTATCCTTAATCTGGATAGGCGTGAGTCTCTCTCAGCAGGGTTAAAAATGGTGCGGAAAGATAGTGCTATTTTTAGATCGAATGTCAGCCTGTCTCTAGTAGCAGCTAAAAATAGAGGTTCCTATCTGTCATTAACCCTTTGGCTACCAAACTAGCTACATAAATTAATCACCAATAGATTTCTTTTAGAAACTAAACTAACATTCACAAAATATTTTAAAGCTAGTATCTAATTACATAGGTATTTAAAACAGATATCTTATTTCAAAAAACACTGAAATATAAATTTACAGAAGCTTATATTATCTTCAAAATCAGCCAGCCAGTTCTCATGGCAGTTTTAACTCTGTTAAATGATTCCAGATTGTAACCAATTTAATGTTTTTCGCTAGTTGATTTCCTTTCTCCATTTGCAAATAGTACTTTGGAATAGACCGGAGGTAGACTCTTGATGGTTTATCTTTAATTCTATTATCCATATTACTTCATGTAGCATGCTTTGACTTATTAGAATGCAGATGGTTTCTGTTATCAAGGGCTTTAGCCACAGAAGGTAGAAGAACCTAGAAAGGCTGTAGAAATAAGCATGAAATCATTTGAGACTCGAGGTGTCCAACCGCCACACTGTAGGTGCCAGATGGGCACATGGGAGTTTAGAAAGTTCATTCAGGCCAGGGTCAGAGAAAAATATCTCATTTCTAATCTCATTTTTGAGTAGCCATGGAACTTGATGGAACTCAGTCTGCTGGGCTCCATTTCCTCAGAGACAAGACTTGTAGTTTCAAGGATAATTGGACCAGAAGATGAGTTATCTATTAAACATGCTCATTTTTTTTCAAATGGTTAATTTTTCCCCTCAAATAAAACTCAGGTGGAAGTTTACTTTTGTGTCATCCTGGGGTTGGAGAATCAGAAATCAATTCTCTTTCTCTCTCTCTCTCTCTCTCTCTCTCTCTCTCTCTCTCTCTCCCTCCCTCCCTCTCTCTCCCTCTTTATCTCTACCATGGAGTTTGAACCCAGGACATCATGCATGATGATTAATCACTCTACCACTGAGCTATATCCCCCCAGCTCAAAAAGACAAACAAATGAACAAACAAATACACAAAACAAGTCCCAAATCCCCCAAACCAGAGTGTCTTTCTTATCCTTACTCAACTAACCACAGTGCTCCTCAGAGCATGAGCTGAAAACCTTCAGTGTCTGATTCATTTTGAAAGTGAACCATAGATTCACTGAGAAATATTGGAAAAAAAAAAAAAACTAAGCCACAAGAGTTTCACTTTGAGAAAGTGGGAGTCTCCCTGGCATGCCAGGAAGATAGAGCACTGCAGCTTCTGAGAGACACCAATCATTATATTCAGTGAGACAGGTTAGAACATTTATTTTCCTGGTATTTGACATGAATGTGAATCGCCTTTCTTGTATGAAATCCTTAGAAGAAAACAACTTACCCTGACTGTTTTATCTTTTCATGAAAGTCCACCCATCACTTCATTAATTTTCAATTTTCTATACTTATTTTCAGAGGAAGGCAGCAAAGCCTGAGTCAGACTCCTGGGGTCACACAGAGGAAGCTGGAGTTGCGGCTTCCATGTGGAGAGTTTTATTTAAACCTGACCATTAGTCATTGTATGTCTTCAAGGCAAAGACCGCTAGCGAGAGACAGATCTGGTATAAGCAAGGACCACAAGTATCTGAGTGGCTTTGTTATTTCAAAAATGGTCTCAGGACCAACGGTGGAAGCTCTATCTGATTCCTTTCTAAAATACTGACTGATTGTGACCCTTCACAGGAATCAGTCTGAAGCTTGAAGTTAGGAATGCTTCTGGATGTTCTTCTATACAGATAAAGCTTAATAAACATGCTCCAACTTTTGTTCCTTTAGCTGGGGTTGGGGCATGGGGGTGGGGGTGGGGAACCGCAAAGCCAACAACAACAAAAACAGCAACAAAAAACGACACCACCATCACCAGAAAGAAAAAAACCCACAGCAACAAAACCCCCTTTGATTCATTAACACGATCCCTATGAGAGAAGATTGTGCCATGCCCCGGCTGCTTAATACTGACATTTGTATTGCACTTCTTAAAACCTTGTATAAACCATTTATCAAGAGATCATATCAACCACCCACGACTCATTAAAACAGAATAAGTATTTCCACACAGAAAGGCAACTTAATAAAACTGCCAGGGAGTTGCGGAGGGAAGGGAATGAGAGACAGAACACTCGGCTGATTCCTCCATGATTTTAAACCTTGAGAGTATAATATATCTTTAAAGAAATTCATTCAGGTTCCAGCTCCCTCGAGGTCAGCAACATAATACATCTTTGTACAGCTAGCATCCAAAGCAAAGAGACAGCCTGTGGCCAACTCCTGCCTTTGAACTGTAGTCACGGCCTGGCCCCCTCCTCCCACCTCACCCCATGGTTACCAACCTTTAAGAGCAAAGATGGATTCACCTGGGTTTGGACTTCTATGTAAGTGGAATGATACGATGTATGATCCATGTATTCGTGGATCTGGTTTCCTTCCTTTAACTTGATGCTTGTGAGACACTCCTTGTTGCTCCTTGTGATTACTGTTTGTTCATTGTGCTGCAGGCCTTTAAAATGAACAACTATATCTCAAATTATGGACCCATTCTACTACTGATGGATATTTGGACAGTTTTTTTGTTTTGGACCATGACAAATCAGGCTTCTAATGAACATTCCTGATCAGATTGTTTGGAGATAGATCTGGGAGTGACAGTTCTGTGTCATGTGCTGATGTTAACAGGACTGCCAAATAGCTTTCCAAATGATTGCTAGTTTACATTCACAGTAGTCTTGAATGAGAAATCTGGGTTGCTACATATGCTCCCCAACACTTGTTATTTTTCAACAATTGGGTAGTAGCTTCAATTTGCATTTTGCTGGTGACTAATACAGTGGAATATTTCTCTGCCCATAACTTGGCCACTCAAATAGTGTCTTTTGTGTGGTGTGCGTACAAATGGCTGTCTATCCTTCCCTGAATGGTAAGGGGTTTTATTTTATTTTTAAAAAATATATAGTGGGTAGTGCCCTCATTTTCTTATGTGCCGTATAATTTTAAGTGTTCAAGTTTATGGTAGGCATTTCTTTACTGTGTGATGTTTACCATGCACCTCCAGCTGCTGTGATTTGAACTTGGAGACATTTCTAACAACACCTTGTATTGGTTGACTTTTCATCACTCTGATAAAACAATCAGGGGAACTTAAAGGAAACAAGGTAATTCGTGGGTTTTCTGATCAAGGTCAGAAGTCCTGTATAGGGAACTTTCGGGATAGCATTCGAAATGTAAATAAAGAAAATATCTAATAAAAATTCTAAAAGAGCTGTGGTCATTCTCTAAGCAGTTCTCTCTTGGTAGTTCTCTCTTGAAGACCAAAGCCCACTCTTTTATTTACATATACATTCAATCATTTACTCAGGTTCTCTTTTGATTATTCCATGAATTAACATTTTATGGCTTACTCCTTGATACTTAGAAGAAGACAGCAGGTACATTGTTTGTTTTGTTTTGTTTTGTTTTGTTTTGTTTTGTTTTGTTTTGTTTTTAACATGGCAAATGAATTCAGAGATCTGCCTGCCTTTATTAGCACAGAGAATAACCTAGCTAGGTAGGATCTCATTGAGATCATCATTACCACCACCCCTGGTCCTAAACTTGCTCTGTCCCAGGCTGACCTTGAACTCCTGAATCTGCCTGTTTTTTGTACTCACAAACAATAAACTTCACTGGGTGGGATCCTGCCCTGGGATCATCACTCTCCAAGTCTCTTTATCTCCTTCCTTAATATCTTTCTGACAAGCTGGCTCATGATGCAGCTGCCTTTGTTTTTTTAGATCTATGAAGCCCCTCATATAATTCATATTGCATCCATATATTTTGCATAGTTGAGAAATCCTGTTTATAGTGTTTTAAACTCATATTTTCAGAGTTCATTTCCACAGTCTTAAGAGCTGTCCTGAAGGTGGCAGCATTTACCATTTTTGCTGAGGAACATTAGATACACCCTTGCCTCCTGGATTCTTGCTGTTTCTAATTATCATGGAGTCATTAATCTTGGCAGGGAGAAACATCTCCCAAAGGAGGAAAATAAAGTAAAATTTATATATACTTTCATACAAACAGGCTTTAGATACTTGTGAAGGCCCATGCCCTGCTAGCTCTGCTCCAAGAGTGGGAACTGTGTCACACTGTTCCTTCTGCGTGACCATGCAGAACTCTGTAGGCAAGGCCTTTAGCATTTCCTTCAAGGGTATACCTGCAGTGACTTCCATTAGACTCTTCCTTTTAAAGGTTCTACCATCTTCCATGGAGTCCATAGGGTATGTAGAGCCATACTATAGCACTTAAGTAGAAAAACTCCCTCAATCTAAGGGCCGAAAGAAAAGCCAGTGAGACAGCCCATGTGTGAAATATTTGCTATGGATCCTGATCTGGCCTGAATCCCTGGGATATAGATGGTGAAAGGAGAGATCTGACTCCTGATCTCACTCCTCCACATGTGTGCAATGAAACAGGCAGGTGTACACACACACACACACACACACACATACACACACACACACTGAAATAGACAAGAAAAAAATAAAAAATAAAAAGAATAACAAAATAAAAAAGTTTAAAGAGTCACACACAGTCAATATTGAATATGTTGACTCTAATACTATTTATGTACTTAATACTATTTTGAAATCACTTTTAGTCTCTTTTGACTATTTGATTGATTGAGACTGAATATGAAAATAAGGACACAAGAGGAAAAAAGAAGATAGTGATTGTGTCTTGACTTTGCTAGGATTGACCATGATGTTTCTTCACTGTGGAAAGTGTCTGTAGTGAAACTCACTAAAAAAAAAAGTTGAAACTCCTGGTTTGTTTTTAGTTTAGCAAGTTCCTGGTATTCGAAGATACAGTTTCCATATGACCACCACATACTTGGGAGGGCAGTCACTACTATTGACTGTACATGGCACTCCTTTTTGTAGCAACAGCTCATATTTTATTGGAGAGTCATCAAAAATATGCACAGCTGAACATGGTGACTGTACCATGAAACTACCGGGAGAATTCAACCATCCAAGGAAGATGGCAACCACTGTAGCTGCTATACGACAAGCCTGACCACCCAACTTTGATCACTAGAACACACACAAAGGTGGAAGGAGAGAACTGACTCTACCAGGTTGCTCCCTGGCCATCATGTGTATTCCCATCTCCATACACAATCATACTAGTACATAACACTATTTTAGTTATAAAAAATATGAAAAGTGAAGCTAAGAAATAGTGAGATTTGGAACATTTTGAACCTTTTGGATTGAGCCATCATAGAGAATTGGTCATTTTGTAATAACCCAAGCCTGTGAATTTCTTGGCCTCTTGAGATGCTCAGGGTTGGGTTTTCTCACATAGAAAATGAATGAGCATCAGCATTTGTAAGCGTTTGTCTCATAAGGTGTTTTCAATACTATCTGTGATATGTAATATTATATCTATAATATAAAGTAAGATAATGATATAGCTTTAAGTCAAAGCTTTACTCTGCAACGTGAATATTGTCTTGGGTAATAGTTTTGTAATTTAGACCAAGGTTTTATGTTCTTTTATGGCATTTTGATGGTTTGAATGGCCCCCATAGGCTCATATATTTGAATGCTTAGATTGAAACTGTTTGAGAAGGATTAGGAGGTGTGGCCTTGTAGGAGTAGGTGTGGCCTTGTTGGAGAAGGTATGTCATTGGGGGTGGTCTTTGGGGTTTCACAAACCAAGCCTAGGTTCTTAGTCTCTGCCTGCTACCTATGAATGATAATGTAAAGAGCTCTCTGCTTCTTTTTCTCAGCATTTTTACCACTCAGGACTGTGTCTGCCTGCATGTTCTCACTCTCTGATGATTATAGACTAACCCTCTAAACTGTAAGCAAGGCCCCACCCAATTAAATGCTTTCTTTTATAAGAATCACCTTGGACATGGTGTCTTCTCACAGCAACAGTAACTAAGACAGGCTTGTTTATGAGATTAAAAGATTACCACAGTAAAAATGTTTGGTTAGAGTTCATTGTGTGAAAGAGGTGGGGAAAGAGAAACATGTATCCCTAGGATGGCTATGAATAATCACTGTACCTCATGAGATTGGCTCCCAGACATCTGTGCAAGGTTTAGTCCCATTAGAAGTATTTGTGGAATGGAACAAAAGCACAAACTGGGGAGCTCTGCCCCCAGAGATATACCTTACTAAAGTGGGCCAGTATTTAGAAACTCTTTGTAACACAGCACCCAAGATGTGTCATTATAGGGCTCCCTACTAATGGCTTCTGGTTTCAGCCTTCCAGGAATTCTGAACCACATCAGGAAAGGAGACAGGAGAGGAAATCAGGGAGGGGAGGGAAGACTGCACACAGGTCTTTAGAGAAGGATAGCTTCTAAAAGACTGAGGATTGCTTGGTGGGGAAGAAAGAGAACATTCACTTTTTTGTTTTATTTATTTATTTTTTGTTTGTTTTTGTTAAATCTGAGTTTTCTAGAAGAGAAGGTGAATTGACCTAGGACAGTGAAGGTGAGTTGTGTATTCCTCTTCCCTCTAGGATGCTTCCCTTCTGGAAAAGCCTAAGGAGAAGGTGGACCCAGCATCATTGTCCTGTGGTGTCTCTGAGTTGAAATACATGTCTCTGCATTTCATGTACATTAGTCTTGGTGTGACATCAGAAAGAGGACATCTACTGCCCTTTTCTATTTAGCAATTGTTACCACAGATGTAAAAAAGCTATTGGTGTTTTCCAGGTAAAATGTTTCTTATTCCATATTACGTCACACAAAAACATAGAGAGTAAATTGGGGCACCCGATGGTGGTGGTGTTGGTGTTGCTTTTAACAAAATCTCAACTGTTCAATTTTACCAATGAAGACTCAGGAGCCAGATGTTAGGGCGAAAGCATTCTAGCTCAGAGAAACAGAGAAAGCACCCAGCTGACTTTCTTCTTCAACCAGTGGTGTTACAGAACCAATCTCCTTCAAATGTCCCTGCCTTCTACTTCCTTTTCTTGTCTCCCTCTTACTCTCCATGTGTTTTTTTTCTTAGTAATCCTATGTTCACTTCCTGTCAAGTGGTGGCTTGCTCCACCTCTTGACCTATGGACCGACTTTAATTAATCTTGTTTACAGTATTCAAGCAGAAAGCTCTTGGATTAAAGGTGTGTGTTAAGGCTGAACTACAGTACAACTAAAAGCAGGTTTTTCCAGTAAATAACACAATCTTGGGGTTCACAGTGTGATCAAATATCCTGCAACACAGAGTCTTCAATTCATTCTAACCTTGTATGTGACCAGAACGTAGACTTCCTTCTTAGGTGGTAGAAGAGATGATTCTTGCTGACTTTATAAATGTGGCTCTAGGATGAAGTGTTGACTTCTCTCTCACAGCTTCCTGAGGACTGATTCCTCTCTACCATCTTAGGGTCCAAGTCAAGAGGGTTCAATTTAAATTTCATATTTGAAATATGTTCTATCTGGATCCCTGACATGAAATACTATGAGTCTTGGACTTCACATTTATATATTATGTTCTATTTAATATTTACATTTTATTTTTAACAAGAACCTGTGGCAGGAGAGGTCCTTGACCCTAGAGAAGAACCTACTGCCTCCTCCATATTGCTACATTGATACAGGTCTCCAACTGCCTTCTGAATACTTATCCTTATACCCACAGGTAAGTGTAGCTCTTACCCAGTCACACACTGTATCCCACATTCTCTTGCTACAACAAAATGCCTCACAAAAGACTTAAAGGCAAGCAAAGCAGAGCACACTGGGTATCTTTGGAGGATGTCGGGAAGATAGGCATATAAAGAGGGAGAAATTAATACACTTCTTCTGAATTGACTATGCCTCAAGGTAATAAGAAAGTTTATGGAGGAAAGTTCTTTATATAAAGTACCAGTTAATAAATGTAGAAAATTGGTAGCATTAGAACATCATTACTCTGTAACCTCAACTAATATTACAAGGCCATGTTCACAAAGGGGTGTTAAACAACTAAGAGGAAGCCAATGGAGGAACTTCTTAATGGGTAGATCAACCATACCTAATGTCTCTGGTCAATCTTAGAGTCCCACATAAAGACAGACAAGCATGGAGTAATGGGATGTAGAGTACCTAATTCCATGAATGGAATATTCTTAAAAATATTAACTCTGGATCAATTCCAGATCCAAATTCAGTTCACAGAAAAGAAACACCAGGGAGAGATGAGATCTCTTCAAGACACTCAGGGTGAATTGAGACCTGAGATAGTTTCTTTCCTATTTTTGCTTTGATTTGCAAAGATAAAGTCTCATGTAGCCCAGGCTGACCTCCACTTCACTATGTAAATGGGGATAATGTTGAACTGTTGATCATCTTGCCTCCATCTCACAAGTGCTGGGATTATGCACTACCACAGGAAACTTCGACTTTGTTTAATATATTAATTGAAAGGAAATTACAAACAGATTGAAATAATAGATTAAGATTTAGGAGACAGAGTACTTTTATGTGCTGACTGGGCTCCTGTGGCAAGTAGACAAACTGAATAATGACTCACCAGACCATTGGGAAAAGTTAATGCTGATTGAGTAGCTGCTGCTATTAAAGATATTTTGTTAATTTAAAAGTGAAATATGGTATTATGGTTATGTTTATAAGGAATTTTATTTTAGAGGTATTTTTTGAAGTATTTATGAATGGGACTATATGATGTCTGGCATCAGGTTCAACATAACATATTAGTAAAGTCATGAAGGAGAGAATTATAAAGCTGGAGCAGTTGTACATTGACAACTTTCTTGAAAATGTGTTTTGGGCACATAGAAGTTCATTACATTGGGGGTTGGAAGGATGGCTTGGGTGGTAAAGAGCTTGTCATAAAAGTATGAACTGAGTCTATGACCTGAAAGTCTATGACCTGAGTTTAGCTCCCCAATATCCATGTATGTCTCAGTTTTTCACTGGTGGAATCCCACTGGTACACATGAGTATGTATGGGCAAAACACTCATATACACAAAATAAAATAAATTAATCTAAAACACCTTTAAAATGTACACACATCATTCAAGGTGTGGTTTGATTATCTCAAGGAACTTATAAACTTTTCTCATTTTATTTTTATCTTTTTATTTTCTTGAGACAAGGTCTCTTCATGTAGTCTTGGCTGTTCTGGAATTCATTATGTAGATCAGGCCAGCCTTGAATTCACAAAGATCCTTCTGTCTCTACCTCCCAAGTGCTGGGGTTAAAGAAGTGTGCCACCACCACTTGACACTTTTTATGTTTTTAAAAGAAATCTTTATTTTATTTTCAATCACCCCCCCCGTAGGGACCCGCGCGCGAGCCTCTCCGGAGCCGGTGCCGCTCCCGAGCCGGTTACCTAGGAGACGGTTGCCTAAGAGACGCAAACAAGTCCAGTGCGCATGCGTTTGTGACGAAACCACGTAAGTCACCGCCCATCCCGGGGCGTAACTTGAGGTAATGGGCAGTCAGCCAATCCTGACGACACACGTCACACTGAGGTGTAATTAAGTGATATTATTTCTAGAGCTGCTTGCTCTTTCTTGCTCTCTCTCTTTCTCCACATGGTAATAAAGATATTCTTGTAGAAGGATTCTATATTTTTGTGTCCATGTCCCTTTCTTGCAGGCAAGGCGGGAACTTGGGTATTAACAACCCCCCCCCCCCCCTTTTCTCTGTATGTTAGATGTCCTACTCTATCACCTTCTGCCTTAATCCTTTGAACAGGGTCTCTTACTGAACCAAGAGCTAGGTCCTCAGCCAGCAAGTCCCAGAGACCCTTCTACCTCTGCCCCTACAACACTCAAGTCACAGGGGCACATAAGCAGAACAGCTTTTTATTTGGGTTCTGGTGACTTGAACTTGGGTCTTCATCATAAAACAGTATGGTGATTTGAATATGCATGGACAAAGGAGTGGCATTATTAGGAGGTAAGGCCTTGTTGGAGTAGGTGTGGCCTTGTTGGAGGAAGTGTGTCATGGTGGAGGTGGGCTTTGAGACCTTCCTCCTAGCAGCCTTCACATGAAGATGTAGAACTCTCAGCTCCTCCTACACCATGTCTGCCTGGATGTTGCCAGTAAGATAATGGACTGAATCTCTGGACCTGTAAGCCAGCCCCAACTACGTGTTGTCTTCATAAGAGTTGCCTTGGTCATGGTGTCTGTTCACAGCAGTAAAACCCTAACTAAGACACACTGCAAGAACACTTGCCCATTGGAGCATGTCCCCTGATTTTGGGGTCCAGATAGTATATAGTTCATTTCTCAGGTACAAACCAAGATGTGGATATGTGACTGTGAGAAATGCCTAAGAAGAGGAATGTCCTCTAGGCAAAATAGGACCACAAAGACAGGAAAGTGTGGAAGGAGAATTTCAGATAAAGGTGTCAAAGATATTGTTTGCTCAAGTAGTTCTACTAGCTAACTAAACACTATATAACATCAGTGGGAAAATAAAGATTGTTGTTCCTCAAGTAAACCTGGTGTCCCCTGTCTTTGTCTGCCATTAACCTTCCTTTCCAGGTCCATGTTTTGCTCACAGCTGCCCTGGCCATAGCACCCAGTCCCTAAAGAAACCTTTCAATAATGGAAATGTACACACACAAAAGCATAGAGGGTAATACAATGAATTGTATTTATACACTTGTGTGTGTGTGTGTGTGTGTGTGTGTGTATACATGTGGTTGAAGCAGAGATCAACATCAAATGCCTTCATCTATTTTAAAAGATTTATTTTTATTATTTAAACAAATTATATATAGACATAAGTACCTGCATGTGGGTATGTATACATGAATTGAGGTGCCCTAGAAGCCAGAGGCATCAGATCCATCAGAGGTGAAGTTATGGATGATTATGAATGGCCCACCATGGATGCTAAGACCTAAACTTAGGAAGGACAGCACATGCTCTTGAGCACTGAGCCATCTCTGTATCATAGCAACAGAGCAGTGACTAGGACAGACATTCCAGAGTGTGCCTCATTGATGCCTGTCTTGGTCTCTGTTCTGTTGCTGTGAACAGAACCATGGCCGAGGCAATTCATAAAAGAAAGCATTCAACTGGGGCTTGCTTACAGTTTGAAAAGTTTAATCCAAAATCATCGTGGTGGGGGAAGGGGTATGGCCACATGCAGGCAGACACTAGAGCAGTAGCTGAAAGCTACATCCTCCTCCATGGGGGGGGGGGGGAGAGAGAGAGAGAGAGAGAGAGAGAGAGAGAGAGAGAGAGAGAGAGAGAGAGTCTTGGCCTTGCTTGGGCTCTTGAAATCTCAAAGCCAGTGACATACTTCCTCCAATAAGAACACACCTCCTAATCCTTATAATTCTTTTAAATAGTGCCTCCTTGTGACTAAGCATTTAAATATGTAAGCCTATGGTGACCATTCTTATTCAAACTACTACAATACCCAATGTGTTTTACAAGTGTAGACCAGAAGTTAATATCCTGTTACTTTCCAGCTTTTTGAGACAGTGTCTATTACCTAACCCAGAGCTGCCCATGTGAGCTAGCCTGGCTGCCACCGAGCCCCCAGTGTCCTTGTCTACCTTCCTGGCATTGGCATTTCAGATATGCACTCCCACACCCGGATTTTTGTATGGGTACTAGTGCTCCAAACTGAGGCCTTCCTGGTTGTGAAACAAGTTCTTTACCTGCTGAGTCATCTCCCCAGCCCCACTTTGGGTATTTCTTAATCCAACCAAACTGATGGTAGAAATTAACCATCTCATTGTTATTGGCTTTAAGGTCCACCAAATAACCAAGGAGAGTCTCTTCATCTGGAGTCTAATTACATCTGCAAACATCCCCTTTCCAAATAAAACATAGTTACAGGTTCTTGGATCTAGGATGCGCACTTATGTTCTTGGAGGCCACCATTTAACACATGACAACCATGTACCCCATTTAAAGACTTGAGAGAACTAGTAACTAAGAGAAATTTTGTGTTTGTAAATTTTACATCAAGGAACACCGTCAGAGTTATTCCTGATAACGTGCATGTGGATATTCAGAATTCCCCCTCCCCTTTGTACCTTATTGCATAAGCAAGTCCAAACTATCATTATTTTTGAAATGTAAATGCTGTCATTTGAGGTTTTTTTTTTTTTCCCAACCTCAATGCTCTGTTCTTCTGGACCATCTTTCTATGATGGCTTGCTGGCTTTCCTAGATCCCGACTTTACCTCTCTCTGTCCTGTTGTCCACACAGAAGACAGAACAATTGAAAGTGGCTGAATAAAATGTTCACTGATCTAATCATTGTCCTTTCCTCGATCTGTCTTGAAATGGTGGCCCACTCCTTCCTTAAAAGATATAACCTCTCAGTGCATCAGAGCTGTATGTAACTCATTCTCCACCTCTTTGTCCACACTCATCTGAGCCCATTTCCTTTCTCGTCCACAACTCTCCAGCTCTACCAGCCTTACAGCAGTTCTTTTAAAACAACAAAGGCATATTTGCCATGTAAATCCTGAAGGAATGAAGACGGGTGGTAATTATCTCTAGAATTCTATTGATTGAGTAAATTATCACTTAATTTATTTGCAGTGCTGGGGACTGAACCCAGGGCCAAGCTCATGGTGGGCAAGAACTCTATCATTTAGTCACATCCCTAGCCCTAGGTGAATTAGGTTTTTAAACTACATTTAATGAATTATTTATGTGTGTGTGTGGCATAATACAGCTTATGAAGTTCAAAGAACAAGTTATAGGAGTCAGTTCTCTCCTTCCATTCAATCCTTTGAAATTGAATGCAGATAATCCAGCTTGGAAGCAGGTGCCTCTACATTCTGAGCCATCTACCCTAAATAGTTAATTTTTAGGCATAAATGCTTATTCATATTGGGTACACACATTAGAAACCTGTATATACAAAATGTAAATGTATATGCAAAATGTAAATAGCCTAACTCCAGCCTCTGAAATTTTGGTATATGTTTCAGATATATGTTTGCATTTCATAAATATGCATTTGTATAACTTAATAAGCAACTTTCCACTAACAATGAATTGAGATTATATTCACATGATGTCATATGTACAACCTCATCCTTTAATTTCAGGCCTCTGATAATCCCAAGCTACGTTCCTTGTATCAATTTGTGTTCCCTCCAGTGGTGCACAAAAATGCCTATTCTCCCACACTCCTGGAATTCTTCCTAATCCTTGTTAATCCGAGAAAAGGGATATAGCACCCTGTTTGCTTACTTTATACTTCTTGGATGGTAGTGAGGTTGAGCTCTTTTTCTTCTGAACCCTGTGTATTGATTAAACAAACAAACAAACAATCAAACAAACAAGCCGGCCAGTTAAGGAAGCCACTCAACACTCAGCTGAAACAGCCGGGGCATCGCTGACTTACAGTCTCCTCAGTGCCTTGGGGCTTCTTGTTCTCCTGCATCCTTGTAGATTTCCCAGCTCTGTATTTTAACTCTTGTCATATGTGAGTCACAGAAAATCCCCAGTGATCAGTTTTAAGGCACACACACGCACACACACACACACACACACACATGGTCAGGGAAACAAATGAGACAATCTAAGGTTCAAAATGTGGCCCAGAAAATTCCACTTGTTTGTGATTACTTTTATATTGTTAGGTTTCATCTTGCCATTCAAATAACCCGATGTATATCCTGGAATTAAATTTCTGTCATATTCCTTTATATTAGAAAGGAATTCAGAGTAAAGTGTCTGGAACTATCCGTTCCTTATATTTGAATAGGAGAGTTTTAATTTTGCTTTGTCCCCAAAATAAAAGAGGCAACAGTGCTGTGTCTGATGCAATGTAGACTCATAAATGTGCTGTGTTCTGAAACAAGGTACTTTTTACTGTCCAAGGTACTGAAACAGCGACATTTTGTTCTGCTGTGTTAAGTACAGTTTTGAACTTTAGAATGATTTTCCCCATTGGATAGGCACTTGCTACCACTCCACACACATTATGCCCTTTTATTATTATCTAATGTCAGTACAGTCAAGTGTGAGTCATCTGGCTGGGTAAAGCAATTGTATGCATGAGACATTGCTAGATGCTTAAGAGTTTCTTTTTTAAAAAAGAAAAATAACCAAACAAATAAATGTGACTCTGGTTCCGATTGTGAAACCAAGTACCTTTTAATCAAGATCAAAAGATATCGATCAACGTGACTCAAACTGTAGCTGGGAAAGGAAGTAACCATAAATAGAAACCATAAATAGACTATTAGACTAGGCCATTAAGAGTAAAAATAGTGTGACTTTGCACATGCAAAATCCTATACTTAAACTCTTAGGAAGTTGGGGAAGAGGATGTGTGCTTTTGTGGGAAGAAATGGAGATACTGTAGAGACATACAGCTTCTGATCTGTTTTTTTTTTTTAAATCTAGTTTCATTGAAGGCAAAGAACTGCTGCTGTCATGTACACAGCTCATGTTTCATCTGCGCTGGTAGTGAGGAAGCCAGTCCAGAGCAAGAATGCTAGTCTTAGCTGAGGCAGTCTTACCATCTGTTGAATGAATATTGTGTGTGGTAATAAAATTAGGCTTAGTCCTAAGAGAAAAACTAGAAAAGACGGTTCCTTTCTTAAAGAAATGCTGTAGACACACAGAAAGAACTCAGAATATCAGATTTTTAACCCTTTCATTGATCAGCAAAAGCTCAGGTATTGGTGGTATGGAGAGATGGTTCAATGGTTCCCTTTCAAGGAACCCTCAGTTGGTTCCCAGCACCCATATCAAACAACACATGCAGACACACTAATAAAAAAAATTAGTTTAGAGAGACGAAGTGACTTTGCATATTCACACAGTGTGTGTGGTAATTCTTACTAAAATTTGGTTGTTCCCATTTCTATAGAACACTCTGAAGTCATGGGCAAAAACCAAACCAAACCAAACCAAACCAAAACAACAAAACAAAAAAATCATAACAAGAAGCATGCACTTGTGATAAACTACAGTAGACTAGACAAACAGCAAGAAAGAACTGATAAAAGGAATGATGGAGGGTGCTGTGTAAAATGGCATCTTGTTTAATCAGTTGGACAGGATTAAAAACTGTTTATAGGATTGGTGAAGCCCGAAGGGGATTGTTGGTCACATCTACTGAGAGGGAGACCGACTTGAAATATGGGCAGTACCTTCTCATGGGCTTTAGTCCAGACAGAATACAAAAGGAAAAAAGAGCTAGCTGGCTCAGTGCCCACATACCCCCTTTCTCTAGCTCTTGGTCATTAACAGCCAGCTCTGGCAGTCACAAGCTCCCCCCAGTGCCACATTCTGTCCAGGGGAAAGAGGTCATCACTGGACCCTCTGAAAACACAAACCCAAATCTTTCTTCCTGTATTGCTTCTGTCAGATATTTGATGACGGTGATGACTCACAACACACGTCAGCACGAGTCACAGCAGACATGTCCTGCATAATATGAATTTTTAAAAAAGGATAAGTTTGCCTGAGAAACAGCTGGTAAGGACCAGCTTGAAGTTGCTAATGGGTGCCAAGTAGGCCATAGATGAGGAGGATTTTGGGGGATGTTGCGAATGGGGTTATATATGAAGAGCAGGTATGTTATAAGAGTTGCTTAATCATACATCTGGATTGAACTGTTTAGATAATTGAACTTTATTATTTTTTTGTAGCTTCTTGTGCTTTGGAAATGTTCCTCAAAATTTACATGCAGCAGACTTATGATAATGGCATAGGAGAGATGGGAATTTGGGAAGGTGATTGGGACATGAGTACTCTGTCTTTATGGGTGGACAGATTTGCTCCTGTGTTAATAGGTTATCGCAAGAGAAACAATTTCAAAAGCGAGCTCTTTCTGGCTATCTTGCACTAACTTCCTATGTTGGGCTTTTAAACCATGTTCTGATGCTGCAAAAAGACATCCATCCAATGCCAAACAAATGCCAGAGATGCTCTTGGCCTTTCTATTGCCTAGAACCATGAGCTAAATAAAGATCTGTGTTTTAGAAATTATTCAGTCTCAGGTATTTTGTTATAGCAACTAAGACAGGGAAGTTTTGAAAGCTCCTATTCCATAATCCCTTCTATTGGTCAAATCTCATGATTCAACCTTCTCACCAGCCAAACACAGAATTCATCAAGAAATCACGTCTCCAATGGACTACCGGTCTTCTGTGAGTGGTAGAAACATTATAAAGCTCTCTAGTTTTCCGTGGAGAAGAAGCAGGGAGTGGATAAATGCATTAACTCCAAATTATGTCCCCTTGAATATAAAATACAGTAGATGAAGTCTCTGCTGTCAGCTTTTAAAATTCTATTTGCCAGAAAAATATACTATCTCCAATGAGCTTATATTTCAAATAAAATTTTCTAGCATCAAACTCAGAAAATAATAGATGATGTTACATCCCAAGAGCAGGATGCAGTAAACAAAAAGCAGCAACAGTGCATGAGCTTCGTGTCCTTGCACTTGCTGCCCAGAAAAATTAGTATGTTCCCTAGGTGGCCAGAAGCAGAGAACGAATCCCCACAGCAGTTCAGAATTAAATCTATTATTTCCATCATTTGTGGCTCTAAAGCAACAGAGGCATTGTTTTTATATTAAGGTTAAGCTTATTTTTTTAAATCTTGAGAAGGAAAATTGTTACGATGTTGCAGAGTTATGATATTTTGATGTTTTTCAAATTGAGTAGAATGTAAGTTAGGAAACAAGCTAAAGTGTTCAGAAATGACAAACATAAAAAATATCTATTTTATTCTTTAAGATTAATCTAGAGTTTTGATGTCAAGTGATTAGAATTCGTCCTTTATTTCCGCCCACTCCACCCATCAGTAAGTAGGTGTTCCATGAAAGGCTGGAGCATAGTACAGTTGTGCAGTTTTGTGCATCATATATCAGAACTAGACTTGAGGGGGCAGCTAGTGAGATCTGAGATTTCATCCAAGTTCTAGATCTAATGCTTTGCTTCCTAGAATCAGCTAGCCCTTCCTGTGGCTCCCCCAGCCCTTCATCTTCAAGGAGCTTCCTTTATCAGGACAAAAGAACAAAGGCACTGCAGTGTCCACATTATGAGAGGGTCACTGCTCTATTTTGGCCTGAAGAGGGCACATTTCTCCAGTTACCATATAAACTACTGGTAACTTTGTTTAACAGGCTAGGCTATTACTGGCTGTCTTGGCATACAATGACCTTGTTTATATACAAGAAAATTGGACATTTGAGTCTTCCAAGAAATTGCTGGAAGCAGCTTCAATGAGGTGAGTTCTGAATCTCTGAGATTTTTGCTAGGGTGCACGGACAGTGGGAGCGATTGTTAAAGGACTTTTAGCAAACATACTGGACTCTTTCTAATTAAAGGTTATGGTCATAACTTGGGAACCCAACCATAGGGCTTTTTTTTTTTAAATGTGTGTGCGTGTTTTTTTTTTTTTTAATGATAGCCCAGAGTTGGAAAGAAATGGACAAGAATGTCCTTTTGTAAGAGGTGCAGTAGGATGTTAGATATTACACTTAGAAGCAGAGCTTTGATTTCTGATGAAGAAGGCGATGCATCTCGCTGGTTATTTTAAGGATCTGAGTGGATCAATGTTTCCATACATACGGGTAACATTAGAAGGCTGTTCCACTAAAGCATCAAAATCTAAATATAGGAACACTATATGGGCTAGGAAGGTCCTTTTTCTAGACTCAATATTATTAACTGAATGAGATTAAGTAGTGCAATGTGTGTACACATGAAGAATGGAGCTCTCCTCCCAAGACTCAGGCATCATGTCACAAGAGGAAGCAGAAAGATGATGAGAATCAGAGGTTGGGGATGACCACAAGGAAATGATATTTCCAAGACACAGAAGAGCAATTGCACATAGGCGCTCACAGTAATTGTGGTAGCATGCCTAAGACTTGCACAAGCTTAGGATAGATAGAAATCCCAGCACTGGGCAGCAAGGTGGCCACCAAGTCCCACCCTGAAGGAGGAGGTATTCGTAACTGATGTACTCTGGGAGAGGGAGAGTCAGCGTTCTTAAATGGGTGGCCTCTGGTAGGTAGGCCACGCTCCAGAGGAAGATCACACATCCAAGCGTATATGGGCAGCACAGAATGGATGTGATGGACTTAGAGTTAAGAACAAAGAGACTCAGAGCTGGGTGGGTAGGGAGATGTTGGTGAAGGTGCTGAATATGTTCCAAATACATTGTATGAGTTTCTCAAAGAACTAATGAAATGGGAAAAGAGGGTCAGGTTTCCACAAGGATGCACAGGTAACTGTGAGTACACGAAGGTGGTTACAGGGCTAGAGAGGCTTCAAGGAAACGGCAGGGCTGCTCTCAGGTAGCGTTTCCCCCATTTAAGATTTATTGTTCAGTACCTTGCATTGCATGTTCTCCTTCTGTTAAAATACAGGTACTTCAGGGATCAGAAGAACGTGTGACCTCTAAGTCAGTTCTCTTAAAACTCGCTTCTCTCAGGAGAACAATCTAAGCAGACAGTATTTGGTGATGGGGAGTTGGCCACCAGACCGACTCTCTCAATACAGCTTCATGTGGTCAGCTGCACATGGGGACAGTAGCTTGGCTTAGAGACTGGTGGGTCCTGGACTTCAATCAGACAGCTCTGGTTGTTTTCAACTTCCATCTCTAACTAACCATGTTTGCTTGGACAAAAGCACTCCTTCCTCAGGCTCCAGCGTCATCCATAATAAATGCCTATCAGGCTTTTAAATGTGACCGTGCCAATAATTGTACTCACGTTCCAGGACTGCTATGAGAAATAAGTGAAGCATTCTGTAAAAGTGGTAGTCACATGCCTGTCAGAGAGCCAGAAGAAACTTCTCATCTGTAAACTTCTGTGGACAGAGAGCCAGAAGAAACTTCTCATCTGTAAACTTCTGTGGATTGCCGCTTTATGATAATCTTGTAACTAGATGTAATACCTATGATCCCATTTTATATGTGAAGGAATAGACTATGTTTCAGGACTTTAGTTGGTTGTATTCCTGACTGTGAAAGGTAGTCATCCAAAGTGTGTATAAGTTGACAAAATACTTCACTGTTAACTACTGATCACTATTTTATAAGTAAAAGAGTTCAGTAAGAAATAGAGAAATTTCAGTTTTCTTTTCTGGAACTTATAGTGAAAAATAGGTTTTTCAGAAAAGCTCACTAGAGGGCTGGGGAGAAGCTCAGTTGGTAAAGGGCTTGCTATTCAAGCATGAGAGCCCAAGCCCAATCCCCAGAATTCATGTTAAAAAGCATCCCAATCCCACTTATCAACCTACCCCTTCATACCTGCCCTCTGTCCTGGACACCTCTCTCACAAAAGAGAATATAAAAACATATAAAAGCAAAACAAAGCACCTCGCCATAGAAACTGCACATTTCACGGTGTATTCCACAGTGTACTATTTTGCCCAGACAACTTCACTTGCAAATGTTCATTGCAGTGAGTTATCGGTCCGGTTCGAGCCCTAAGGCTTCTGCTACACTATCAATACTGGATCCTCACGGAGACTCATCTTAGACACCTTGTTGTTGACTTGTGTCATGGATATCATGCAGTTTTGGATCTGTGGGACTGGCTCCTTCACCTGCACCAACAGTTCATAGATGGGGTGGCTGTTGAGGTGGCCAACTCACAGCCTTGGATCTAGGCCTGAGTGGTAGTTGAGTTGTTCAGCCCGACAGCTCTCCAGTGTTCACCCCAGCTGGTCCAACTCTCCCACATTGCCCAGGCTGGGGTATGGGGATATCTCTTCTGGCCCATGTTCCTGCACAGCTGATGAGAAGCAGGGCCAGCTCTCCCATGGCAAAGACTCTTAATGAAGAGTTGAGATGCCAGTCCTGGTGCACAGGCTTGTGACGCTAGCTTTTTGAGAGGTTGGCTTAAAGGATTGGGAGTTCAAGCATCCTTGGGTTAGAGATTGAGTTCTAGGAAAGCTTTCCATTGTGGGTGAGGACTTTATTTCAAGATAAGAAGTAAAAGTAAGGGTCAGAGAGTATAGTTCAGGGGCCAAGTGCTTGCCTATCATAACACAAGATCCTAGGTTTGATACCCAGCACTGAAAAAAGAGTTTAGAAATTTCTTCACTACATATATTGAAAAGCCTTGAGTGATATGTTGGAATGTTAAATGTAGGTGGAAACTGAACTACAAAGATTTGTCAATGGCTTCTTTTCCCAATCAGCAAACATTTTGAGATGCAATAGCAGGAGAAGAACATTATGTTTGTCCCAGTAGTTTTTAACCAAACAAGTACTAGCTTTAAAAGCAGCAAAAAATGAGACAAATGTTTCTTGTTTTTTTGTTTGTTTGTTTGTTTGTTTGTTTTGTTTTGTTTTTTTTCCCCCTCTAGCGCAGTGGTTCTCAACCATCCTAATGCTGTGACCCTTGAACACAGCGCCTCATGTTGTGCTGTCCCCAACCGTAAAATCATTTTATTGCTACTTCATAATTGTAATTTTGCTACTGTTATGAATCATAATATAAATATCTTATATGAAGGGTATCTGATTTGTGACTCCCCAAAAGGTCAAGGCCCACAGGTTGAGAACTGCTGCACTGGAGGCCAGAGGCTACGTCCCACTTGCTACTGGGGAGATTTCTTTTTTCTTTTTTTCTGTTTGTCAGACAGTGCCATTGGCTTACAGGAGAAGCCCCTGTTTGCATTCTCACAGAGTCCCTCTAAAGGATTTCCAATTCTGCTGAGCTGCAAGACCCTGGGAATAAGCTCCCCTCCCCAATATAAGTAAGTATTGAAAACATGCATGCCTTCAAGTTTTAATTAAAGTGAAAACCCTTTGTAGGCTGACATGAAAACCAGCCTATTTCTATACAGTGTGACCTTGCAAAGGCTCTTAGTTTTTCAATCTAATAAATGTCAGCTGTGCCTGCCACCTCAGTGTGCATGTGTGAAAACACTCATTGAAACTCTGCCTTTGGGGGATAAGAAACAAAGATACCTTCTGTGCATGCAGAAGGAAAATTGAATTTGGGCTCTTTTATTTTTATTTTTTATTTTTGGGGTGCTTTTTATAAAAAACCAGGAGAGATGGCTCAGTGGTTATGAGTTCTTGTTGCTTTTTCAAAGGACCCAGATGCAGTTCCCAGCACCCATATGGCTCACAATCAGTGTGTCATTCCAGTTCCAGGGGATATGATGGTCTCTGTGGCACAGGCACGGCACAAACAAATGCAGGAAAACACCCATATTCATACAATAGAAATAAATAAATCTTTATGCTGGATATGCTGGCTACTGCCTGTAAGGTTGAGTCAGGGAGAGTGCCATGAGTTTGAGTCCAACCTGGGCTACATAGTGAAATTCAGACAGCTCCGGGCTACCAAATGAGATTCTTTCTCAAACAAACAAACAACCACAACAACAAAAACCTCAAACTGAAACCAACAAGCAAAACAATAAGACATAACCACAACACAACAAACCTTAAAAACCATCAATACTGAGAAAAGAAATGATTCTAGAGTATGGTCATTTGGAATATAGCCTTCCTTCTCTGGAGGCCCCACGACCAGTGATTGAACCAATCTTTGAAAAACCGTGTCTGTACTGAGCAAGTACATGCTCCTCAAACAACACAGCCTAACTGCTATTCAGACAGCACCTACATTGTATTGGGTTTGTAAGTAGTCTAGAGACCGCTGAAAGTAGAAGAGAGGAGGGCTGGAGAGATGGCTCATTTGTTAAGATCACTGGCTGTTATTTCAGGGGACCTAGGTTTGGTACTCATCACTCGCGTTGGGCAGCTCACAAACTCCTGAAACTCCACTTTTAAGGGACCCAAAGGCTTCTATTGGCATTTTAGGACATGGGCGTTCACATGTTCCACATGCACACAGATACACATACACATAAAAATAAATCTTAAAAAGATAAAGTAGAAGAGAGGATGCAACCGCTCTGACATTTTTCAGGAGCTTTGAACACTCCTGGAGTTTGGAATCTATGGGGGTCCTGAACCAAACTCACAAGGGATATCAAAGAATATCCTAGGTAGGCATGGCAACCAAGTGCCGTCAGCGATTACATCCTGGTTCTCTCAGTCCATTGGAGCTACTATAACAAAGTAACTTACTTTGGATGATTTTCTTTTTTTCTTTTTCTTTTTTTATTATGTATTTTCTTAATTTACATTTCAAATGCTATCCTGAAAGTTCCCTCTACCCTCCTCCCCCTGCTCCCCTACCCACCCACTCCCACTTCTTGGCCTTGGCATTCCCCTGTATTGAGGCATATAAAGTTTGCAATACCAAGGGGCCTCTCTTCCCAATGATGGTCAACTAGGCCATCTTTTGCTACATATGCAGCTAGAGACACGAGCTCTGCAGGTACTGGTTAGTTCATATTGTTGTTCCTCTTATAGGGTTGCAGACCCCTTCAGCTCCTGGGGTACTTTCTCTAGCTTCTCTGTTGGGGGCCCTGTGTTCCATTATATAGATAGATGACTGTGAGCATCCACTTCTGTATTTGCCAGGCACTGGCATAGCCTCATATGAGATAGTTATATCAGGGTCCCTTCTGCAAACTCTTGCTGTCCTTTGCAATAGTGTCTGAGTTTGGTGACTGATTATGGGATGGATTCCTGGATGGGGTAGTCTCTGGATAGTCCATCATTTCGTCTTAGCTCCAAACTTTGTCTCTGTAACTCCATCCATAGGTATTTTGTTCCCTATTCTAAGGAGGAATGAAGTATCCACACACTGGTCTTCCTTCTTGATTTTCTTGTGTTTTGCAAATTGTATCTTGGGTATTCTAAGATTCTTTGCTAATATCCGCTTATCAGTGAGTGCAAATCTGGTGATTTCTTTTGTGATTGGGTTACCTCACTAAGGCTGAAGGGACCCTGATATAACTGTCTCATATTGTGACTATTGTGAAGGGTGTTGTTTCCCTAATTTCTTTATCAGCCTGTTTATCCTTTGTGTAGAGAAAGGCCATTGATTTGTTTCAGTTAATTTTATATCCAGTTGCTGCACTGAAGCTGTTTATCAGGTTTAGGAGTTCTTTGGTGGAATTTTTGGGGTCACTTATAAATACTATCATATCATCTACAAACAGTGATATTTTGACTTCTTCCTTTCCAATTTGTATCCACTTGATCTCCTTTTGTTGTCGAATTGCTCTGGCCAGGACTCAAGTACTATATTGAATAGGTAGGGAATTTCTTTTCTGGTCCAGTCTATTTGGAGTTCGGTAGGCTTCTTGTATGTTCATGGGCATCTCTTTTCTTAGGTTTGGGAAATTTTCTTCAGTTATTTTGTTGAAGATATTTGCTGGCCCTTTAAGTTGAAAATCTTCATTCTCATCTTCTCCTATTATCCGTAGGTTTCGTCTTCTCATTGTGTCCTGGATTTCCTGAATGTTTTAAGTTAGGATCTTTTTGCATTTTGCATTTTCTTTGATTGTTGTGCCCATGTTCTCTATGGAATCTTCTGCACCTGAGATTCTCTCTTCCATCTCTTGTATTCTGTTGCTGATGCTAACATCTATGGTTCCTGATTTCTTTCCTAGGGTTTCTATCTCCAAAATTGTCTCACTTTGGGTTTTCTTTATTGTTTCTACTTCCCTTTTTAGGTCCTGGATGGTTTTGTTCAATTCCTTTACCTGTTTGGTTGTGTTTTCCTGTAGTTCTTTAAGGGATTTTTGTATTTCCTCTTTAAGGACTTTTATCTCTTTAGCAGTGTTCTTCTGTATTTCTTTAAGTGAGTAATTAATGTCCTTCTTAATGTCCTCTACCACCATCATGATATATGATTTTAAATCTGAGTCTTGCTTTTCAGGTGTGTTAGGGTATCCAGGACTGACTGAGGTGAGAGTGCTGGGTTCTGATGATGGTGAGTGGTCTTGGTTTTTGTTATTAAGATTCTTACATTTGCCTTTCACCATCTGGTAATCTCTGGAGTTAGTTGTTATAGTTGTCTCTGGTTGGAGCTTGTTCCTCCTGTGATTCTGTTAGCCTCTGTCAGCAGTCCTGGGGAGTCCAGCTCTCTCCTGAGTCTCAGTGGTCAGAGTAGTCTCTGTAGGCAAGGTCTCCTCTTGCAGGTAAGGTGCACAGAGGTCTGTTGTTCAGACCTGCCTCTTGGCTAAAGATGAAGGCCTGATACAGAGCCTGTCCCAGAAGATGTGTTGTCTCTGCTGCCTGCACTCTCACCTGCACAGACTGGTCTCTGAGGGACCCAGGACCCAAATTGGCTCCCTGATAAGCTCTGGCAGGCAAAGCCCTCTTGGGCAGACACCTCTCCTCAGGCGGGGAAGGTGCCTGGATGTCTGGAGCCTGAAACTGGGCCTGTCCCAGAAGCTGTGTTGCTTCTGTTTGTCCCAGAAGCTGTGTCACTTCTGCAGTCCACACTCTCACCTGCGCAGACTGGTCTTTGTGGGACCTGGGACCCAAGATGGCTCCCTCATGAGCTCTGGCAGGCAAAGCCCTCCTGGGCAGGCACCACTCCTCAGGTGGGGATGGTGCCTGGATGTCTAGAGCCTGAAACTGGGCCTGTCCCAGAATCTGTGTTGCTTCTGCAGTCTGCTTAGTCACCCTTTGCAGTCAGAGAGCTGACCTGTGCAGACTGGTCTCTGAGAAATCTGGGACCCAAGATGGGTCCCTCACGAGTTCCAGCAGGCAAAGCCCTCTGGGGTGAACACCTCTCCTCAGGTGGGGAAGGTGGCCAGATGTCTAGAGCCCGAACTTGGGCCTGTCCCAGAAGCTGTGTTGCTTCTGCAGTCTGCTCAGTCACCCTTTGCAGTCCACAAGCTGACCTTCACAGACTGTTCTCTGAGTGACCTGGGACCCAAGATCGGATGATTTTCAAATAAAAATTATTTCTCCAGTTCTACAGGCTGAAAAATGCAAGAGCAAGGGGCCAGCAAGTCTGATAGTTGGTAGCACCTCTTTCTGCTTCCAGGAGTGCACCTTCCTGCTGCATTCTCATTTGGCTCAGTAGAAGGGCCTTCCTGGCACCTGCAAGCACTTCAGAAAGGATCTAACCCTGCTCATGAGGGTGGAGCTCTCCTACATTAATTACCCTGTGATGACTTCACTTCTTAATAACATTACACTAGGGGTTATGTTTTAACAACATTTTGGAATGGCACAAACATTTAAACCATAACACTGCCTTTTAAAAACCTTCTCATGTATACCTGTGTGTGTTCACATGTGCGTGCGAGCAGGGAGGTCAGAGGGCCATTTCTAGTGAGTGTTGGACCTCGTTTGAGATGAAGCCTCTGTGTCACAAAGCAAGCTAGCTGGCCCAAGAGCTTCAGGGAGTTTCCTATCTCAACTTCCTGTCTCAGAGTAAGAGCTGGGAGTACAGGTGTATGCTTTGACTTTGTATGGGGGTCTATGGATCTGATCTTAGATCCACAGGCCTATGTTTCATCCACTGAGCCCCTCCCAGGCCCCCACAGCAATGATTTTTTTTTAAACCAAAGAACCGTAATCTTTGATAATTTCTTCTTCTTCTTCTTCTTCTTCTTCTTCTTCTTCTTCTTCTTCTTCTTCTTCTTCTTCTTCTTCTTCTTCTTCTTCTCTTCTTCTCTTCTTCTTCTTCTTCTTCTTCTTCTTCTTCTTCTTCTTCTTCTTCTTCTTCTTCTTCTTCTTCTTCTTCTTCTTCCTCCTCCTCCTCCTTCTCTTCCTTCTTCTTCCTTCCTCCTCCTTCTTCTTCTTCTCTTCTCCTTCTCCTCCTCCACCTTCTTCTCTCTCCTCCTTTGCCTCTGCCTCCTCCTTTTTTTTGTGGTAGTGATGGGGTTTGGTTTTTAAGGCCTCATGTGTGCTAGGCAAGTGCTTCGCACCTGAGTTGTAGGCCTTTTTACATTACTCTGTACCCCAGTCTCTCTCAGTTATCCAGGCGCCGTTGAACTGGCTCTGTAGCTCAGCAAAGCCTTGAACTTGTGATGCTTCCAACGCAGCCTCCAAAGAGAGGAGGTTGTAGCCTTGGCTGAATTTTTCAAAATAAAAAAAGCTGAAGGAAAAAGTTAGTATTAGCTTAAACTCTTACCAAAACAAACAAACAATAAGCCCAAACAAAACCAAGAAAAAACAAAATAAAAAACCCCAAATCTTTGGGTTTATGTTTTGTTAGTAACCCGTAGGGAGATGGTCCCTGTAACAGGAGAAGCAGGACTTTGGCTATACATTTTGGGTAGGATGCTTGGTACGATGCCCAATGAGAGTTTAAACATTATTCTTTTAGGGCTAAGATTTAAAACAGAGAGTGCGTACAAGGGACGGGTATGGTGCCTGGTAATGACATATCTCCATCAGACTGAAGTTTTGATTACATCTTGGGGACGCATACTATGCTGCCTTCAATAATTCTAATCAGAGCTTTGAGTCAACAAAATAACTGCAGGATGTGCGCACACAGTTCATTACTGGGCATCCCAGACCCATGTCTCCAGGGCTGACATCCTCTGCCCTTTTGTTGAGGAGTTCTCTCTGGCTTTTCCAAGCCAAAGCACACAGCCCACGATGAGAGCAACATAAACTTACAGGTAGCTTTCCCAGATGATGTTTGGGACGCAAAACATTAAGGGTCACTGAATACTGAGAAACACGTGGAGACACTGCCATGGGGGATAAATAGTTCTGGTAGCAATTTAAGTTAGTGCCAATGGATAACCTTTCCACAATGAATGGATGTATTCCCGTGTGGGTGGGTGCGCGCGCGCGTGCTTATTCAGGTGATATCTTCATAAAACGACATACAAATCACAGTACAAGTCTTTTGAAAAGAGGACTTGAAGTTGTCTCCCATGTATTGAAATGGTTAAAGTACAGTGTTTTCCTCTGGGTTTGGGAGAGGAATGGCAAAACCCAAAGGAAATAACTCTATGCAGGTCCATGAACCTATTTGTGAATTTAAAGTAGATTTTCATCAGACCCACCCCACTCCCCTTTGCTAAGTAGGATCCCCCGAGTTGTTTCATGCTTCTCTGCGATTTGCTGTCCCAGGATATTCTCCTCAGTGACTCCTTACGTGAGCTGTCCGCCCCGCGTAGCTAGCTGCCCCCTCAGGTCTCAGTGTAGCGGCGAAGCAAATGCTTAAGGGCTTGCCAACTCAGGCAAACTTCGTCATCAGAGATGACTGAGGTTTTGGGGTTTCCCCATCCCTCCCACGCTGGGCCATGCAGCTAGCGTTAAAGAGTGCGGCAACTCTACTCTTGAGCTGCAGGGACGGGGGCAGAAAACCCAGTGCACTCTGGCCGCCCGCTGCTGCCAGCCAGGGGCTCCTGGCTGGGGACTGCGAGCGCAGGGAAATTTCCCCCCAGACGCCTTGTTTTGCTGCGGCAGAAACCCGAGGCGGGCTCTTTCCACCAGCTCTAACTGGCCCGCAGCGATAGTCATGGAAGTTGTTGTGGCGCAGAGCGAGACCCAACCACTCCGCGCCGCCTTTTTTGTGGATATATTTTCTCTACATAGGTTACTTCTTTCTTCCTCCTTTGGGTAAGTGGAATGAGTCCCCAAATAACCAACCAACCAATCAATGTACATTGACAGTGATGGAAGCGGGCCGGGAGGGGGTGGGGTGGGAGTGGGGGTGGGGTGGGGCACGAAGAGTTAATGTGCTAATTAGCTAATGTGTTGGGGTGCTCTTTTCTTTTCTTTTCTTTTCTTTTCCTTTTCTTTGGAGGGGTGGTGGTCTTGCATCTCAGGTTTGGAAGAACTGCATTTAATTTCACACGTATCAGAGAAGGTACTGGAATTTCTTTATTTTTGTCCTCCCTCCCCATATACTTGTCTTTGAGAATGAGAGTGGGGGTGAGGGAATGCTCTAGAGGTGAGTGGCCCCTGAAAGCTAAGAGGGAAGGAATCCAGTGATTCAGGGCAGAAACCTTCCTGAACCATGCCAGTGTCTGGACGAAGCAAGACTTTAACCCAACCAACAGCTATGTATGAGTATGAATTCTGTTCCCTGGGACAGTAGGGTCTACCCCAAGTCTCCCAGTCTCCCCATAACTGCCCTCCTGCTACTGGGGTAGGGAGGTCATCTATCACCTAGAGGTCAAAATCACTTTTAAGGAAGACCTGCAACTTACTTTGGACATAAGGGATGCTCTGTTCTTGTTGATTGGCTGAATGCTAATGCATCAGAAGACTGCAGTTTGTTCCAAGGACTGGTGCTTTGGGGCAGTGATAGAATCCCTTAATGTTGACCCTCTCGAATACACGATAGCCCAGTTCCTTATGCAAACTGAAAGGGGCTGACGTTTGGATAACCCAATATTTGGATCATCATTATTCAACAGAACGCATCTGGTCAGATTCACCGTCCTGGACCCCAAGGTTTTGGTATAGAAACGATGGGTCTTGGGGTCAGATAAACTTGGGGTCTCCATCTCCCTTCTGTGATCCTGGGGTTAGTTTTTATTCCCCTAAGCAGAAGTCTTCACGTCTGTAAAAAAAAGAGGCCAGGGAGAGCATCTTCAGAGAGATGGAGGAAGCTGATGGAGAAAGAGGAGAGAAGGTGAAGTTGCATTAAATAAGCTGTTTTGCCTAAAAAAAAAACAAAACAACAACAACAACAACAAAAACCTTTAACCTAAGGGTTTTTGGAGAGGGTGTGCTTCTCTGTTGCTTCCTTGCAGATTCCAGTGGAGAGGCAGGGAGGAAAGGGCAGGGTGAGGCATGAAAGCACTTCTGAGAGTCTCCTTGCTGTGGGCTTGGGTAAAGAATTCCTATGCATACCGTTTTCTCTGGGGCTCACAACTGGGAAATGGCGCAAGTTAGTTCTATCTGCTTTATGTTCATGCCTTGTTCGTCCTCGAAGTCCAAGGAGGGGAAAGTGTGGAAACAGCCCAGAGGAGGCCCTCTCTCCCTCTGATGCACTGGGGGAAGCCATCCAAAGGGCTGAGGAGGCAGAACAACAGCACCTCAGGGTGGTGCCAGCTTTCCTTAAACTTGGTCTGCAGAGAACTCTAAGCTTGTGTCTGGGCTGCTTGTGAAGTCAGTGACAAAGCCCTTCCCATTATAGCTCTCTCCATAGAGCCCGCCCCAGAAGTGAGGTGGTGGTGGTGGTGGTGATGTGTGTATGTGTATGTGTATGTGCATTGATGAGTTGACCCAGGCCTCCCATAAACCTCCAAGGCATCTCGAATGCTAAGCTCCTGTAGGGTTTGAGGACCACAGCTGTCAGACTTGGGAATAGGACAGTTATCACTTTTTCTTCCCTAAGTTAAGTCAGTAACCATCAATCTGACCTCCTGGCATGTGTTCTCCGAAGGACATCCACACCAGTCTTACCCTTTACCAGGTGGCCAGCACCTAGGTCTGTGATGGCACACAGAAGGACTTCGGTATGTAAATGCTGAATGAATAAGAGATTTTAGTAATCTTACTTATAGACCAGGGGTCTGAGTTGAACTTCCTATCCAACACTACAGTGTGCTAATCAAACCTTCCTTTAGTAAACATTACACTTCCTTTAGCATATATATTATTATTTTTGCTGTTGTTAATTATTTTGAGTGTCTGTTATGTGCAAGTCTCTGTTGCTAGGCACCCCAGGAAACTTATAAGTAGAATTCATATGGATACTTGGGTGGCTCTTTCAAGAGCACCGGAGCACGTTGGCCGGCCTTTTCTGGCCTTTTCTTACCATAAACCCACCTAGGGATTCCAGGATGGGGAGAATGGGGGTGGAGCACCTCCCTAACACTCTGAGAGCACAGCTGAGGGCTGAGGTCTTCCTGCACCCACCATTGGCTGATTCTCAAGGACTCCCTGGCCACCTCCTTAGCTTCTCCAAGTAGAGTCGCCAAGCCTTAGCAACTCTTCTTTCCTCCAGGGCCTAAGAGTCTCTCCCCAGCCTCCAAGCAGGAGCTCCAGTCCGGCTACAGGTAGCTGGGGAAGAGACCAAGCTGTGCCTGGGGAACTAGGCGCGGTGAGATCGCAGCCAACTCCAAGCGGTCCCAGAACAAAAGGCTCATGGCTGGTGTTAGCTTCCTTCACTCCGGAGCACCGTGGGGACCTGGGTTCGGGACTCAGGCGAGAGGACCACGCTGGGGAGCAAGGAGTGGAGTACCAAAAATGAAGTGACAAAAGAGAAAGAGCAGGCACCCGGGGTGGGAGCGGTGAAAGGAGGTCACCCCCCCCCCCCAGGCCGAGGTCTGCGGTGGGGCCGCGGCAGGCAGGCCCTTTCCTCCGCCTCCTGCAGAGCCTTCCAGGCAGCCAAGCGTGTCTCCGGCTGTAACTCCACCGAGCACGCTGCGGCCGCGCCAGTAAGTAGCAGCCGCGCCCTCTGCTCGCTGTCTCCGCGTAGCCCGGGGGAGGACAGGTCCGCCACCGCCCAGCGACGAGCCCGGGTGTCCGGGATCCACGCGCGCCCGGCATTCTCCCGCAGTGGCGCGGCACCTGCAGCGCGCCACGGGGAGGGGTCGCCTTAGCCGCGAGCTCTCCGGGGCGCCGCGCCACCCTTCTGTCCAATGGCTTTCAGCGGGTGGAGAGTGGGGGGCGTCGCCCGGGGGCGAGGAGCCGCGGCTGGGGAGGGGCGAGTACTCTGTGCTCAGCCGAGCGAGGCTGACGTGTCCGCCCGAGCGCGCGGCCCGGTGTGCGCGCGCCTGTGTGTGTGTGTGTATGGATGGATGTGTGTGTATGTGTGTGTGCGTGTGTGTGGATGCGAGAGAGGGGGTACGAACACGCCTTTGGGGACCCGAGGGACGCTGCGGTGGGCTTCACTCCGGTCTCCGCCCGGCGGCTGCTCCGCCACGCATCTGCCTACCGCGCTTTTGCAGAAGCAGCCCGGCTCTTTGATCCTCTCGCAACCACCCTCAGCATCCGATCTTACTTTTTCTTTCACCCACAAGGGCAGCAGCTGGCCACCCCCTTAACCGGTGCAAACACCCAACCAAGCCAGTGCTCGGTGCTTCCCTCAGCTAGTATTTTCCCCGCTTGTCTTTCTCTGGGGCTCCCCACGAGCCACTTCAATGCTCCTCCAGCCTCACAAATTGTTCCGTTGGTCTGTTTAACCGACGAGTTGTAAATCTTGAAGACTTTATTATTATTATTTTGATTCTTTTCATTTCATCCCCCTGTGGGCAACGGAGCAATGAAATTTCCAATCGAGACGCCAAGAAAGCAGGTGAACTGGGATCCTAAAGGTTGGTATTGCCTACTTCGGGCTACCCTGGCTCTCTTCCACCTGCGGGTGCCTCACTGGCAGGCGTGGATGGACTTGCTCCCGGCTGGCAGCATGCGTCCTGAGGCTGGGAAATGCGCCTGACAACTGCAGCGTGGGTGGGAGGAGGGCGGAGGCAGCGTGGGTTCGGAACCCAGATCGCGCCTGTCAAGATCACATAATCGTTGTCCCTCTAGGATGGTTTCACCATCTATTTAAAGACACACCAAGCTGCTGTTTGTTTTGAAATTGTACCAAGTGTTGGTATTTGCTTTTGACTTTGTGAATGTGCATGTACGTGTGCCTGTGTGTGTGTGTCCTTTGTTTCTAGTGATCTTTGTCTCTCTGGCAGATGGGTGGGGTGACTCTCACTGGACCTGGAGCTGCGCCTCATGGCCCGCGTGTCCTCAGAGGGACAGGTTTCTTGGCAGCATGTGAGGCTAAGATCTGCAGCAGCTGTCCCTGGGGTAGCACTTCTCTCTTAGGACATAAAGCATAATGGAGCCCAAGGGGCCTCCAGAGTCTTTGCTCTGTCTTATTACTAATCCTGCTGGCTAGTTTGGCTCAGATTGTAGAAGGGCTGTGGGGAGTGGTTTTTCTCGACAAGGGTGGGTCTGGGAGGGGCTCACGGAGTGACCTACAGTGTGCCCACACACACAATGGTGTGGTATGCTTTTAGGAATGTGGGCTCACTTTCCCTTCCTGTAAAAGGGATTAAGGCAGGTTGTGTGGGTGCACCACACTCCCGGTCTTGGCCACTGCCCCACATGTTAATGTATAGATATTGTGGCTCTTTGTAAATAGTATTGAAGCAGGACAAGTTGAAACAGTGTGTCCAGTCACCTCTTAGCTCATATACAGGCTGAATTAGGGTAGGCAGCGCTTGAGTGGATCTTGGAGCTAAAATTGTGTGTGTGTGTGAGATTATATTTCTTCTTTTAAAGAATATCATTTTATTTAGTCTCTGACAGTTTTATACAATATATCTTGATCATATCTAATTCCCACTCGGCTCAGTTCCTCCCTTTCAATCTCTTTATGACTTCATTTCTTCTCTTCCTCAGACTAGATCCAGGAAACCAAGTTATGTGTGAAATAAGTGTCTTATGACTTGCCTGACTGAAGAGTGAATGAAGAGGTATTGCCCTTCAGTTTGTAAATACCTTCAGTACAGACTCAGCCCTCTGTTTGGTCTCCAAATCTCTGGAAATTAAGAAGCCTGGTGGTTTGGCTTTTATTTTTAGTCATTGCAGGATTTATTCATCAAATATATGCTTCACACCTGGGGCAGTCTGAGACCTGGAAATATAGTCAGAAGAGGGCAGACAAAATATGTGTCTCCTTGGAGTTTACAGTGTGGGTGTCAGGTCAAAATTAGTCACTGCAGGGTGGCATTAGGAATTCAAAGTGTAGCATGCTCTGTGGGCACCAAGAGGCTTTAAGAAAGTCTGATAGAAAACCTTGAAGCTGGGTGTGGTGGCTCATGCCTGTATTGCCAGCAGTTGGGAGCCTGAGGCAGGATTTCCATTGGTTTGAGCCTAATTAACACGAGGCTACCTAAGCTGAGTTCCAAGTCAACTTAGGCTTCTCCTGTCTGAAACAAAACAAGCAGATTGGCAAAGGCCAGCGGAAAGGATGACAGGTTTCCTGAGGAAATGACACCCTTATGGTACTGGCACCTAGAGTGGGAGTTCCCAGGCCAGTGAGAAGGGCCTCTGCCTTCCTTAGAGGGAACCTCAGAGCAGAAGTTCACAGAGCAGAAGGAACATGTGCATTTGAGGAGCTGTAAACAGTGTTCCAAGCCTAGAGGAGAGAGAAAGTAAGGAATTCATGCTGTGAGGCATGGCTGGGGATCTCCAAAGCCCCAGTGTTGGTCATGATAGAGTCAGGTTTGGGATTGAGGAACCGCGGTCTTTATTTTAAGCCTTGAAGAGGTGCAAGCCGGAGTCACGTGATCCGAGCTAAGTTTCAGAAACAAGATGATTGCAATTCTAGGGACCACATGCAAGGGTGCACTAGCCAAGGCGGTGGCATTGGGGATGGAGAGATGATGCAGGGAGAAGCTTTGGTGACCTGAAATCAATGGGATTTGTCAAGGAAGCACCCAGGTGGAACTTTGGAGGTCCTGGATGCAGCTGGGGCAGTCCTGGTGTGGAGAAGTGGGAGCAGTCTAGGGTGAGATGGCCCCATGGGGGCAGCAGTTAGCAGGGCAGGGGTAGATAGCTTTTGCTAGGAACATCAAGGGACTGTGTTTCTTTTTTTTTTTTTTTCAACTTTTATTAGATATTTTCTTCATTTACATTTCAAGTGTTATCCAGAAAGTTCCCTGTATCCTCCCCCCTCCCGGCCCTGCTCCCCTACCCACCCGCTCCCACCCCTTGGCCCCAGCGTTCCCCTGTATTGGGGCATTCTGATGCTGGCTTTGAAAACTTATTTCTGAAACATCTTGTGTCTCTCTGACAAGTGGTTTTCATGAATTTTTTGTGTTTTACAGCCTGAAACAGAGAAGAAGAGTATAATAGTAGCGTCTATAGTTACAACCACAGACGCTAAAAATAAACACCACAATAAAAAGAACAGCATTTCACGAGCCAGCCCAGGTGTTTCAAGGACATTCCTCCCATCACTTATGCTCACAATTCTTATTTATAAATGAAAAAAAAAAGATTAACGAATGAGGAATGGGTTTCTTTTTTTAATTAGATATTTTCTTTATTTACATTTCAAATGCTATCCTAAAAGTTCCCTCTACCCTCCCCTCGCCCTGCTCCCCTACCTGCCCACTCCCACTTCTTGTCCCTGGCGTTCCCCTGTACTGGGGCATATAAAGTTTGCAATACCAAGGGGCCTCTCTTCCCAATGATGGCCCACTAGGCCATCTTCTGCTACATATGCATCTAGAGACATGAGCTCTGCGGGTACTGGTTAGTTCATATTGTTGTTCCACCTAAAGGGTTGCAGATCCCTTCAGCTCCTTGAGTAATTTCTCTAGCTCCTGAGGAATGGGTTTCATAACAGCATCTTCATTCATATGTGTCATTATACTTTACTCATATTTATATTCTCCATCCCAATTCCCTAACCCACTCCTCCTCCCTCCCTCTCACTGGTCCCTTTCTGGTTTGCTTTCATTATTTCATTATTCTCATTAGTTAAAACATTCTTCATTTAGTTCTGTGTGTATGGGTGTTTTGCGTGTGTACCACAAGCACAAAGTGTTCATGAAGGCCAGAAGTGGGCATCAGATCACCCCTGGAAATGGAGTTACAGATGCTTACCCAGTTGTCATGTGGGTGCCGGGAATTGAACTCGGGTCCTCTGGAAGAGGAGTCAGTCTTCAGACTCAGTTTTCATAGTTCTTATTTGACAATATGTTACTGTCCTTCTTGACTGCTGCTGTTGCCAGGACACTGTGAAACTGCCTTTCCTGATGTGATCTGGCTCATATCATATCTTTTGTTTCTGAAGGTGCAGGTGACTAGAGTCTGGCCATGGATGTGTCTTAGAATTATGTGCCAGAAACTAGTCCAATGCTTCTCATGTATTTATTTCCTTAATGCTGAAAGCAGTTTAAGAGGAAAGTATTGAACTAAATTTAAAAATGAGGGAACTGTGGGTCAGAAAGGTCAAGCAACTTGCTCAGAGTTGCACAGCTAGTAGGTAGTGGGACTGGACTAAAATCTGGACTCTTAATCCTTCTGCTAGCGTGTGTCTAACAGACTCTTGGGACATCCGACTCTTGCCTGGTGAGTCTTCCAATGCTCAAGGACTGTCAAAACTTATTGGAGGGAGGTAAAAGAAAAGGAAGAGAGCAAAGAGGGAGAAGGCTAGGCAGAGGAGGGGTAGTCATGCCAACTCACCAGAATCATTTAGTGGTGTTCTCCTGCCTACTCCAGATTTGCTTTGCTGCTCCAGCAAGTTAAAGGCTTTTAAGCCCTAGAAACATCAATGCAGAATGTTCTCATGGCTTGAGGCAAGTGGATCAATATAGTGGAGAAAACTCAAGACTTGGGGGTAGGAAAGAATTAGGTTCTGGAAGCAGCCGTGTCATTTACTGGCTGTGTGACTTTAGGGTCTTTACTTAGCCTCTCTGGGCCTTAAATTCTTTCCATTTAGAAATCAGTCACGGATATGACCTCTGTGTACCTGTGGGCTCTTTATGTACCTCCCCGTCTTCTGGCTCCATCCCACCCTTGTTCTGACCTTTGGATACCTGAGGCAGTGGAGTGTCTTTCTCTTCCTCCACTTCTCCTTTTCTGTAAAGGAATCATGCTGCTTTTTGTCACAGAGCTTCTGTGTGTATCCTTTGAGCTGCTCGTAATGAATATTCACATACACACCTGGCTCCTTCCCACCATGAGACTCTCAGGTCACATGCTACCTCCCTTGAAAGGTCTTTCTTGCCCTTTTTTTGAGGAATCCAGTTCCCTGTCTCTGTCAGGTTCTAGAATGTGTCATCTGTTGAGGGCTCTTCCTGGCAGTTGCAGTCTGGAACCACCTTACTTACACTTCACGTTGGATGCCAAACTCGAGCTTCACGACCAGGCGCTTCCTCGTCTTGTTCAAAATTGTACTCCAGTGCCACAGGAAGTACCTGGCAAACCTTAGTCACTTATAAACCCATTGTTGAATGATGAACTTGGCGGATAGATGGGTGGATGGATGAATGGACAGACGGATGGGTAGATAGATGGATGAATAGAGACAGGAAGGGAGATAGGGAAGGATTAGCAAGGGAGGGGAGCTAGGTGGGGGAAGAGCTGGATCTATCAATGTTTGGATGGTGGATGAATAAACAGGTGAATGGAGGGGCTGGAGGGTGTCCAAGGCACTGGTATCATAAAATTCTGGATGCCTCAAAGTTGCAAACCACAAAGTACAAATAAAACCAGAAGAAGAAGAAGAAGGTTGTCTTCAGTAGCATAGTGCCAGAACACACATCCATTTTCCCATTTCCTCTTCTCAGTCTAGCGCTTTGCTTTCCTCTGCCCCCTTTCTCCAGGAATCGAAAGGCTGTGTGTGAGCGTGAGGTAGTGATGCCAGCTGGGTGTGTCTGGCCAGACAAAGATCTGGTCAGTGTTCAGCTAATAGTGGATCTGTGGCTATTTTCAGGCACTTTAATACACTTAAGAAATCCTCCGAACGGGAGCTGGTTCTTTAAAAAGCTGCGCTTTCAGTGGGGAGTTCCAGAAAATCCTTCACCTTTTGTGTAGCACTCTTCAGTTTACAGAACACTTTTTACAAATGATGTCATTTATTCTTCAAGCAACTATTTTTGCAGATATTAAGAGTGTTAGGCTTGCTGCTGGGAAAGCTAGGATGTAGAAAAAGGAGAAGCAACTTCTTTGGGACCCTCAGACTTCAAATAGGTAGCGAACAGAGGCTGACCTGGGTGGTTGACTGCCTCTATCCAGGGTACCATCAGTCACACCTTCTTTCCCTCCACGGTTTATCAGTTCCAAGGTCACCCCCTCTTCTTACTCTGCAGTACAATCACAAGTCTCTCTGGGAGAGTAGAGGTGGCCAGTGGGTCTCCAGCTGTTGCCTGTTTCAGCAACTTGCACCTGCATAGGCTAAGTATATGTTACAGCGTGGATCAGAAGCATGTAGAAGGTGGAGCCTACCTTCCGTCCTGGCAAGGAAGATATCAGTCTGTGGTGATGGGGAGCTATATTGAGTTGGTGGGGCCCCACGAGTGCTGTCTTCATTAGTGTGTTTCCAAACATATATTTGCACAGTTTAGTTTCTCTGGAGAGGAAATCATCTATTTCTGATTTAATATCCAACTTTCAGAAGATCAGCATTCCAAATGCAATTAATAATGAGCCCTAAATCACCATAATTAGCTGAGAAAGTACAGCAGGGTGATGTTCCAGAGATTTTTCTGGGCTGAGGTTTGGTTTGAGCTTCCTTTACAGCACAGTTGGTTCTTTCTTTGTGGAATAAAGACAGGGCACTTGGACCCTTGCCGTCCATCCCATTTCTATCACCACCATGCTTTGGTTTCATCTTCAGTCAGGCAGATTTGAGAAACACAGTCCTGTTTTGCCTCCAGCTGGGAAACTTCAGTCATAGCTGAGATATGGTGTGAAGGTTACTACAGGCACAATGAGCTAGTGAATTGCTTTTTACTTTTAGTCTACTGTGAATCTCTCTCTCTCTCTCTCTCTCTCTCTCTCTCTCTCTCTCTCTCTGTGTGTCTTTCTGTCTCTCTCTTTCTCTCCCTCTCTCTCATACACACAAGCACACATTCATGCATATATACACACTCAGGCAACACATGTATACACACACTCACCCAGAATGATAAATGATTAAAAAGCAGAAAGAAGCCATTTGCCCAGTTTAGTCCCTTGATGAAAGCAGAAAGGTGAATAAAAATGATGGTCTCTTCTCAGATTTTGTTAAGAGGGGTACATAGTGGGTGGATCACACTGAGGTAGATCTGCTTAGGGCCCATCTGAAGGCTTTGTTATGGAACCTAAAAGTGGTGTCAGGAATGAGGTCACTATGTTGTTTTACACCCGCATGGCTTATTTCTGTCTTTGAGAATCATCATCTTCTGAACTCCAGTCCTTTTGGTCCTTCTCAGCAGCTCAGCGAGACTTATCACTGTCACCCAGAATGGGGGAAAGCAGAGATCTCATGTTTACAGAGTGTTTCTGTGGTTTATGGATGAAATTTGAGATTTCTATTTTGTTCCTCCTAGTGTCTGGAACAGAGTGCCATAGAACGACTATAAAGCCTGACTTTCTTATCCTCTGAAGGAGGTTGGAGAAAGGGTGAGGACCACAGCTACTTGCCAAAGAAGGGGTGACCCTAAAGGGCTTTCCCTCTGCCATCCAAACACTAGAGAGGTGGTGGAGGTGGGGAGTGGGCAGTAAAGACTGAGAGTAGAATTATCAGCCAGATAGGATTTCAGGGAATTCTGGGTATAGTTTCGGTCTTATTGCTTCCCTATAAGTAAATGGGATTAGTTACTACCATACCCAAGCAGCCATCACAGAGACCTCCTCCCTGTCTTCTTCCTTCCTTCCTTCCTTCCTTTGTCCTTACCTAGTCCTCAAAGAGTTCTGATCTCAGTTGCTATTGCCTCTGTAAAATATTTTCACTTCCCCACTTCCCCAGGGACCCAAGACAGGGAGGTTTAGCTGTGAAACAGATAGTAGAAGAAACAATGAGACTGTTTCCAGATGAAAGGATCTTTCAGTCCACAGTGGCCTTTGTAGGAAGATCTGAAGCGCCAGGCCTTGTAATTATGTGGCAGGAGCCAGATACAGGTTTAGTGCATAGAAAATGAGCATCTTATAGAGGTTAGTAGACTAGAGGTCTCCTGAATTACAACAAAATATAGAGCAGGATAGAGATAGATATTGTAATTTAATCTGTGTATGTTGTGCGTGGGTTCTTGTGTATGCATGTGTGTGTGTGTGTGTGTGTGTGTGTGTGTGTGTGTGTGTGTATGAAGGTTAAAGAGGTGACATCTGGCATCTTCCTTAGTTACTCTCTAATTTATTTATTTATTTACAAACAGAGTCGTTCACTAAATGGAAGTCATTTGGGCCAGACTGTCTGGGCAGAAGCTTCAGGAATCTTCATAGTCTTAGTGCTGGGGTTACAGCTATGTGTTGCCACACAGAGCTCTTACATGAATGTTGGCGGGGGAGGGTGTATCTGAATTCAGCACAGTGAGCATTCAACTCACGGAACCCCGTAATTTACCCATATTAGTGCAACCTGAGCCTGGCAGGCCAAACAGAGATTCCAGGTGTCAGTTGTGATATTTGACAACTGTGCACCTACCACTTTTGATGTGGGAGCCAGGGAAGTCCAAGAAGTTAGGTGAGTATTTAAAGAAATGATGAGAGGAGATTAACGCTAAAAAGTCCCTACTAGTGTATTGTCATTTTTTGTTTTAAACTGGAGATTAATTTTAATCACAAACCCACCTGAGCCGTAATCCACTGGTTGAGAAATGTTGCTTTAGGCTAAAGGCGTTCATTTCTCACAGCAGAAGTTGAGACCATGTAGAAAGGACTCAGGTCTGATCTGGTCTAGTATATTCAGTATTAGATTGAAAATAAATGCACATCATAATTATTTCACTTAGATTCAAGGTAAGATGTCTCCCTATGGATCTTTGCAGCAGAGAGTGGGATCATCTAAGTTCTTGGGCTGTCTCTGCTGCTCCTATAGAAAAGGAGAGAATTGAGTTGTTGATCAATCGAGTCCCCCCCCCCCCTTCTCCGATAGATTACTTTTGTCTTAATTTGAGCTGTATTGCTTCGTATTAACTGACTGGGGAAAATTTCTCATTTTTGACTTGGCCTCCTTAGCTGTAAAATGGAAAGATTATAGCCAGTGCATCCACAGTTTGTTATGAAGATGAGTTGAAATGGAATGACACATCCAGAATCAAGAAGCATCTGGGGCATTGTCCAGGTTGCCAGAGAGGGTGATCCACAGCAGAAGCGCCCCTATTAGGAGTCTCTTAGCACCCCAGTACTCTCAGTCTAGGTTTATGAAGCCTAGGCTGCTCTGATTAAAAAAAAAAAGACCATAAAAAGAACATATAGTTTGCAATCACGACATTTGAGTTTGAGTTATCATTCTTCTGACTTTCTTGCCTGAATGTCTTAGTGTGTTTAGGTTGCCGTAGCGACACCAGACCCTTGTGTGGGCTTGAAAAAAGTCACTTACCCTTCTTGTGCCTTAATTTCTTTTCCTGGACAAAACAGAGTTCACCGTAGCCCGTTGTAGTTATTGAGATGATCAACTGAGATAAATGTAACTATGATTTATAAACTGAAAAATTATAGCATTTCCTAAAGTGTGTTCTGTGAGATACAGCTACTTTCAACAAAGGCTCTGAAGGACAAAAAGAAAATGCAGGTCCATCTGGGGCTGTACCCCAGAGGTAGAGTACTCACCTCTGGCATGCCTGGGTTATAAAAGTCCTAGAGTTCAATCTCAAACAGTGAAAAACAACACAACACAACACAACACACACACACACACACACACACACACAAAATGAAGTCAAAGTACTAACAACAGAAGCAGTAACAATACCAGCAGCAATATCAGTGACAGGCTGTGAAATAATTTTGCAGAATGATGATTATTTGGTTCATTCTGGAGAGTTCTCACAAAACCTTAGTATTTTACTGTATTGCCTGCCATCAAATAACCCCAATATTTGACAGGCCTGGTACGTGTGAGGCCCTGGGTTCCATTGCCACCGCTATCAAAACGGGAAGTATATTGAGCTATTTATATGAGGACCCATAGTGAGTCTCAAAACAGACAGATAAAACCCCAAAACAAAACAAAACAAAACAAACTGTACTCATTTTTCTTGAATAAAACTAGAAAAAGCAGGATGGTTTCTGGTCTGTGCATTTCAAGTGTTGGGGGTTGGGGTGACCATACCAATGACAACACTGTCTGAAATGTGTGATTGAACAGGAGTTGCTAGTTCACTAAGATGGCAGGGACAGTGTGCCTGGGGCGACAGGCAACCACAGTGACAGGCTGGTGGGGGAGGACAGTTGGAAATCCCTGTCATTTTTCCAGTCAGTATTCTTTTTGACAAACAGTTGCATATTCCCTGTAATCTTGACTAAATGGTTTCCTGGAAGTAGGCTGCATCAGAGCTCCCGAGTTACCCAACACCACACATCTGGTTTATTCTTCATGTGATTTGTATTTTGAGGGAAGCCTGGGGCTTCTGTGTTCTGCACAGAACACTGTGCATATGGAATCTTTGGGTATCACTGTGGCCAGGAACTGGAGATTGTTGAGTATGTCATTTTTCCATACAAAGTGACAAAGACAGGGTCTAAGGAAGGGCGAGAGGGGTTTCTCTGAGGCTGCTTGAAGCCCCAATCTTATACTATAGCCAGCTCTTATGTTGTCTGTAACCATGGTAACCAAAGACTGAAAGAGTCTCAGGATGCCAATATGCTACCATAACCCCCACCCCACCCCCCACCAGCCTATTATTTTCCCTCTGTTCTTTCAACCTGGAAATTCCCTCTCTCCCTACAGGACTCTCTTCTCTCTTCCTTAGTACTTTAAGCATTAAAAGTTTATTTTTATTTATTTATTTTTGTGATATTTATCCTTATCTACCTATCAATCTATCTATCTCTGTCTGTCTGTGTTTCTGTAGATAGACAGACAGATAGATAGATGGGAGGACAACATATGGAAGTAGGTTCTTTTCTTTGACATCCTGTGGGTTTTGGGGATCAAACTCAGATAGCGAAGCTTGGTACTAAATGTCCTTACCCACTGATAAATTTCACTGTCTCATTGGCGCTTGTGTGTATGCATGTGTGTATGTGAGTGCATGTGTGTGTGTCCATCCATGTGTCTGTGTTTGCAACTGTGTGCAGGTGTGCTTGCTTGCCAATGTAGGGACATTGTAGCCTAGAAGTTAGATTTGGGGTACCCATTCCCTCCCTGTCCCCCAATCCCTTTTTTGGTTTGTCTGTTTTTTTTTTGTTTTTTTTTGTTTTTGTTTTTTTTTTTGTTGCTACATTGTCTCTCGCCACATCTAGAGCTCAATGATTGGGCAGATTGGATGGCCTTGAGCCTCTGGGACCTACCTGGTGTGACCCCCTGTTCTGGGCTTACAGTCATGGGACACCACACTGGCTTCATACATGAGCACAGGTGAAAGCTCTCTGCCCACCCAGCCACAGCCTCAGCCCTACACTGGCACTTTAAACTTTCTGCCAACTGTACACTTCCAGAAGCCCCACTCCCTTTTTGTCTTTTAATTTTATGTGTATGTTTTTTTTTTTTCTGCATGAATGCTTAGTGCCTGTGGAGGCTAGACCAAGACAGTTCCCCTGGAACTGCAGTTACAGATGGTTGTGAGTTACCATGTAGACATTGGGAATTGAACCTGGAGGGTTCTAGAAGTCCCGTTTTTCAGCTCCTGGGTCCACAGTGGATTCGTTATGACCCAGGCCAGGCCACTATGAAGAATGTACTCAGCACTTGTGTTTCTACTATGAAAAGTTTCACGGGTGGCACACATTGCAGATGTAAATACAACTGTGCCTGACAACTGTGGTTCTCTGTGTTTCTGACAAGGTTATTTTACTGATGGCCTGGTTAGATGCTGTGGGTTTTTGGATGTGTTCCCAACTCAACGAGGATGGATAGATTCAAACTCTGGCCTTTTGTCAAGAGATTTTGATATTGACTTGCAGATATTGACTTGTGTGTGATATGGTGACTTAAGGGTTGTGACATGAATGGTGGCTACATGATGACCAATGTAGCAGGTTACAGATAGTTTGCTCGTTTATTTCTTTAGGATAACAGGATCTTTGGGAATAGTGTGACATGGGAAGATGATGGTAAAAGCTTATTTTAAAGATTATTTAAACCACTTGTAAACTACACAATGGATTTAGCCAAGTGTTTATGTTGGATAGCTGCTATGTGGCTACAATGGTGGTGGGACATTTGAGCCTTCTTATAGGACTTACAGAAATCAAAAAACATACAGTCTGGGGGAAAACGTTTCATGACATCTTTGGTTTATGAGAACCAATTATGCAAAAAGGGGGTGTGTTGTGGAGCAATGGGTGTTGCATATTCAATTTCCCACTTGAAAGAATCTTTTCTCTGGGTTTGTCACTCAGCCCTTGATTTTATGGTAATTTATGCACACGGAGTGAACAAATCAATAAATGAAAAGCTATGGCGTGTCCATAGTCTCCTAACTTCAAATGATTCTTGGAAGCACGCAGCTGTCGGTCCAACATAACGGGCCTAATAGAGATTGCCAGCATCCCCTCCACGCCGGCTGCCGCTTTGTTCCTGGTGTGTCCAGAGGTATTGTGACATTGCTGTATTTTTCCTTTGACTATAATGGAACCCCCTCCATGCTTGTCCTGTCCCTGTGGCCTCAGCTCAGAAGTCCTCCTCTGAGCCTGAATTAATGAGAGAGTATGACACACTGATTCCTTTCTCTGGCAGGGTGAGAACACAGCTTCCGTAGGAGCATGAATGCCAGCTTATCAGGCAGTCAGTTCTGCATTCAGCCCCACTTATAAAGAGGGGCAGAACAGACAGCCGCAGGGGGCTGGACTTGAAGAATTCTCCAAGTCCTTGTCTCGCCATCCACTCTTACACGCACCATTCTTTCCCATGGCTGTCCCAGGATGCCTTTGCTTCTTATGCACCAGCAGTTGCTGTTCATCCATCTGGTAATTCGGAACACTCACCGAGTGAGAACAAACAGAAATGGGGCTGGGTACTGAACACAGACACATGAATATAGAAGTTCCAAGTCTGGGTACCCAGAGAGGTCACAGTCTGGCCATTGAGACAAGCGATGCACTGTGAGAAATTCATTGCTAGAGATACGGATTAAAACCGGGTATCCAGAGCACACCTGCTTTCTGTCCAACCCGAGGTAAAGAGCTTCCTCTGTAATGTTTTCCTCCTGCCATGATGTCCTGCCTGGATGCATGAAGACAAGCCAGCATGAATTGAACCCTCTGAGACAATAAGCAGAAAGAAATCTGTTGGTGTTGTGGGCTATATCTACCATGTTCCCTGTAGGCTCATGCTTTGAGGGCCTTATCTCCAGCTGGTAGTACTATTTGGGAGGCTGTAGAGTTTGAGGATGTGGGCGTGGTTGGTGACAGTACGTTAGGAAGAGGAGTGGGCTTTTGAAGGTTATGGCCTGGTTCCTGCTCAGGTTCTGTTTTGTTTCCTGGCCTGCTGTGGTGTGAGGAACTTCCATGTGTTTCTTCTCCATGTGTTTTCCTCCACCATGGGCTTAAATCACATGAGTTCTTTCTGGCAGGTATCTTGATCACAGTGATTCAAAAGTAACCACCTTACCCCTCATGCTGCTTCTAACAGGTGTTTAGCCACAGATTTGAGAAAAAGTAATGAATTCTGCAGGTTTCTCATGAAAATAACCCTACTTCTGGTAATGGTTGGTATATAGCTGTAGCTACCAGCTCAGTGTGACCCAACACATTCACACACGTTCGTACACACACACACACACACACACACACACACACACACACACACACATACTCATCAGTGTCTAATCTTGTCTCTCAGCCCTTCAGCACTCTCTGAGCTCTTACTTGTCACAAAGAGGGTCTTACTATGTAGCCCAGGCTCACATTGAACTTACCAACTTCCTCTTTCATCCTCTGGCATTACAGATATGGACTACCACGTCTCGCTACTGACAGGCTTCTAACTGGAACGTTTTTGTCCCTCTTTGGTTGGAATTATCTTTGCTGTTCCCATGGAAGGTGGAGAGTACTGGGGAGCTAGGACATCTAGGGTGACCCTCAAATCACAACTGACAGGATACAGTGCACCAATACCCCAATTCCCTAAGCAGTAGGTGGGATAACTCCGGAGTGTGTTTGGTACAGGGCCTCAGTTTCCTAACAGTTATAACTCACTTGATGCTGTGCCTTTTACTGGTTTCTTAGCAACCTTCCCATCTGTGACTCTCTTCTCTAATTTCCCTAATGCTTTAAAAAAAAAAAAAATATATATATATATATATATATATATATATATATATATATATTCTAAAAAACTACTGGAATTCAAAATCTTATTGTAGGTTTAGCTTCTTGGAAAACTCAGAGGAAGACATATGGTGAAGATCTATTATTCCTTGTGTTTCTGTTGTATGCATCAGGCACCAGCTTTGATGGTGGAATGAGGAGAGAGGATGGATTACAGGACCTGAGGATCCTTAACTTGTCACTAAGGCAAACAGCTCTCAAGGGATATAAACCCAAAACATCTTCCTTAAATCCCGATTCTGGCAAATAAGCCACAAAAATGTGGTAAGCCAAGGCTTGATTGGGCTCATGTGACCTCATCAAACCAGCTTGTTTCCAGAATTCTTTTTATGAGAGGGAAAAATGAAGTACAGTTGATTGTCATTATTTACAATAATTGTTATGTTCTACAAAGTTGGTACAAATAGTGAATTAACAAATGAAAACCCTTGCCATTGTGGAAGCACAGGGCTAGGTCCCTGCCAACCTCTGGTCACAGCATTCTTATCAAGTGATTAGTATAGACCAGCATCCTATTGACTTTGTACCGTTGGCTCATTTCACATTGGACTCCTGGCTACAGCCTTGTCAGAGTGCCTGGATGAAGCTCATCCGACACACTAGCTTTTCTCTGAAGTCCGTCACTGTCATCTCTGACGTAGAAACACTAGGTCATACTTCCATGTAAGGTTTGGAGATTTTAGAGAGTGATATCATAAGTAGATTATAAACAACATAGTTTCTTAGACCATGAAAGCTGAAGTGAGAAGGCAGAGAAGAGCTTGGCTGATCTCCAGCTGAGGGTGTGCCATGCAACTGGATGCCCCACCTCCATTGCTTACCCTATGCCTGCAAATGACCACAAAAGCACCGCAAATATTGACTGTGAGACGATCCACATAAAATTTTCAGGTAGGAGAATAAATAGAAATAGAATTTGTGAACATTAATGAAAGCCAAATGCCTTTCTCAAGTTATCGCACTGAGACTTAATTCCAGTTTAGTATATTTATAAACATGGGAGTCGGGCTATGTGATTGATAATGATACTGAGATATTAATGAGTTGGTCCTCTCGCCATTGAGGGTCCATTCTGCTGGTTCAGAGATATCTACTGACATAAGAATATATATATATATATATATAATGTGTGTATTCTTTCTTATAATACACACACATATTATATGTGAGTCTGTGTGTGTATGAATTCTTACAGAAGAAATGTGAAGAAGGGAAGTAAGAATTCTAGTCAGAAAGGTCTTGGAGGAAAGCCTTAGGTAGGTCTTGAGAAACAGGTTGCATATCAAGCACTCTATAAATCTTGGGAAAACATGGTCAGAGCAACCTTGTTTACTATTATTGACTCTGCCAGGTTACCTGCTTTTGTATCCTCCAGTAACACTAATTCTTCAGTGAATCAAGTGTGCCTTTTAAAGATCATCTTTCCTACTTACACTGGGGATCTTTTATTCTTTGGGACATCCTCTCTTCTCTAGAAACACAGGTCTTTCCCTCTCTACACAAATATCTCCATCACTGTATAAACAGGCTTTTGTATCACCTATTGGCTCCTTGACCCTTCTTCTCCTCTTCCTACCATTTTATTTCTGGAGAGAGTGGTCTAAGGTTTACTTACTTCACTTTCTAAGTGGCCACTGCTTCCCAGGGTCAACTTTCACAACGAGGACTTCTTCCTCTGTATGGTCTTTTGACTGTTATTAAGATACATAACACTGCCAGGTGGTGGCACAGAGAAACCCTGTCTCAAACAAACAAACAAACAAACAAACAAACAAACAAACAATACTTCATGTTGCCAAGACTCTGTTAGAAGTTCGTATACAATATGGGCACTGGCTGTTAAGAGAGTTAGATTCTCATCAAATGAAGACATTCTACGATTTGGTTCTGCTACTTTCCAATACCATCTAGAATTTTGTTCTTGTTGACTTGTTCAATTTTCTATTCTGCTTTCTTGCATAATACTAGCACAGGCAATGAATGGCAGTACAAAGACCCAAGAGCTCCTAAAGCCATTTTACTCCAAAGACAGAAGAAATTGAGGAGGTGAAGGGATCTCCATAATCCTTCCTCCTTAGTCATTTCCTTTCTTTCCTCCTTTCTTCTCCTATCCTTTCCCTTTTTTTCTACTTCTCTTCCTCCTTTACTTCTTCTTCCCTCCTGTCTTAGTCACTTTTCTATTCCTGTGAAGAGTTACTATGGCCAAGGCAACTCATAAAAGAAAGCATTTAATTGGGAGCTTACTTTATAATTCCAGAGGGTTAGTTTATTATCATCATGATAGAGAGCATGGTGGAAGGCAGATATGGTGCTGGATAGGTAGCTGAGCACTATCCTAATCTGTAGGCAAACACATAAACACACACAAACACATACATACATACATACATACACACATACATACGTATGTACGTACGTACATACATACATACATACATACACACACACACACAGAGAGAGAGAGAGAGAGAGAGAGAGAGAGAGAGAGCGAGAGAGAGAGAGAGAGAGCGAGAGAGAGAGCACCAGGGTTTGGCATGGACTTTTGAAACCTCAAAGCTCACCCCCAATGAAACACTTTCCCCAACAAGGCCATACCTACTTCAACAAAGCCACTCCTAATCCTTCTAATCCTTTCAAATAATGCAACTCCCTAGTGAGTCAGCATTCAAATATTTGAGCCTATGGGGCCATTTGTATTCAAACCATCATACCTCTTTATTCCCTTTCTATTCCCCAGTTCTTTTTCTCTCTTTCTTCTCTCCTCTTTACTCCTTCCCACTTCTTCCTTTTATTTTCTTGAGAGTCCTTCATAGACTTCTTGCATATAATCTCCAGACCATCCCCACCCCATCAGTAGCAAAGGGGAATGTTTCATCCTTCTTATCTCAGAACAATGAAGACTCATTCCTTGCTTTTCTGAGTGGGGCCCATCTTTATTGATAGATTGCCGTTTAGACAACCTTTAGGTAAAACTGGGTGTGACAGCAGAAAAGGAGAGAGGTGACAGTAAAAGTTGCAGGCAATAATCTGCCCCATCTTCTTGGATACTAGGAAGCAATTTTGACTTTTAGAGGGACAATTTAGCCTTTAAAAAAAAGTACTTCATTCTGGTTTGCAACAGGATGGGTTTTCTTTCACTAGTCTGTCTACTTCCTGCTTTCCTATTGGGCACTTCTCTTTTTCTTTTTCTTTACATATTTAAATGCTTAGACTTGAGGTCCTTCTAGTTTGGGTCTGTACATTCTTCTTGCATGATCTCAGCAGCCCTTTAGTGCTTTGTTAATGCTATCGTTTTCTAAGTGTGTGTGTGTGTGTCCATATGTGTGTGTCCATCCATATGTGTGTCCAGGTGTGTGTGTGTGTGTGTGTGTGTGTGTGTGTGTGTGTGTGTGTGTGTGTGTGTAATTGCCACCTTGATGTTTCCACTGACATGCCTTCACTGTGAAGACCAACACAGAACTGTGGACTTTGCATTCCAAACCAGTTCTTCCCCAGACCGCATTATCTCAGCGAATGATGCCACCTTATAAAATCTGGTCAGATCACACGAGTCCTTCCTTTCCTGCCTCCCCTCCCTCCCTAACACATTTTGTTCACCACAAGTTCTGTCCAAGAGACCTCTCAACCACACCTAGGATCTTTGCTTCTGTCTGTTTTTTCTTCCCTCCCTTGATCTGTGTTTTCTCTCCGTTGGATGTTGACAGTGCCTTCATATTGGTCGATTTATTTCTGTTCCCGTTCTCTGGTGCTCTGTGGTATGCCATTTCAGTTAGGCACTCTCTACTGCTGCTGACCTACAAAGCCTTGTGGGGTGGTTTTTGTTAATCTTCCCAAATCCTTGTTCTGAACCACCTCTCTCCAGTTTCCTTCGTCTTCCTTCTCTGACTTATTGAGAAGATTTTCAAAACCTCCATTTCCCCCTTTGATTCTTTTCTATCCAGCCTTCCTTACCCATGGAATCTCAGCTCAAACGTAATACCCCAGAAAGCTTTCTTTAAGCCACCCACACTTACCAGCCCCCCTTCTGCTATAATTCTCTGCATTGGGCCTATAAATCCCTGAATAAACTTTTATTTTGTAATTTAATGAACTGAAACTAATGAAATTATGACATTAAAACCACCAAAAATGATATCTGTACGACACCAAGTTCTAGGAGACGAACCCAGCTAGCAGCATTTCATGTGCTTGCAAAGGCTGAAGATAATGGTGATGGTGATGGTGATGATGATGATAGATGATGATTGTGGGTATCACAGTAACAACTGATGTATATGCTTACTGCAGATCAGGGACATAGCATACATTGCATAGTTCTAACAAGGTTTGCATTGTTGGTGAGTATTGTCATGGTCACATTACACTGAGACTTTAGGTAGTTGGTCATAGTGTTTGGTACACAGAACTTTCAAGGAATGTTTTCTGTCCCCCAAGACTATGGTAAATAGAAGTAGAGCTGAGGATCTCTCTAGGTCTGAGCAAACTCAAAGTGTGCATTTATAAACTTGGTCTATATTTGTCCATGTGATGACTGAAATAGCTCTTAGCTGATTAAGAAATGGAAAGCTAATACGGGAAAAGTGGTTGACTATTTTCAAAATATGGTAAATAAAATTAGTTTCCAGGCCAGAATTCCTTTACTCTTGTCTTCTACCCTGATTGATGGAAGGTATAATGAAGTTTTAGAAAAGTATTGGGGGGGGGGAATACATTTGGGCATGATGGCATATGTCTATATTCTAGCCCTCAGGGGACAGAATTTGAGGTCAGCCTGTACTACAACATGAGACTTGGTTTAAAAAAAGTAAAGAAAAAGTTAAGATTTCAGATAGAGTTATTTTCTCATTGTAACAATCTGAAGATGTATTCTTACCACTCGTGGTAATTCAGCAAACCTCTTCTCCCCCCCCCCCCCCCCCCCCCCCCCCCCCCCCCCCCCCCCCCCGCCCAGGTACTCTGGCTCTTACATTCTTTTCCCTTCCTTCCACTATGTTCTTGAGCCTTATGTGTAGTAATTGTATTGCAGATCTATCAACTAGTGATGGCCACCCCATGGTCCATTGTTTTCTGCATTTTGACTGCTATAGTGGTAGCTTTCTTTCTTTTTTCTTTTTCTTTTTTTTCTTTTCTTTTTTTTTTTTTTTTTTTGTTTTCGAGACAGGGTTTTTCCGTATAGCCCTGGCTGTCCTGGAACTCACTTTGTAGACCAGGCTGGCCTCGAACTCAGAAATCCACCTGCTTCTGCCTCCCGAGTGCTGGGATTAAAGGCGTGCGCCACCACGCCCAGCTGGTAGCTTTCTTTCTATTTTGAAAAGAATCTTCTTCGGTGAAGAGTGAGATCTATACTTATCTATGGGTAGAAAGATAAGTATTTAGAGTGTACTTAGGAATTGTACTGGTTTAGGAAAAACCTACTGGCAGTAGTAACTTCTCCTCTAAGCTCCATGGTCTCAATAACTCTGTATACTTGACAAGATTTATAGTACCAGACATGGCTCCTTCCTCTTGAGTGGGCCCTGAGTTCAATTAGACAACTACTAGACACCTCCAAGATATCCCCTTTGGGGATAGTTTGTCATGTTGGTCATTGTAACAGTGGGGCAGGGATATTGGTTGCTTTCCTGTCTTAGCAGCCTGCACATTGCCTTTTGGTACTATGAAAGCTTGTCTTAAGTGAGGAGAGTGTTTGGTCAAGTTTGTGAGTTCTATGTCCAAAAAATATGGTATCTTCAGCAATAGAGCACCTTCAACTACTGAGAAGCAACTGACGGTAACAGCAGTAACCTATATTGTACTGGGGGAAAATCTTAGATTGCCTTGACCAACTCTAAAGAAGGTTTCTTGTCTATAACTGGTATTGGAATTTTTGTTAGATAATATTTAGCTCTTGGGGAGAGTAGTATCATCCCAATTAGTGTAACTTTATTTGGAGTGTATGCATGTATGTATGTATGAATGTGTGTGTATATATGTATGCATGTGTGTGTATGTATGTATGCATGTGTATGTATATATTTATGCATATTTGTATATATGTGTATATGTATATATGTCTGCATGTCTACATGTATGTGTGTGGATGGATGTGTATATATAAGATATGTGTATGTATATGTATATATGTATGTATGTATATATGTATGTGTGTGGATGCATGTGTGTATATGTGTGGTATATGTATGTATGTGCACATAGTATATATATACCTATATATGTATATTATGAATGTTTGTATGATATATAATTTTAGGTAAATATAGGATAATGATACCCTATGACTTTTCAAGTTTCCTTAGTGTTATTTTTCCCTCTCCCTCTCTATTGTGCTCCTTCTCCCAGTCTTGCCTACACCAGCTTCACTTTGTATTTAATTTAATATTTTTTGAGATTGGGTCTCATGATGTAAGCCAAGATGGCCTCAAACTCTTGATTCTTCTGCCTCAGTCTCCTAAGACCTGGGATTACAGATGCCTATTATCATATCTGCCTAGATTTCACTGTCAAAGACTTAAAAATTCAGTTTTCCTTTAAGCAGTAATTTGTACCATACTTAGTGCTTTTATTTAAATTTATCCAACCATTTAAAAAATATAGACTAATCTCAGGTAAATATAGAATGCCTATATAATCATGGACATTCAGTTGTTCTATTTTTTTCTAGTGTGTACTAAAGTAAACCTGTACTACCTACTATTTTCTCACATACTACCAATGACTTGTGTGCTACACTTTTCGGAACACCCAAGGCTCTATTGTTTACCAAATTACAGCTCTGTGATGGGGGTAATTTCAGTTGTCAACTTGATTAGATCAGTTGACTAGACTATTGGTAAAACACACTTTAGGTTTGTCTATGGAGACATTTTCAGAGATGATTAGATCATCAAGGTTCTGCCTCAATTAATAGTTTAATCATTTGATGGTTTTAAAATCTGAACAGGTCCTTGGGTGGTACTTAGAACTATGGACATTAGGGCCTCATTGGAAGATGTGGGCCTATTAGCATGAATCTTTGAAAGGTACAGCTTGGTCCTGTCTCTTCCTGTTACCCTTTCTGGTCTTACCACAAGGTGAGGAGCATTGTGTCACCACATCCTTCCACCATCTTCTGCCTCACAATAGGTTCAGGAACATTGAAACCAGATGGCTGTAGATCAGAGCATCTGAGGCCACAAGCTGGAATAAATCTTACCCCCTTTAGTTGCCTTTCTCAGACATTTTGTTACCACAACAAAAACATTGATTAACACTGGCTCTCTGGTTGTGGCAGGAATGGAACCAAACACGTGATATCCAGCCTCCATTTATTAGGTGCTTAGCATGTTCAACCTCATGTGTTGTAAAAAAGTGAAAATGTGAACTGTATTTAGTCTTTAGTCTTAGTGGATTTAGAACAAAGAGACTGGAGAAGGGCGTACCAATAAGGAGGTAGGATCTGGGTGAGCTTCATGCTCCCAGTTCCAATTGTGTGGATAGTGCTTCTTCTGTATGCCATTTGACATCAGCTTTGCCATCAGAGTAGCTGTGTGAGCTCTCAGTTTGCACTCAGGGCTAGGTAACCTCTTTTCCAACTCAGTTTGCTCCAGGATTTTCCAGGGACTATACGACACCTTGGGGATTCTGAAGATTAGTATGGTTTATGGAGCAATAAAACGGAAACTAAAGGATGAAGTGGGAGGCAGAGTGGACTAGGACTGCAGATGAGATGCAATGAGTGTAAGCTTAAAGCTTAAGGGAAACAGAGTTCACTGCTAGCTCTGGAGCCCAAGGAAGCCTGTCAAGTAGATGTAGCACTTCAGATGGACTGTAAAGAAAGAGATGGTGTAAACTGCAGTGATAGAGAAATGGTCCGGTAGGATGAAGGGAATCAGTTAGGAACTGAAGAGGGGAATGGGTGTTTATTTGTGAAAGAGCAAGTTTAGTGAGATGAGGGTAGGAGGAACAGTTGGGTTTTTGTGGCCTTTGAGGTACTGGATATAGATTTATTTCCACGATCAAGTTGGAAGCTTAGAAGGCTGTCACATGTAATGAGTTGACTTTCTGGAAACAACGGGGTGCGTGCGCATAGTTTAAGTGAGAGGGAAGGAAAACAGCAATTTCAGGAAGATAGTGCAGCGACGTGGGTGGAAGATGGTGAGACTGTGCACTGTCGCTATGCCCCAGGTCTAGGCTAGAGGGGCCCAGGGGTGAGAGGCATAGAAAGGAGTAAATAGTGTAGAGAAATGGACACTGACCAGTGACCAACACAGCAGAGGTAATTGTTTCTCTTAAATTACCAGGATCTCAGTGTCATCTGTGAGCTATGGATAATGGGGACAGCGATTGGAGAGATGACAGTGACGGCAGTTCCAGTGCATGACAAGGCAGGCAGTGAATCTGTTACATAGATTATCCTTCCCTGTGGAAGAGCAGAGGCAGTTCAGGCTGCGGTCACTTTCCCATTTCATCCTTGAGTATGCTCAAGGATAAGTGGAAGTATAATTTCTGCATACATTTTCATGGCCAAGAGACAAGGAGGAAGGAGCTGAACGTGAACATTACTCTTCCCTTGAACAATGTTAGTCGGCCCTGGGAAGCTGGCCCACTGCATTATGTGAGAAGTCACATGAATGCTTCGTCTGAAAACATTAGTTCTTTAAGAATTTTATGCCATATATTTTGATCATATTTATCTCCCACCAACTATTTTCAGACCTCCCTACTCCCTACTCACTCAATTTTTCGTGTCTTTTGAAAAAACCATTGAGTTCAATTTGCGCTGCCCACATACACTTGCCTTTGCTCATTTACTGGAGTATAGTTGACCTACTGGCGGTCACACCTTTAAAGTTGATTCCTCCCCTCCCAGCAGCTATTAATTGCAAACAGCTCCTCAGCTAGCAGTGGGACTTCATACCAACCTCCTCTTTCAATGCCGGGGTTTTGTCTGGTTTACACTTTTAAAGATCTTGTATCTGTTGTCACAGTCACTTCAAGTTCCTTTGTACAGTGCCCCTGAATGACTGGTTTTTATCCACCAAGTAGGTATTTCCTCCTCAAATATGTCTTCAAAGCCATAGGTAATTACAGGACAGTTTCATCTATTTTGATTCCATGTTTTCCATCCGAAAAGGGTCTGACGTTTAGTGGCTGTGGATGCAATTCTGCCTTTGTACAAAAGACTATATGGTGGTTATGTTTCAGAAATGAGGAGACAGAAGTTTACTCAGAGTGTAGTCTGGGGTTTGGTACTCCCACTGGAAAGCAAAGAGTAAAGTGGAAGTTTCTCCAGAGAGCTCTGTAAATGTTTGAATTTTTTAAACTCAGGCACCTGGAGGTGTGTGTGTGTGTGTGTGTGTGTGTGTGTGTGTGTGTGTGATGGCTTAGGCTCACCTGAGTTCAGATTCCTAGCACAGCGCCAGCATTGAGTGGGATATAGCTCATTGACCAATGAGTCTAGTGGATCCAAGAACTCCAGGTTCAGCAAGAGACCCTGTCTTAAAGGATAAGGTGAAGAGTAACCAGGGAAGTCACATGAATGGATGTGTCACATGACTAGGTGTCTACCTCTGTTTTCATATGTGCACATCTCCCCACACAAACATGGATCCACCCCTCCTCCACACACCTGTTCCCCAATCCATCCAATTTTCTCTAATATTTTTTCTTTCTAATTTTTAAATTGTTTTATCGTATGCCTGTACTACTTGGAATGAGATGTACTAATTTAATTGCAGTGAAATAGACAAAGCAATTCTTGGGAGATACTCTGTGTAGACAGTGGAGGCTGGGTTCTTCTAATGGAAACTTCTTTGGGAAACATGACTCATTGGCCTTCATCTCCATCACCATTCAGGGGCTGACTGAATGCCAGGAAACAGCTGCAGGTCTACAGTTAATTTGGTGGTACAAAAGAAGGGAGATGATACGGTTAAATGGATCTACAACCCCAGTCAGCAATGACGCTGATGCTATCTCCTAGCTAATAGAAAACTCAAGTATACCCCAAGGATGTTGCCAGATGTTTCTAAATAAGCATCTTACATCTATGGTCTCAGACACTGAACACTTGAACACAAGATAGTCTTTGAAACTGACTGTTGAATAGACACTGAAGTTATTATTGGACCAAGGTCTAATGTAGTGGTTTATGCTGTTTAGGGTGAATTTCACTATTATTTTAAAAATACATCTTAAGTGGAAGGCTGTTGAAATGATGAGTATTTAATTCTAAACTTAATTTTCTTGTTTCACTAGAATTCTCTTTTTAGGTGACAGTGGCCCAGAATAATCTGACTGTTAGGAAATCCATGAATTCACATATACATTTGATCATTAAAAGCACACTTATTTACTGGTTGGCAGGCTCTATACAGAAGTCTGAGAAGCAAGAACAGCCACACTTTATTTTTTTTTTTTAATATTGTATCAAGAGAAATGCTCTAGCATCCTAAGTTAATTCTAAAGTCAATTTTTGCAACTTAGCAATTTTGAAATAAGTATGTATTGAATCTGAAATAAGAATCAATCTACCTCTCTGTCTGTCTGTTTATATATTTATATATTTAATTTTGCAGTGATAAGGATTGAACTTAGAGTCTCATACAATGACAAAAGCTATCTCGGAGTTATAGTTACAGCCATAAAAATATTATTCAATTTAATTAGACATTTTAACTTTTATGAGGAACATAGGATAATGATACATTTTATAACTGATATTGTGTTGAATTGGTAGCAAATATTTGCATAATACTAAACTGGCACTCTATTTTGATCAACATAACATCTTGAATTGGAATGTACTATTTGTCAAGAGTATAATTTTAGGGGTCAGGGTAGATCCAGGACTCAGGGGCCTGGATGTCCAGAACCAGGGAAGAAGAGGCAGAAGGTAGATGAACAGCTCCTGCTGTGTAGCATACAGCAGCAGGACTGAGTCTCATTTCCCAGTGTCCTCCATCTCTGTATGGGCTCTCTTTTTCTGGCCTGCTACACAAGCTGAGGTGAGTCATGTAGTGCCATTCTGTCAGATGCCAGAAGAGAGCAGGGGGGATGAGAGACAACATCAAGGGCTGTGGTATGGAGGGTGGAGAGTAATAACAAGATCCAGGCCAGCGGGTGCATCTAGAAGTACCTGGGGCTAATACAGCATCAGTAATATCACTCTATCAAGGGTTCCACCATTGCCCATTTCAAAGCTGTTATTACTTCTAGTAGTAAAATACCCTGCATCTGGGTATTTATTAGGTACCATTACTACACTAGCCTTGCTTCAAGCATGAAGCTGGTTGGTGACTCGTGTAACATTACACAGCAAGTGGTAGGGCCAGGATGCAAGCTTTGGTGTCTTCTTCAATGTGCTGCTCTGTGACCCCACATCTCATAACACACGTGGACGTTGTGTCCAGTTGTATGTATCCTCAAAAGCTGGCAGGGTGAGATTAGGAATTATCCAGAATGAAGTTATGGTTTCTGAGCAAGATTCTACAGAAGTCTTGCGGTAACTGCTGTGTGTATGAGCCCAGGTGAATGGACCAGACCAGGAACATGCTAACAGGCCAGGAAGCAGTTGCTTGCCTGCTGAGTTAAGATTTCATTACTTTATGCAGACATTCAAAAACTAGAAGTGCTTATGTGGCTAAAATTCCAGCATTCAGCGCCAGGCTATTTTAATGAAGTTCACAGTCCCTTGGGAAGCTTGTTTTGGGATAGGCCACAGACCATAACTTGGAACGAGTGGATGATTTTATCCACTTCTCTCATATTTAGGAAGAGTTTCTGATGATGGTGGGTTCTCTTTAGACTTTGGTCACAGGGGCATCAAGGAAGTGTAAAGTGTTGTTTTTTTTTCATTGTTTAAAAATCACTATTTTATTTCCTATGAGCTAATGAAGAGCCTAGAAGAGTTTTACAAATTATACCAAAGATTCCAAAATTCCAAATGCCAAAAGCAGTTATTCAGATCTGGGGATGAAGACAGATTGTAAGCTGTTTAATTAAGCTTGTCGCTAATTTCTTCCCACTCACATGACAGAGCAAAGTAGGTTTTTTTTTTTTTCCTAAATTAAATTTAGAGGACAGTGTTACTGAATAATCAGAAGGAAGAAAAAACCCAAAATCAAAAACCAAAAAACCCAACCCAACCAAAAAAAAAACAAACAACAAAAAATCCCCAAACCCAACAAAACAAACAACCCCTCCCCCCAAACCAAACCACCTTTTCAGCGATGTAAGGAGTATGGCCCTTACCATATTGATTTTTGTTATCAATAAACATTTGTTGCATATTATGTGGTGCCCGACACACAGGCTTACTCTCACCCGTCTTTAGAACTCCCTATATACAATACCAATGGAGAAATACATCTAAGACATGCAGTGAAAAAAATGTGCATATTATAATTAGCATATTAACGAACGCATAGGGAGAAGCTTATTGAAAGGCCATAGGTGACTGCACTGAAGTGTTTTCTAAGGGTAGAAAGCAGCACTTATGGAATGCCTGAGAAGGTTGGCCAGTCATAGGAACTGCGTGTTTATGTAGAGAAAGAGAAAGCCTGCACATTTCAGTAAGGAATTGGTCCCAAAGGCGAAATGTTGATGCTGAAATTGGTACTGTAGAGACGCTCAATCAGAATCTCCCGTGGACTATTGTGCATGTGGTCCTGGGAGGATGTCTGTTTCAGATTGAGCAGCCGCTGTAGGGCAGCTCACAGAGTCACCTTGATGGAGGGCCTATGGCAGGGCGCCTGGAAGCCAGGTGCTGCATTTCTCCCAGCCCACCAGGGAGGCTCCAAAGCTACAAGTTCACGTTCTGGACAGTTGGGCAAAAGTGAGATTGAATTCAAAGGAATGCCCTGCAATTCATTTATCACCACCATAATGGTGTCTGTTTCAACCGGAGGGCTGTGTGGGCAGGAGACGAAGAGCCCAGAGCAAAGTTGCTTCGTGATCTGGAGTACGTGGGGGTTCCCAAAGGCTCATTCAGATAAGTTGGGGAAAGACAACGTTTGACTTATTTAAACAAAGACTTATTTTATTTAATGACCACGGAAACACACACACACACACACACACACACACACACACACACACACACACACACACACACACGCGCGCGCGGAGGCAATTGAGGAGACTGGAATTGGATGTCAAATCCACTGGAACTGGAGTTACAGGTGGTTGTGAACCACCAACTTGGATGTTGGGAAAACTGAGTTCTAACATCCTCGTCACGGAACCATCTTTCCTGTTCCGGCATTTGACCCTTAAAGACCATATTATTCTTGTCTGTGTCAGGATTTCTTGAAGTAATAGAACTGAAATTTTTACATGGAAGCTAAGGTAGGTATGACTCCGGACTGGTTGAGAGTCTCTGACTTCCCTCCATTTCCTTCTCTCCTTCCCTCCCCTTCTCCCAGGCAGATGACCTCAGAGCTACATCCCCAGCTGAGATTGGCTGGACTTCTGAGACTGACAGGCTGACAGGGCTCAGGGGAGAAGAGAACCTTAGGGGGTTTCTGTCGCAGCATGTGCTGGATCTGATGACTCTGGGGATGCTAACCTGCCCCTACCCCCAGAGGGCCACTTGGGAGCTTGGGCTGTTCCCACAGTAGTAGTGGGGTATTGTATTCTCTCAGGCTCCTAAAGATCAGCTTCTCTCTCTCAATCCCCTTGCTGACACCATTGATCTTGGGCATGATTTCATTTTAGACACATTTGCATAAGGGCGAGAGTTCATACATTTCAGACATTTGTAGGACAGCCTTGATTTATAAATAATGATGTTTGATCAAATGAATAATACATGCCACGTATCGTTGAATGTTTGTTAGACTTTTCATCGATAAAATCCACACATTAGAAAAGTGTACAGGCACACAATGGCTGTCTTCCTTCTCATTCTATTTCTTTTCTCTCTCTTTCCATTTCCTCTGCCCTGTCTTGCCTTTCCTTCCCTCCTTCCCCATTTCCTTTCCTCTCTATACCACAGGACAGACATTTTTCTTGGACTTTCAGATACAAAATTGCTAGTAATTTCTGACTGCCAGGGAATTGTGGTCTAGATAGAGGATTCATTAATTTTGCTCAACATTTAAAAACAAATTTTGCGTGTCTTGATTTTTTTGTTTTTATTTTAAATTTTATTTTTAAAATTAACAGGTTTCCTTATTACTTTTCCAAGGTCATCTCTGATTTATCCTTCTTCACTCTCTCTACCCCTCCCTTTCACGTTCCAATTCCTCTTATACCCTTCCATCCCCAGTATTTCTCCTTTCAGTTTCATATCACATTGGTCTTCTAGCCTTCCTACTCCAGCTACCCTCTCCTTGCTGGAAGCCTCTTATTTCCCCTCTCATGGGCTTCTTTCTAGTTTCCTGGTCTAGGATTAGCACAGCAGAGAGAATGTGTGGGATTTGTATGCTTCTGGTCCTGGGCTGCCTCATTGAATGTAATATCTTCTAGTACCATCCATTTCCCTGAAATTTTATAATTTCATCTTTCTTTCTGCCTGAATAAAATTCCTTTGTGTAAGCACGCTGCCTGTTCCTTATCCATTCATCTCAACAGCTATTCATTGGGTATCAGTTATGTAGTAGGCACTAATGTATATATTATGATATAGGCAATGAATATAACACAAAATCTCTTAGATGTGAGATTTATTTATTTATGTTGCAAAAAGGCACAGAATGAACAAGCAAATAAGTACAGAATACAGTTTCAGCAGTGATGAAAGTAAAACACTGTGTGGAAATTAAGGTTGGGAAGCAGGCTCGGAAATGGCTGGTGGGGAGATTGGCCATTTGCCACGAGGCAAAGTCAGGGGGGTGTTAAGAAGTAGCCTGTCTGTAAAGGACTGAGCAAAATGTTCCACATGGAAGAGCAGGGGCAGTGTCCCAGTGATTGGAGATAAGACGGACAAACTAGAAGCCCAGGATCACTGGGGGGCACGTAGGAATAGATGGCAGCTGGTCAAATTGGAGACATGAGCAGGAGCCAGGATGCGAAGCACTAATTTGGTGAGTTTGGTTGTTATCCAAGAGCACATGGGAGTCTCTTGGAGGTTTGTAGCAAGGTAATGGACAGACTGGATTCACATGTTTCCTGGATGGCAGGGTTTAGACTGGGGCAGTTGGAATTGGGGTGGGGAGAGGAGAGGTGGAAATCAATATTTAGAGATGGAGTTGTGCACATCAGGCAACTTGGGGAGTCTGCCATAGTCCCTGGATGAATGGCAGCCATAGTAACTGAAGCACAGAAGTCTTGGGGAAGTCTGTGAGTTCAAACAAGATTTCTTGTTAAATCATGTTTAATGAGAGCCTCTAATTGGATATCTGAGTAGATGCATTGAGTAGACAATAAATAAAGTGCAGGGTTGGAGACAAACACTTTCCCTTCAGAGGGGCATAGTTTTTGCTTGAGAAATTGTGGCAGTCTGTAGTACCGAGTGTGTGTGTGTGTGCTGGTAATCACTGATCTCCAGATGCTGAGGCAGGAGGATCTCTAGTTCAAGGCCAGCTACATAGTGAGATCACGACTTAAAAGACATCCCTGAGATGTTAACAAAGAAACCAACAATTACCACCCCTAAAGTCTCCCCAAATGAAAGGAATTGTGGCAATTTACACTGTGCTATCCGTGTTGTGGAAGGAAGGAAGGAAGCATCCTCACAGAGGGTTGACCGTCTGCCAAGCACTTGCTAGATGATTCACATGCATTATTTATTATTCATGAGGCATAAGATGGAGAAGCACCCGAGAATAGTGTGTCAGACTCTGGAGATAGATGGCTAAGTTCAATTCCCAGCCATGCCTTTGACTACTGGCATGTCTAGACTTTGCTTATTGTAAGATGGAGTAACAATTGCCACCTACCTCTGAAAGTCACTTTGATACTGAAATGAGTCCATGCATGGAAAATACTGGAAATGATGTCAGCTCCATAAATGGACTCCACATGGTGTACCTTAGAAATGAAAGAGTAGCTCGCACCACATGGAGTACCTTAGAGATGAAAGAGTAGCTCACACTGGAGCGTTGCTTTAGAATCCTGTTTCTGCTTGTTTACCAGCCAAATGTATAGGATTTTTGAGTTCTATTCTTGGGTTTTAGCCTGATTCAGTTTTTTTTTTTTTGATCTGTTCTTGTTGCTGTGTAGCCACCCACGGGCAGAAAACAAGCATTTTATTATAGTCCCAGGCTTAGGCAGCACAGAGGGAATGGCTTATGTTCTGCTATGCTTGTGATTTTACCAGGGAAGATGTGAAAGCTACAGGTGGTGGTGGCGGCATGATAGAGAGGAGAGGCTGGAATCATCTCTGGTGACATTGCAGCTCACGTGACTGAGGGCTGAACAGCCACAGGGGATCCGTCTTTGGTGACTTGCCACATGAACTGACCTGGACTTCTCACAGCATGGTCATCATTTCCAATACTGAGTGTCCCAAGACAACCAGACAGGTGTGGCATGGTTGTCTTTTCTGCCTTGGTCAGATTTCTGCCTGTTCAGATTTGAGGAGAGGTAGCCTAGATTCCACATTCCCATGAGTAGATTAGTCATTTACATAAAAATATAGAATGATAGAAATGGCTGTGATTAGTTTGCTTTGGAAAAAAGTATATTGGGCCAAGAAGCTTTAAGAGGAGGCCATTTATAAAATGAACTGATCTAAAGATGCGATACATGAACTATAGGAATGGTCTCCAAATATCAGTGAAACAATGTTTTCCAGACATAACAGGACATTGCACATATGAACTCACGGTGACCGTGACAAAGTGTATAAAATCCTTACAAGCTCCAGCCAGGTGACACCCAGGGTGGAAGGGTTGGAAGAGGTGGGCATGAAGTCCATCTGTAGTTGAGGAGCTATTGGCATCTAGCAACTGTTGGGAGAAGGAAAGTCGATTTTATTAAAGGATATGACTCCTAGTTGGTCAATGACAGCCCGTGACAGATCTCACACCCAAGAACAATTGGGCAACACAGTTGGACTAGATGTGTTTATAAAAAGACAGATCACAAAGTAAGGTAGTAGGGGGGCTGAACTGGGGGGGAATCAGTGGAGGGGAGTGAGTATGGTCAAAACACAGTGTATGAAATTCTCAAAGAACTAATAAAATATATATTAAGGGAAAAAAAAACTCAATAGACTTCTAAATTCTGGCCATACTCTGAGATCAGGGTGTCTTCTGCAGATCAGGATGTGGTCTTTTATTAATTAAAAGGTCTTGAGTGTTCTTAATCTAAATCATTCAGAATTCAAGGGCTTAGTCGTTCCGACCAATAGGCATTTATTCACTTAATGAACACTGAGTGCAACAGTCTGGATTCTGAACTTTGCAAGTGTCCGTGCTAATTGCTGTGGGGATATATTGAGATGCTACGAAGAAGTCAGTATGTCAATAGGTGAAGACGAATACTGTGGCTTTCAATTAGCTGGTCTCTGGAGAGATAGAGGCTGCCAACAATCCCTAATGATAGCTAAAACTAGTCAAAACAAGACAGAAAATGAGTTTAATGTAAACTTTTTAGTTGGCATGGTAGGTCCTGTTCAGTGCACACCTCTAATTCTATATACATTACCTATTAATTAATCATAATTATAATCTTTAAGGAGTGGTAAATCCTTAAGTGCTTACTATAGCCACTCGCTAGACCAAGTACCCTAGAAACATTAGATATTTAAACTCTGTGTTTTATTGTATGCATTTGCAGGTGAGAGAGTCATGCAGAAGTGGGGTCACATAGGCAAAGCATTTGTCCCTTCTGTTTATGCTTAGACTAGCGAATTCAAAGCTGGCATGAAAATCCAAGCTCTAGATTTTTTCGGGGAGAGTGTGGGAAATTTTTTCCTCCAGCCTCATGAAACAACACAAGGTTGAGGAGGGACGGATGTAAGGTGACTGATATCTCAATCATGGAGAAATGCTTTTCTGGGTTCCAAGGAGAGCTACATCCCAACCATGAAGCCTGCTTTGAGCTATATTTGATACTCAGTATAACATAACATACCATATAAAATATATATCTTGAATATATTTTATTTATACATCCAGAGAAACAGAAGAGCAAAACCTATTCAGACATTGAAACAAAACTCCTTTAGAGGAAATTTCATATTTATTTGAATTTTACTCAATTGAATTTCCCCTTAAAGTTCAAACTTTAGCTTATTTTGATGGAAGGGTTCAAAAGTTTAAACACTCTAGGTTCCTTCCACACTATTCTTGAATATTTTTAGTTGAAGGGGTTGGTCTGTAAACATTATCTGTGTTGTTATTCTAAGTTTAAGCCCGAAGTCTCAGTCACTAGCTAGTCTCAGCTACTGGCAGAGCTCACATCACCATCTGAAACAACCTTCAAAATGCACACGTAAGCATAACATTAAATACTGTTGAAGAAGGGGACTAACTCCAGTTTTTAAGAATTCAATTTGAGAGGCTGGAAAAGATAGCTTAGTGGTTAAGAACATTTAGTAATTTTGTAGAAGGCCTGGGTTTGGCTTCCAGAACCCACATGATAGTTGGAAATGGTCCCCTTCCAGGGGATCAGATGCTCTCTTATGGTCTTCCAGGGCACCAGACATGCATATGACTAGGAATTTGAGGGGGGTAGGAAGATGGCTCAGTTGGTAAAGTGCCCCCTACACATACCCACTTTCAGAGTCCAATCACCATATATACGTGCATGGTGATATACATCTAACCCAGTGGTATTGGAGTGGATAAGGGAGTCAGGTGGATCCTTGAGTCTTATTGGCAAACAAGTCTAGCTGAATCTGTGAATTGCAGATTCAATGAAATCCTTTGTCAACAAACAAACAAACAAACAAGCAAGTAAATAAAGTTGAAAGCGATAAGAATACCTGACAGTGACCTCTGACCTCTACATGCTCGTGTGCCCTCACATGCACCACATCTGTGTAGCACATGCACACACACACACACACACACACACACACACACACACACTTTGAGTATATGTCTGTTAGGATTTCTTGGTTACCTTTGCACATAAACACACCCCAGAAGGAATGATCAAATTGAGATCTATATTTCCACACAGCAAAGTTTGCTGGATGGGAAAATGATTAAAAATAATATTAAAGTATGTTTAAATCTCTCTTTTGGATAGCAGGCAGTGAAGTGCTATGGACACATACAGCAATTCTTCATTTGGGATTAAAGTGAGTGTAAATGTTTGGATGCAAGAATATTTGTAATGTAATCCCAAATAAGCCTGACATGGAGCTGAACCACACCTTTAGGAAAGGGACCACATATGGCTGTGCTAATTGTGTAATGTGGGTCTGGAATGACCCTTTATGCCATTTGGCAGGACAGTCCACTCTGGTGCATTCCAACCACCATCCATTCTTCAGCACGGAAGGCTTGATGCCAAGCTTCAAGGTTATAAGAATAAAAAGATCTTATGTACTGTCATTTCCAGGTTTCCAATGCCCGCTATGGACATTTCATTTAGGATATTTCTTTGGAATTGTGAGTGGTTTCCTAGGAATAAAAGTGTTGTTTTGGTATAGTGTACAATGTAGCATCCTGGGGTAGAAGTAGCTAGCCTTCATGCCGGTAGCTGATTGTTTTAGTGAATTGTATTAAGATACTCCCCCAAAGTTGGAGTGCTCCCATCTTCAGCATTTGGAGCCTGAGGGATTGTCTGGCTATTTTCTTTTTGCTCGTACAGAGCCAAATGTAACAACCCTGAACACTGAAGATCAAATCCCGATATGACTGAAGGATGCATTAGTGCCAAATTGAGAAACTCAACCCAAGTTTCCAAATAAATACGACGGCATGACTTGTGCAAGTCTTTCATAGGATTTCTTGCAACAGAACTCAAAGGTGGTAAGATATCTTGATAGAGCTTGCAGCTGAGAACTGGGTAGATGTCAGCCTTCTATTTGGGTTCTAGCATTTGTCTTGGGCAAATTACTTAGATCTTTTGGTTGAAGAAGTTGAGTTAGATGCTATCCAAAACTGTATTATATTATTATTATTATTATTTTTGGTATAATTGTTTCATTACAAACTTCTTTATTTTGGTATTGTTTGTTCATTGTAGTATGTATTAAGTCCTCACTCATGCCAACTACATTTACCATGTAAGTGAACTAAATGAATATGATATCTCCCCAATGGGGCTTATAGTCTAGTGGAGGAAGGTTCTGTGGATAATGGCATATTTAACAGGAGAGCATCAAATCATAATCCTACAGTCATGAGCTTTACTGTGATAAAGAAAAATGATGAGCCCAAGGTCTTTCAGATAAACAGAGCCCACCAGGGATATATATGTGTATATTTTTATTATAAGGATTTGGCCTGCATGACTGTGGAGGTGAGCAGGACTTGAGAGCTACTGAATGAGCCAGCAAGCTGCAGACCCAGCAGGAAAGCCAGTGGTTTAGTTCAAGTCTGAAGACCTTGAAGGCAGGCAGAAGCCTCTCTTAGTTAAGAGAGCTCAGTCACCTGGTTCTATTCAGTCTTCCAACTGACAAGATGAGGGCCACCCTATCAGGGAGAATGAACTAACCCTTTACTCAAACCACTGATTTAGTTGTTAATTTCATCTAAAAACAAGCACTTTCACAGAAACACCCAGAATAATGTTTGCATGGATATCTGGGTACCATGTGGCCCAGTCACATTAATACAACATTAATGCAGTTATTTAAAGTGGCTGGAAAGGACCTCTCTGATATGGCAACGTTTAAACGGAGACCCAAAAGGAAGGAGGGAGCTATTCACGAATGGCTGGGGGGGGGGGATCCCTTCCCAGACAGGAAAGAATATAAATTGCATGAAGCCTGGGGCACAGAGGGAGAGATGGAGGGGGGGGGGATGAGAAAAGGAGGCAGAGGCCCTGTTTCCAGACCTTGGAGTCATGGGAAGGGCTATGCTTTTTGCTTTAGTGTTTTGGTTTTATGAGACAGGGTTTTCCTGTATAGCCCTGACAGTCCTGGAACTAGTTCTGTAGACCAGACTCACAGAGATCTGTCTGCCTCCTGAGTGACATGATTAAAGGTTTGTGCCATCATGACCCAGCAAGAGGCAGGCATTGTTCTAGATGGTTCCTTATGGATACAACTGAGAGGCAGAGTCACGAGTGGCCAAGATAGTGGTCCTGGGATTTGGTAACATGGAGGTCTTAGATATTTTGATGAAAGTAGGCCTGGTAGAAGCTTGCTCATTCTTACATATTTTTATGGTTGACACCCAATGTCTTAGTATATTTTCTGCTGCTACAACAAAATACCACAAACTCAATTTTTATTAGAAAGAAGAAATTTATTTCTCTCAGTCACGGAAGCCAAGAAATCTAAAATCAAGATCAATGTGTGCATCTCTGTGTCTGTGTCTGTTTCTTATGTGTGCTCTTTGACCTGTTTTTTTTTTTCCTATTTGTTTGCATTGTCCTATTCTGATTTGTTTGCCTTTATTTTATCTTATTATCACTATTACTATTTTAGAAACCTGTATTCTAATGGTAGAGAGAAAGAAAGGGTGTGGATTTGGGTGGGTGAGGATCTGGGATGAGTTGTGGGAGGTGATCCATAATTAGAATATATAAATATAAATATAAATATAAATATAAATATAAATATAAATATAAATCTATTTCTAATAAGAAATAAGAAGATGCTGGCATCTTGGGCCTTCCTGCTGTGTCATCCATGGTGAAGTATGAGAGGGAGGGGAGAGGGAGAGGGAAGAGGGAGAGGAGAGGGAGAGAAGGGAGAGGGAAAGGGGAGAGGGAGAGGAAAGAGGGAGAGGGAGAGGGAGAGGGAGAGGGTGAGGGTGAGGAGGGAGAACCTAGCCATTTACTTTTACTGCTGGTTTTTAAAGAGGTAGTCATTGCATTTTAGCCAACTCATGCATAAGCAAATATCCAAGAATGACTAAGAGATTGAGCACTTGAGATAGTGTATTGGCTGCTAATAATCCTAATGTGTATTGTTTCCTCATTAGTCATGAGAAGGGTCACATTTACTGTAGAAGAATCAATTTAGTCAATAGCAGTACTTTATACTTAAAATTGTAATGGTCTAAGGACATTTATTTAAATATGTCAATTCAACCAAACCTGCTTTTATAGCAAACCCACTCTTAGAAATTAGCCTACTCGCTGCACAGTGAGGTTAGACCACCTGTGAGGACAGAGCTTGCCTGGTTGGATTTCTTTTGGGGGTTTGCTGTGGGTACTGAGTCTAGAGCTTCATATATGCTGAGCACATGGCCTGCCACTGAGTCACTTTCCCTGCTCCATTACCCTTTACTGGTCCTACTTGTCAGCACTGACACACTGGCCACCAGGTTCCTAGCACACAGACTCTGGGGACAGACACATCAAACCATAGGGCTGTGCATACTACTTCTAGGATCAGTTATGGCTTGTACATTGGGTGGTTAATAGCTGTGCTTCTCTCTGGTCCTTAACTTAGGGTTCGCAGATAACATACCAGATGTCCAGTGAAACTGGAACTGCAAAAGAAAATTTGGAAAAGTCTGTTGCAGGTAGTTTTCGGCATACACTTGAAATTTTGTTGTGGTTATTTATCTAAAACACAAATTTAGCTGGTTGCATTTTTTGCTTGCTGTATATGGAAGCTCACCTTGAATGGTCATTTTAAAATGGTTAAAATGGTGGATTTTAGCCACCAGCTCTGGTGATAATAATGCATTTACTAAATTATTTTAGCACATCTCAGAATGCCGAGTATGTATTAGTTCTCATCAAATGCCAGGTTTATAGAAATTGCATTATGGATTGTGCTGCATACCCTTTAGGTCCCCTGTCTGAGTGGAACGGGTTCTCTGGAGCAAGTGGGCAAAAGAGTTCAGCTAGTGACAAACAGACACGACACAACGGAGTGTGTATCTGAATGTAACTTGTTAAATTGGACATCAGACTTTTTATACAGAAGAAAATAGGGGAGTTAGGTAACACATCGGCAAGGTACAATGAGATCACTGGATGCTTAATGACTCTTACACAAAACAGAGGAAATGTAAACACAAAGACTGGCAGGAACTGGGCAATAAAACAACTGAGACAAAGTCAGCTCTATCTAAGGTCAGCTATATTCTTAGAAGCCAGATGTGAGGTCTTTACACTCCCAGGGCAAGGGCTTTCACGCCCAAATCATGGTTCTAATTAAGGAGTTCTGCTCTAGCTAACCTTCTCATGAATAATGCAGTACTCTAAAACCACAGTGCAATCTACTTCCTAAACTATTGTAAATTCCTGTATAAGGGAGCGACTTGGCTTTTATTCTAAGTGAATAGTGTGTGTGTGTGTGGGGGGAGGGGACTTTCTACTAATAAGTATTGTAGTCTGCCATCCCTGGCTGTAGTGAAGATTCCTGTCTCAGTGGGAAATCCTAACTCTTTCATAGTTCCTTGTCTGGGTAAGACTGGCTATTGTCCTTAGCAAACATCCTGCAGACCATCCCTGAGCTACTTTGGCTCCGTTCTTTGAAACGCTAAATAGTTTCCCCATCTCTAGATAGTTTTCTGAATTCAAGGATATTCTAGAACATTATAGAACAGTGTTGGAACACTGGCAGAAGGCTTAGCTAGGTCAGAATTCAATCTTTAATAAAATAATACTAAAGGAGAGCACGTGGATCCATACACCAGATTAACGCGGGCGATATACGGATTATGAAAACGCCTTCCCAGGAGAATGAGTTTCTTTTGAAACTCTGTCTCTCATGAGTGCTTTTAGGCTTTTTAGCCCGTCAAGCCCTACACTGGGATGTGCGTAACCGGTTGAAGCTGTGGAGAGTTTGGGTAGCTCCCATGAAGCCCTTAGTTTGATCTGCACTACCACATAATCCAGCTGTGGGTAGCAGCGCATGCCTGCAAAGGAACTGGAGACAGGAAGATGAAATGTTCAAGGCCATCCTTGGGTATTAGTGGTTTGAGACCAGTTTGGGTGCATGAGACCACGTCCTAAAAAAAAAGAAAGAAAGAAAGAAAGAAAGAAAGAAAGAAAGAAAGAAAGAAAGAAAGAAAGAAAGGGGAGTAGAAAAAAGAAGAGAAAGGAATGAAAAAGAAAAGAAAATTGAGTCACATACATATGCCCTATGAAGGCAAAAGGAACCACGCACCCTGTTCTTGTAGTGTGATGTAGAAAACTTGAGAACTGGGCCTCAAGTGGAAGTCCTCAGTGAGTTAGTGGTGGGGTACGTTGGAATTTGTCTGTTGGGATGAAACCCTCATGCCCATGGTGCAAATGGCTGTTGAGTGGATCTCCTCCCCAGTATGATGGTCTAAGGGTAACTGGCCTCTGAAGGGCCATTAAAGTTCTCTAAGTGGCAAAGAACTCTTGGCTCTGCCCACAAATTCCACAAGCACCAGGGTGAGTCACTTGCTCTTTTAATTGCTTATGGCAATCTCTGTGCTTCTCTTTCCCCTCTTCTCTACGAGACGGAGGCGCCACAACCACAGTGACCCCTTTAGAGGCAATTTCAAGGAAATGAAGCACCAGTTAAATTAAGAATATCTGATGAATTAAACATGAAGCCAGGATTTTCTGCAAATATTCTATCCCTTGGCTCAAACCTGAGAATCCGAAGATTAGATTTTTACTTTCTATGAAAATGGCTCTTTTCATCTTGCGGTTTCCCTGACTGGTTTATTTAGAAGGATCACATACCAGCAGTTAACATTCACTGAAGCTGACAGGAATTCTTTTAGTCTACATCAAGGGCTTAATACTACTATATGCTACTATTACATATCTAATTTGACTTGGATTTCCCAATAATAAATCTCATGGTTCCTTGGAGGTAAATAAACTTCTGGTGGCTGCTCAGTTGCATCTATCTGACCAGTCATAGAGATTTCACCTGGTTAATTCTTGAGCCTAAGGATCTATGGTGAGAAAGGATTTGGCTCTTGAAAATGTCACTGGAGCAAACTTCTGTTCACCCTTGCTTTTGGGCATCCTACCCTTAAAAAGCATAAGGAGCTGCATGAATCTTGGCAGCTTTCTAGATGAGTCATGTGACAGTGTGTGTCCCCTCTGAGCCCGAGAGTGAGTGCTGTGTCACATGGGGGTGGAGGTGAAGGTACCTGTCCTCTGCTCCCTATATATGATTACTTCTACCCCAATTGCTCAGCTCCTGTGCAGCAGGGACTCTGCTGCTTGTCCCTGTACACTTGGTGCCTCGACTCCAAGGGACACTTGGTCAACTTTTGTTGAATTTCTTCTGTGGTCTTTAACTGCAAAGCATTTATAGTGTGTGCGTTGAGGTTGGGATTATGTAAGACGCAGGCAGAGATGAAAGGGCTCACTGTCAAGGGGCCTCCTAAAGAGTTTACTCTCTGGCATAAAGAATCGCTAGCAAGTGAGGATATTTTGGGGATGGGATGAGGTGTTCAGCAGCTGGTGTGGAAAATTCCCTAGGAGATGTTTCAGCCCCAAGATTGCCCAGGCAGTGCTGACTCTTGCCTTTAAGCAGAGGCTGGCTTATCCTCCAGACCTGGGTGCTACTGGGAATCCACAGATCTGCCTTACTACAGGGGATCTAGTCCAAGTTTTCAATAAGTCTCTTGATTCCTTGAAGATGTCTCTAATCAGAGCTATTATTATCCTAAAACTCTTCAGATGAATGGATTTGTACGCCTCCAACGTCGCTGTCTCCTCAGCCTCGTGAGTAATACTGGAGGCAACCGCCCTTCTAGTCATACTCTTCCTGCAACCCACATCCACCCCTCACCTCTGATAGCAGCACAGAGATGGTGCTGATGTCAGCATCACGGATGCGCATTTAGAGGAACCTTTTTTTTTTTTTGGTAGGGGAGATCACCCAGAAGCTGTCTTGTAGGATGTTTTGTACAAACTGTCTTCTCCCTACCACAGATCTTGTTTATTTTTGCAGCTTCGTAGGCACAGTGAAGGAAGAAGTGTCTAAATACTTTTCCCCCCCTATGGAAAATGTGCTCCTGAAGGTGGTTTCGGTGGCTGCTGTGAGCCAGGAGTTCTGAGCAGTCAGGCTCGGAAATGGGGTTAGCTAGGACTGCTTGCAAAGCAGAATGTTCCAGAAGGAAGGGAGGGAGGGAGGGTTCAGTCTCCATCTCAGAGACTTGGAATAAGTCAAGGCAATGGCATACCTTGTTCAATATAGTTTATTCCTTAAAATATATAGATGAAGCCAGGTCCAGTTTAGGTGTACTATTTGACACTTTCTGCAGAAATTCCTTTGTAAATATGTATCTTGTAGAGTGTCTATGTCTATATCTTATCTACTGATAGTGAGGCTAGCTTTAGTGTCTTTATAATATTTATTGTGACAGAAGGGAAACAGGACAGGACCAGATGAGGAAGGGGGCTGTGGATTGAGAATGACAGCAGTCCCCAAGGTGATTCCATTTTCCCAGAAATATTCAGCATCTCACCTGTAGAGAAAGCAAAGAGTAAGAGTAATTCTGAGAGGCACACTTCTAGGTGTCCCGGGATCTATTAACTACTTTTCTCATAGGTTGCAACAAATTACCGGACAAGAGCAGCTTAAATAAGGAAGGCTTTATCCTGGCCCACAGTTCACAGTCAGGTCATAGCGCGAGGAGCTTGAGGTGACAACTAACATTGTATCCAGTCAGGAAGCTGCAAGACAAAGATCCTCTGCTCAGTTTCTTTCCCATTTGTTCAGTTCAGGCCCCTGCTGCCCACACGCAGGGTGGGGTTTTCTTGCTTCGTTAAAATTTGATGAAAACACCCTCAACGACACGGTGTGTTTCTATGGTGATTCTAAATCTAGTTAAAACGACAATGAAGGTTAATGGTCACATAGGAGAAAATGGAAAGAAAGTTGGCTGAAGGGAAGTGTTGAACATGAAATCTCTGCTGGATGCTGAAGTGACGGGGGAGCAGGGAGGATGTAGCAGAGGGGAGAGCAGAAGCAGGATGTAATCTGAGAGCAGAAACCTGGAGGGAGAGGATGCCCAAGTTGGTGTCTCAGTTAGCTTGGAATACTGTAACAAAATACCATGGGCTTCGAAAGAACAGATACTTATTTCTCCTGGGTCTAAGTCCAGTCAAGACAACCTCAGAGTCCAGTGAGAGTCTCTTTTGTGGCTCCTAGAGGGTTTCTTTCTTCCTGTATCCACACGTAGATGCTGTTGTCTCTCCGATCTGCCCTTCCCTGTACGTCATCTTCTATGTGCTTTCCTCACTGGCTTGTACCTATAGCCTTCTTTGGTACATGGGGATCTCTTTCTTGATATCTATAGGAGTCCATATCTCCCAGAGGCTTTTTTTTTCTCCATATATGGTGGCCAACTTAGAAAGTAGTTGAAAGCTCAGCTCCTGGGCTACAAAGCTGGACAAACGCTGAAAAGGAATTCAGATTCCAGAGTCCCCCACAGACTCAGGCAAAGGCTGGAACTTTTCTTGGGCTAGTCTTCCTTACTTTGTGGTTCTCTGCTTTTCTAACCCTCTTTATGGGTCTTCTCTCAGTTAGTTGAGTTGCACTAAATCAAAAGCAGATCTGTTTTGGGGGATCCACTATAAGTTCTTGGTTGAAATGGGAAGGCAATGATGGTGTTGGTTAAAACTAGAGGCAATGTGAGGCTTGGATATCGGGTTGTTTGTCTGAGAGTTACTAACAGGAGAGCGCTTTCAATGAAAGGATTTAGAGAATCAAGAAGAGAATTCAGGTCTCCTATTTTTTTTTAAAGATTTATTTATTTATTATATATACAGCATCCTGCCTGCAGGCCAGAAGAGGGCATTATAGATGCTTATGAGCCACCATGTAGTTTCTGGGAATTGAACTCAGGACCTCTGGAAGAGCAGCCAGTGCTCTTAACCACTGAGCCATCTCTCCAACCCCCTCAGGTCTACTATTAATGTTCACAGGGAAGATCAGAAATGGAGAAGCCAGAAGGCCTGAGTCTTAGAGGAGCAATGGTTTTGACACGAGTGTGCAGTAGAGGGTTTGGGAGTGGGCGATGGGGGCAGCATTGCCCTGCTATTGTCACACACACACACACACACACACACACACACACACACACACATATGGTTTTGCCTCTCACTATGGATCTTTAAGGACAATGGCGCTATCTGAATGCCTACTTAGGATCTACTTGAGTATGACTGAGAGGACTTTGCAGAGTGAGAGACTGTTGCTTGGAGTCTACATAGGAGGGGCCCCAGTGAAGAGAGGTAACGGCTTTTGACAAGACTACTGGGGGAGGCAGACCCCTAACTTAATGAAAAGAACCTGCCAATGGCATTCAAACTAGGATTTCAAACACTTGGTCCCAGGGGAGAGAAGGTATTTTGAAAAGTGCAACAGCATGTATTATTTTTGACCCTAAAGGATGGTGAAGGACATTTCCCTGTCAAAGTGTCCTAGTTAATTTAAATTATGGAGGAAAAAAACATAGGGCATGAATCAAAATATATTGTGGAAACATATTGGGCTAGATTACAAGAAACTTGGTGGTGGCTTTTCACCTCTACAGTTTTGACTTTGGGGTCAGGACAAAGGGGAGAATAACAGGCGATCTGGATTCTCTGTCTAGCAAATACAGGGGTCACTCTGGGTCCTGGGCTCTTTGTTCCTGAGCTGGTGAGGGAGGGTTTACTTTATTGGAGGACAACAAGTTCAACCTGTCAGCTCTTGAGAACAGAGATTCTATGGAAGAGGGGTTTGCTGTAATCAAGAACAGGAAGGATGCAGTTAAAACCGACCAGCGATTCTATAGGACAGTAAAACTTCACCTGGTACCCACTTACCCACTCCTGTGTGCTGGGAACATGAATGATTCCGGGTGTGCCACGGGTAGAAGATCCATTGTCACTCTGTCTGAGAAGCTGCATTTGGTTGCCCTCCACGTCCTCTCTTCTTTCCCAGACTCCTTCCTGCATCTCACTCACTCATGGCCCCTTAAACGCTCCTCCCTTGAGCTCATCTTTTACTTTCTTCTCGCTTTACAACTCCCCCTGGACCATTTAATTCAGTCCTGAGGCTTCAGTACCATTTAGATCCTCATCACACTAGTAGCCAGGAGCCCAGACGGATTCCCCTCCCCCAGCCTGATTTCGGGTTCCCTGTGCTCTGCGTTTCCAAAGGTCAAAGGACAGCTCCTTTGGATGTGCAGTGGGACCCACAAAAACCCAAGTCTGCTGCATTTTCCACCTTGCAGAACGCTGTGCTCTGTAACCTCTCCGCCTCCAACACGTCTGACTTCCCACTGATCCTGGGGACCTGTGGGTTTTACTTTATTTTTTTTATTGATTTTACAACCAGACCACAGTTCCCCACACCCCTCCATTTCTCTTCAGAAAAGGACCTGTCACTCACCTCTCTTCTTTGTCTTCTCTGTGACTGCCCAAGTGAAGGGCAGAATGTAGTCCAGTAAACTTACTTTTTTTCCCCTCATTTGAGTGGGGTGTATATGTAGACACATATATAGCTATGCATGCCTGGCACAGAAATCAGAAGAGGACATGAAGTATCTGCCTCTCTCACCCTATGCTTTGTTACTTTGAGAAAGGGTCTCCTGCTTGTGTTTTTGGCCTAGGCTAGCAACTAGCCAGCCCCACCATCCTCCTGTCTCTGCTGCCTTCAGTGTTTCTGTTACAGACATGCATGGGACCACACACAGCTTTTTTTTTTAGTATAATTTTTTAAGAGATATTTTCTTCATTTACATGAAAGTCCCCTATAAACCCCCCCCTCCCCACTCCCCAACCAACCCACTCCTGGTTCCTGGCCCTGGCATTTCCCTGTACTGGGGCATATGATCTTTGCAAGACCAAGGGCCTCTCCTCCCATTGATGGCCAACTAGGCCATCCTCTGCTACATATGCAACTAGAGACACCGTTCTGGGGTGGGGGGATACTGGTTAGTTTATATTGTTGATCCTCCTATAGGGTTGCCGACCCCTTTAGATCCTTGGGTATTTTCTCTAGCTCCTTCTTTAGGGGCTCTGTGTTCCATCCAATAGATGACTGTGAGCATCCACTTCTGTATTTGCCAGGCACTGGCATAGCCTCACACGAGATAGTTTTTCCATGCATGCTGGGGCCTGAGCTCTAGTCCTCATGTGCTCTTACAAGCTGAGCCATCTCTGCAGCCCCTATCCCACTAACATCTGCCCACACTCTCTCCCATTAGTCTCTCACATCACAGGCTCTTTCATACTGTTGCTAGACATTTTGAGGCTGTGGCTCTTGTTATTGTATTGGTTGCCCACCTGTGCTCACTAACAAGACTTAAATCCACTATGCCTCCTGTTACATTTCTAGCTTTGCCTTAAAGTTCTGTATCCTGACTTACAGACTTGATTACGTTTTAATCATCCCAGCTTGGCTTGGTTCACTATTCAGCGTGTTTGTACTTGTGGCTCATGTGGCTGATTTTCCTTCCTTTCTGCCTCCCCTTGGTCTATGGAAGACTCTTGATTTTCTTTCTGTATCACGGACATTCTTTCTTTGAAGTCTTCTAGGTCTCAGGACCCTCACACCTCTGCCCATCATGGCTATTGGACACTTGTTGCCTTTATTTCATGGGTCCCACAGTCCTTTCCACTTGGAATGATGCAGAAAGCTCATGTTTATTGAGCACCTGCTTAGAACTAACCGTGGAGCAACATGTCCTGTCTTAGTGTGTTTGTCCTACTGAATAGCACTGTACTTCCTTGTCTGTCCATGTTGGGGGAGGGGACATGCTTGGAGTAGAGCCAGGACAAGAAGAGAATGGGGGAACTAAGCCCCCTGTCTTAGACAGGATGTCATTGCTGTGAAGAGATACCTTGGCCAAGGCAACTCTTATAAAGGAAAACATTTCATTGGGGCTGGCTTACAGTTTCAGAGGTTCAGTCCATTATCATCATGGGAAGCATGGCAGTGTGCAGGCAGACACGGTGTGGAAGTAGTTGCTGAGAGTTCTACATCTTGATCTGCAGGCAGCAAGGAGAGACTGTCTTCTGCAGGCAGCCAGGAGGAGGCTCTGATTCCATTCTGGACTGAGCTTGAAGAGACCTGAAAGTCCACGCCCACAGTGGGACGCCACTTCCTCCAACAAGGCAACACATATTCCATTAAGGCTACACCTCCTAATAGTGCCACGCCCTATGCCCAAGCATTGAAACTCACAAATCCATGGCACCTAAACCAATTCAAACCACCTCATCCTCTTTCTCCAGGATGCTTGCTTTCTGGCTTGCCTAATGCTCCTTATGAACTATGGAGTTGTATTGGATTGTAGACTCATGGCAGGGAGTTGACTGGATGACCGTTTCCCAAGTCCTAAATGCCTTATTCTCTGGGCCCCTTCACACCCTGTTATTGCCATGGTATCGTCTCTGCCCTTGCTTTATAGATGCAGAAGATCTTGGGATGCTCAGGAGGAACCATGTACACATAGTCCTCCAAATGGAGTTGGTTCATTAAGCCTCAAATGAACTCTCTCCTTTATAGTCTTCCAGCGTGGGGTGTGCAGTAATGGAGCATGGCAAGAAAAGCCTCAAAACCTTGGGTGTCTTCAAATCCAAGTTTGTTCTTAGTCAGGAGGGAGGCAGACTAGAGGGAAGTTTGTCTCCTTAGGATGAGAGACGACTCACTAAGAGCGATTTCTTTTTTGACCTAAAAATTATTTCATGTAGATGAATAAAAACAACTTTCAAGCACCCCATTAAGAGGACAAGAGAGCCCAGAACCAAGTGTTGGGAACACAGTGCAGTGTCTCCTACTTTATCCTTTCCATAAACCACTCACCCCAATGGTGCCCAGATCATTTTGTCTTCTGAGGACTTTATCACCTGAGTCTGGATGTCTGCGTCTGAAAACATGCAACAGCAGCAGGCACGCCTCTGCATGCTGATTTACCAACATCAACTCTTTTTTTGGGAGCAGGTATCTGAACTGGTTATTTTAAGTGTGGTATGGAGGAATGGATAAATTCAGGAGTGGAACAAACTCTAGCCAGAAGCCTCCCACTTATAAGCACTTGTAAATTCCACCTTGAAGCAGAGAGATATATGATCATTCTTAGGTTTGGTGGATCAAAGAGGGCTTCTCAGTGGTGGTGACACATGTGAGTTGCCAGAATTTGTGAAAAAAAGAAAAATGGAGTAAGGAGAAGCATGGAAAGGGGAGCAAAGCCCTGTTTCTCCAGGACAGTGACATAACTAAGGTGGCGTAGCGTTCGCTGGCTCGGGTTTGGTTGGAGCAAAGGTTGTTTGTAGGGGTGTGGAAGTGGGTGGGACAGGGAGATAGGTGAGTGCCAAGTCCTGCATGGGAGTCTTGGGTAAGCCACAGGGAGTCTGCTTCTTCCCCTGGGCATGTGCTACCTGCAGTAGATCTGTTTGCCGGACAGCTCGGACAGCTCTGGATAGCCTGGATGTGCAGGATGGAAGTGAGGGAGAGGGGACCAGGAGCTGAGGCAGTGACTCAGGTGAGAGAAAATGGGCATCTTGTTGAGGACATGGGAGAGGGCAGGTATGAGGCAGCAGGGGTGGGGGGGCAGCCTGTTGTCAGCCATCTTATTCTCTTTCCATTGGTGCTTGAGGATTTTGGACCTTGGTCTGTTCTATCTTGAGTTTACTTTTTAAGGTTTGTATTATCCCATGTTAATTATACATTACAGTCTGTTTCATGTGACACACACACACACACACACACACACACACACACACACACACATATATATATATATATGACCATCTTCACTTCTGATTTTACTCGCCCCCATTCCTGTTGATCCCTCTCCTCATGTCAACTAGCCCGCTTCTACTTTTTTCTTTTCTCTTCCTTCCTTTCTTTTCTCTTTGCTGTGACTCAATGAATTTCATCATGGCATGGGCAGGAGTGGTTATTTACAGGAGCACAGATAACTAACCATTGGCCATAGCACTGAAAAGGATGTCTCCCCCCCCCCAGCATCCAGCATCTATTAAGGGCTGATAGATCCTAAGGAGGGTTGGGTAGGCTGGAGTTCCTAGTAACCTCCCCTCCCCCCCCACTCTCCCCATTAGTCCCTCCTTCCCCTCATACAATGTCACTTCTACTTGCCCATAATCTGTATGTACATAATTTTATATATGTTGCTGTAAAATCTAGGGCCCACAAATGAGGGAAAAGTTGTAACATTTGTCCTCCTGAGGCTGACTTAGCTTAATGTAATTGTTTCCAGTCGTATATTTTTCCTGCAGTGACATAATTTCATTTTTTTTTTTTTGAGACAGAGTTTCTCTGTGTAATATCCTTGGCTGTTCTGGAACTTGTTCTGTCGATCAGGCTGGCCTCAAACTCACAGAGATCTGCTTGCCTCTGCCTTTCAAGTGCTGGTATTAAATGCGTGCGCCACCACAGCCTGGTTCATAATTTCATTCTTTATGGCTGGGAGCAACAACATGTGTGCATAGCCCATGTTTCCTCAGCTGATGGACACCTAGGCTGCTTCCATAGCCTAGTGGTCGTGAATGGGAACTGTAGCAATCTGCTAAAGCTTTGGGGAGGATGAAGAGAGAAAGTAGTGTCTCTCAGAGGCATAGATAGCTGCCTTTGCAGTGGTACTGTGGGGATTGCGCCTCAGTGCCCATAGACCGGGCTGTATTTCCTTTCTCAAAAGGACTAGCTTGATTGCCTTTACTATATGGAACCTTCACCCAGAGGAGCTACATGGAAACAGGATGATCCAGGTTTGGCTGCTGGGGTATCTGGAATCCAAGGGGGCCACACCTCCTTCTAATGGCTGGCTGCCTTACCGGTAGGTATGGTTGGAGCACTGGAGGTGGATCTGTTGGCTTTCACCTCTCCTGTGTTCTTCCTAACACTTGACCCCTCTAGGTTGAAAGTGGATCCCACCTAGGCCTGTGGAAGCCCTTTAGGGAGTCTGGGTGAGCCTCAGGCCAGGGTCCCTGGCGTTCTCTCAGGCTGATGTGCAGGTGTCTCGGGGAGGATTTCAGGTCTTGGTCATGCGTGGGAGGTGAAGTAGGGAGGTGAGAGGGAGTGGAATGCCACTTCCAGTGAGTGCACCCAACCATGGTTGTCTTTTGCCTGGGTTTTCAGGAAGACTCATGTTGCTGGATGACAATGGAAGGTCTGAGAAGGCCGTGTTTCAGGCTTTCAAGAGATCTTTAGCCCTTTAGATGCTCTTTGCTCTCAGTAGTGTGATGGAGTGGAGGCACTCAGGGGTAGGTGTCTGAAGACAGAGTCAGACCCGCCACTGTTTGCTAAAAAGGTTACTCAAGCTCTTCTCTCTGGCCTTAGTTTCCTTCTCTGCGAGGGGGGAACAGGTAAGAGTCACTGCCCTCCATAAGGAACCTTGTGAAGCTAAGATGGACTCACGTACGCCTAGGCTTGTGCCAATTCCACTGCTAACTCTGAAGGCAGGGATGCATTTTATCTACTCATACACCTCCCTGTACCAAGCATGGAACAAGGAAAGCTCAAATGTTTATTGATTGGATCTATGAAAGAATGATACAGTAAAGTCTACAGGACATGGGAAAACCACTAGGAGGTTATGCAACCACCAAAAATCTGACTTCTGCATGGGCTCCTGTTTTCATCCCCACACAGGTAATGATGAAGTAAATGTTCTGGACACTCGTGAGAAACCATTTAAAAATGAACATGAACGGAAGGGAAAATTCATTCCAATGTATTATCTATCTTTCTATCTATCTATCTATCTATCTATCTATCTATCTATCTATCTATCTATCTATCTAAAAAAAAAAACTCTTTGATGGGGCTGGAGAGATGGCTCAGAGGTTAAGAGCACTGACTGCTCTTCCAGACTTCCTGAGTTCAATTCCCAGCAACCACACCGTGGCTCACAATCATCTGTAATGGGATCTGATGCCCTCTACTGGTTTGTCTGAAGACAGAGACCGTGTACTTACATAAAAAGCAAATAAATCTTTTAAAAAGTTCTTTGACAGTTTCTGCCCTTCACCCAACATCTCCTTTTATATCATCTCTCTACAGCTCTTTTACTGCTAGATACCTTTCTGTAGCAGCTGTAAAGTATGATAGGCTATTAAACTATGGGATCTGTCCATTATTGATATGCTATGTGGGAAAAAAAAACTCCATCACTGCTAGGAAATAGGAGTTTCCCCCACAGATCAGAAAACATTTTCATGCCAGTCTTCCTTTGAGTTTTAACAGAAGGGCCTCTCTGCCTGAAATTGCCTTGTTTCTTAATTGTTCCCTTCCTGTGCTCCACTGCAGAAGTGATTTCCAAGTTAGATTCTTCTACTTTTAATCCTGGCTCTGCAGTCAGGCCACTTGACCTTGGCTTTGTCCTCTAAGCTGCCTGGTTTTCTTTCTCTCTGCGGTGGAGCTGTGATGGCTGTGAGCATGCCCTTGCAGGCCTCCAGTTGGAGGGCGAGCAATTCACCAAGAGCCAAGGTAGTGTCTGTGAGATCTGTTGCCTGAGTTGTACAGCAGGCAGGCTTCTCCTGTGAGCTATTCTCAGCCAGATTCGAACTTGCAAGGCTGACGTGATAGAATTGTTCGCCGGAGACCCAGGACTTCCCAGATGGCTGACTTTGGCTCAAGAACTCCTTAACAGGTTTTCCAAACCTTTCTTAGATGGCAGGTGGTCCAGAATGCTTCCATCCATCCCTCTCCACCCTCTTCGTCACTCAAGGGCAGACTAATATAGAACGTTGTCTGATGGCTGTTTTACCTCTCCCGCAACTCCTCCTTTTCCCATTTGCATTTCCCTTAGTAAAAAAAAGGAAAAAAAAAAGAGCACATTTAGCTCCCCTTGGGCATCTGCTTCTGGGAGAATCTGGAAATGTAGTGTGATAAATGACATAATGAGGATCAATGCAGTGGTGTCAACCCTGCCACTGTTAGCACCACTGCTGCCATCGCACCCCCCCACCCCGCCCCCGCTGCTACCACCACCACCACCACCACCACCACCACCACCACCACCATCACCACCACCACCACCAATTTATGCAGTTTCATTTCTTTGCACAAGACAGAGACCATTATGACTCATCCCAGGTCACTAGGCAATTTTTTGTTAAGAGTGAGAGCAGCTCTAGTTTTTTTTTTTTTTGAGAATAAACAGAGTAATGAAAGCACCCTCTGAAAATGTATTCAACCTCGAGGGAAGCAGACTCCAAATCCACTTCTAGCTGCTGAAATGTGCGCTCATATTTGCTAAAGCAGCCAACTTCATTTTTAGTCAAATGCACAAAAGGTTTTGTAACGTTCTGAAGTCCCTGCCAGGACTCCTGACATCTGCAAATATACCCCAATCAGCAAACCAGGGCAGCTCATTTGCTGTTCCTGAAAGCCCTGTGAGGTTACAAAGAAGTGGAGTTATTATTCACATTTCCCAGAGAAGCAAACAGAGAAGCTAAGCGACCGTTTCAAGGTCACCTAGTCGATGACGGTTTGGGGATAAAACTGTTTTTTGCTCCAGTGCTTTACAAACTCAGGCATTATCAGATTTGATTCAAACTCTGTTCCTGGGGACAGTTCTTAGTAAACTGGTACAAAGAACTGGCCTAAAGCCTAAAAGAAGTTTCTCAAGGCCAATTCCACCTAGCATTGGGAGTGCTGAGATTTCTGGAACCATATGTTCTGCACTGAGAAAAGATACCCACAATGCTTTCTAAGTCTACAGCAAGCAAAGGTAAAACAATCAATATCTAGTAGCCGGTAAAGAAAAACAGCAATTAGACAGTGAGCCATGACATTAGATCAGGTGCTCACCACTCTAGTTTCGATGACTGGAATAGCCTGATCCAGAAAGCAGACAAAAGGCAGCATTATCAAGTTGGAGGCGGGGCTACAAACATTTAGCAGAAATCGACTGGGGAAGCCCTTGGGAGGCAGCTGGCTGGGGTTTCCCAGGATGAATTCCCTGAAGAGCTGAGTGACCTCCCTTGTGAGGCTTCTGAGTGAATGAACAAATAGAGATAAGCATCACTCCAAGGCACCTGAAATCACTGGAAACAAGCAGGGAAGAAGCTGGAGTTCTGAGGGACAGAGCTCTGGGTGTAGAGGATCCTCTGCAGGATAAGCTTTGGCTTCCTGTGACTGTCTGCTTGTCTACCCCCATAGGATGAATGATAGCAGCCTCCTAGTTCACCTTGCTGTTTCACAGACACAGCATTGTTAATGCCCTTAGCTGTGTGTGGCTTCCTTCCTCTTTGGTACAGAGCTAAGAAGCCAGCCTTCCCTGGGAACAGGGTGATCTAGAGTACAACTACTTCGCCCTCCTCCTCCTCTTCCTCTCCCTCCTCCTCTTCCCCCTCCTCCTCTCCCTCCTCCTCTTCCTCCCCTTCTTCTTCCTCCTCTTCCTCCCCTTCTTCTTCCTCCTCTCTCTCCTCCTCCTATTCTTTCTCTTCCTCTTCCTTCTTCCTTCTTCATTTTTAAGAACTCCATATATAATGAATTTTGATCATATTTATTCCCCTCCCCCAATTCCTACAAAATCTACCCTTCTTCACTGCCCATCCAACTGTTATGTCCCCCCTCACCCCCTTTAAAGTCCATCAGGTTCCCTTTGCACTGCCTATACACTCTTGGATGTGTGCTTCTTCTCTCACAATGAGCCCTGAGCCTTGGGAAGAGGGGTGTGACACAGTTGTTCCATTTGGGCCTCATTATTCTGCACTCTCTTGTTCTCTGCATCTTGACAAGTTGTGGATCCCTGTGCTTATGACATCTACTGCAAAAGAAGTTTCTCTGATGAGGACTGAGAGATGTACTATTCTGTGGTATACAATTAGTTTTTAGGAGTAAATTTAATACAATGTCTATTTAGTAGAATAATAGTGGAGGTTCACCCTTAGGGCCTGTGATCTGCCTAGCTACAGGTTCTTGATGCTTTCACCAGGCTTGGGCTGCACATGACAATTTACCTATATAATGTACATTATATTTGGCCTTTAAACTGTTCATCTGATGTTACAGGGCTTTTTTAACCTTATTCGGTTATTCTGTAATATATAAAGTAGATTGATTGAATACATTTGGGGCCAAATGCAAACAAAAACTAGTTGGCTGTAAGCTTTTTAAAAAAAATTTTATAGTGTCATTCATTTCTTATCTGATTAGCTGCTTGTATATCTCATATCAAGCTACAAAATCATTTATTTGCCCTCAAGTTCAATGTTTTAATATATTTAACTCATTACTTGTTTTCATCATACCCTACTTTCTTTTTCCAGGAGTTGAAAAGCAGTTTTTTGGAGTAGGGTACAGTGACTACTCTTGGCAGCTTCAGAGCTTTATTGGGACATCAGTGAAAGGACTAGAGGGGCCCCTCCCTAGGAGGACACTAAGAAGAGGTGGAATGTATGATGTTTAGGGTTAGGGCACTACAGATGACCCTGTTGCCCTTGGTGAAAGTGCTCACAGTGGCCAAGAGTAGGCCTCCCTTAGTCAGCATTGTTTGAAATTTTAGGTCTTGATATCTGGGTGATACCACAAATGAACAAGAACCAAGGACACAAAGCAAATGGAAAGATCCAAGGTATGGCTTGATGATCCAGAGTTCAGTCTGGAAGAGACAGGACACTATGTTGGTGCATAGCAATTTGTTGAACTTTGGAAGCAGAGAACCTGGTCAGCTGTCTTAGGAGGGAGGAGGTACAACATGTAGTCTCTTAGGTTCATTCAGTGTTAACCAAGTGCTTATTCTTGAGGTAATTAATGTTAATACTTATTGTGGTGGTAACTCTGAGGTTGTGGTTGTGTAGTAGCGATTAAAATAATCTCTAGTAACAATGACAATAGGAATCAAACACCCTTCCTTTGGTGCTGTACCAAGAACTGAAGATGGACCTTCTGCTGAGTCATGGCACACACCTCTAATCCCAGCATTCAGGAGACATAGATAGGAGAACTTCAAGGTTAAATCTAACCTGGGCTATACAATGAGACCCTGTCTAAATAAAAATAAAGAACGATGGTCTTCTCTGACCCCATAAGCAAACAGGCTGGAGGAGAGACAGGCTGTGGAGATAGGCTAGTGAGTCTGCACAGAAGAGCCCAGAAAGATTTCACAGGGGAAGCAGCTTTGGGCTAAGAACCATGTGGATGTGGGATAGTAGATTCTGGGCTACTGTGTGGAGGTAAGCACAGGCCTGCTTTTCCATACTGGTCCATGGTCATTGTTTTAGACGGACAGTGCTTGTCTGCATTGTATGTGTGTGATCGCACTGTTCTGACTCTCCATCCTTCCATCCATACTGCCTTATCCAGCCATCACCAGTGAACTGCCTACTGTGTGCCAGACACTGTGCAGGTCCCTGGGGACATAGAAGTGAGGTGGGTGATAGTTATTTCTTGGGGCTGCTAATGAATGATCACAAACACGGTGGCCTCAAGCAGCAATCTATAATTAACTGGTTTCTTTTGGAGGCTTAGGGGGAGAACCGTTTTCTAGTGGGGCCATATTGCTCAACCCACAGTTATACAATTCTCGGCTCTGCCTTTGCACCTGTATTATCTCCACCTGTATTACTATCACATGGTCTTGTGATGACAGCCACAGTCTAGGGTAACCTCCTCACCCATGGGTCTTTAGTCACATCTTGCTATGGAAGGTAATGCCTCGGGTATCTTTGGAGGCTATTTTTTTTCTGTCAATCCTGGGGATGGGAAGAGATGTTTCCAGAGGTAAGATTTAACTCGAGATTAATGGGCCAGAACTGAGTAGAAGTGGAAATAGGAAAGTGACTTAGGAGGCTGCTAGGTTGGTCTAGACAAGACAGGATGATGCCCAGATTAGTCTGGTAACCATGGATGCAGAGGCAGAATGGAGGAGAAGGTCGGGCAGTGTTAAAGAAAAACTGTCCTAGACAAAAAAAAATCTCTTCTCGATGTCTACAAGGGCAACTGAGACCCGAGTTTAATGTCTTTCGAGGGACATCAAAGAACATAACGCCAAATAAGATTGAATGATTCTAATTTATAGACTGTTTGGAGACCATAAAGAATTTTGTATGCACATTAAGTCCAAGAAGAATTTATTACTGAATGAATGCTGAGCAGTAATATAGAGTAAAATATGGATAGTCATTCTGATTTCCAAGAGGAAAACTGATTTCTAGGGCCTATAAAAACACATATTAGTAGACAGATTTTTATTTTTTTAAGTGCCAGCTCTCTAGCCAGGTGTGGTCAAGATCAGGCTTGTTTTCAAGGAAGCATGACGTGACAAAAATCTCCTTCAGCAGGGACACCAGGGATGGAGCAGCCTCGCCTCACTGGGGCAGTATGATTTGCAGCATGTGTGTGCCAAGACTGTATTTACACCACAGCGAGGGTGCTACCCAAGCAGGGGCATAATGAGAATCAAGATAATAAAGGCAAGCACAGAGCCAAGTGCCTTGATTGCCCAATGCTGCACAAGACAGATATCTGTAGTACACGGCGCTACCTCCAACCTCCTGCTCTGGCAGACAAACTGCCAGCTTAATGTGTTTATTGCTAAGGTAATGAAATTGCCTTTATAGAAAACTAGGGAATCTTAACGAATTCTGTGTTCTGAGCACCAGGGGAAAATTCATTTCCAGTGGCTTCTTATTGGATAACAATCGGAGAAAAAAAATTCAGTTGCTAATAGCCCAGGAGTGGTTACACCAAAGTCATTGCATTTTCTATTAGGCAACACACTTGGGATCTATTTTATCCTTATTATTTTTTCAGGCAAGAGGGCTAATTGACAGAAGCCATCACTCTTGCTTCCTTCTCCAATTATAGCTACCTCTCTCCTGATGCCCCAAACCTCTCTACCATGTCTGACCTTTGACTCTTCTTCCTCAGCAAGGGACCAGCTTCTTTGCTTCATTTTGTGACAGGCTTCCAGTTTTGTATCTCCTCTCTCTCTCTCTCTCTCTCTCTCTCTCTCTCTCTCTCTCTCTCTCTCTTTCTCTCTCTGTGGCTGTGGGGTGGGGAGTGTATGTATGTGTTTGTATGTGGATTTGTTTGCATGTGGATCTGTTTGCATATGGTTACGTGTGCCTCTGTATGTTTGTGTGTGCGTGTTTGTGTGTACGTGTGCCAGTGCCTGTGTGCTCACATGCATGTATGGAGGTCAGAGGTCAGTGTCTGGTATTTCCTACCATTTTCCACCGTATGATTTGGAGACAGTGTTGTAGAAAAATTTAACCCCAATTTGGGGTTACTACCCTGCCTTGCCTTTGGCCATTTAGTTATCTTATAAAAGACATACACAGCCTTTATATTTATGATAAGCCTTTATTAGAACTAATTACTTACTATGTTTTTTTTTTGTTTTTTTTTTTTTGTTGTTGTTATTTTTTTGAGACAGGGTTTCTCTGTATAGCTCTGGCTGTCCTGGAACTTCCTTTGTAGACCAGGCTGGCCTAGAACTCAGAAATCCGCCTGCCTCTGCCTCCCGAGTGCTGGGATTAAAGGCGTGCGCCACCACGCCTGGCACTACTTACTATGTTTTTATCTGGGCTGCTCTTAGCTACAATTGACCAGCCCTCATGACCTTGCTTTCTTGATTCTTAACCCATGGCTCCTTTTCATTTTTCCACTTTCTCACTCCTTGTAATCCCCCCAACTCTCAAGCTGGACCCTATCCTCTCTCTTGTGTTCACCAATCAGGGATAACTTTTTGGGGCAAGGTTACATAGTTATACTTGAGTACTTGTTACATAGTTACTTAGTTATACTTGGGTACTTGTTACATAGTTATATTTGGACACTTGTTACAGTTACATAGTTATACTTGGGTACTTGTTACATAGTTACATAGTTATACTTGAGTACTTGTTACATAGTTATATTTGGACACTTGTTACAGTTACATAGTTATACTTGGGTACTTGTTACATAGTTACATAGTTATACTTGAGTACTTGTTACATAGTTATATTTGGACACTTGTTACAGTTACATAGTTATACTTGGGTACTTGTTACATAGTTACATACTTATACTTGGGTACTTGTTACATAGTTACATAGTTATACTTGGGTACTTGTTACATAGTTACATAGTTATACTTGGGTACTTGCAGACGCCAGTCCTAGGAACACCCAGGCTTTGGGGGCCAGTACTTATCATCACAATACATATCAAAAGATCAAACCTCAACAATTTCCCTTTTTTGTTGACCAACAAGACCCTGGCATCTTCTTTTCTCTACCTTCCCCCTCCCCCCCCAGTGTTAGGGTCATCGATGTGGGCTGCTGCACCTCTCCCCCGTTTCCAAGATGCGCTTTTAATGTCCATTTGGTCTTTGCTTCTGTTCTGGGACAGAATAGTGGTGTATCCTTCTTCCGTTTCTTTTTCTTTGGTTGGAATGATAATCTTGTTTTTCAAAAATGATGGTTTGTACTTGTTTGAACATGGGAGCTGAGGGAAAAGATGAGTTATTAATAAATATGGATAGCTTTACAGTTTGCATCCTTGTAGGAAAATATAAGTGTTTTAAACTCAACTGATACTCTTTCCTGTAGAATTAGGACTCCTGATGCTCCCTTTTAAGAACTCATTAAAACAACAACAACAACAACAAAAATCAGATACTTAACCACTAATAAAATTCCCCAGCTGCAGGCTTGGTGAACCAGCTTTGCATTCTCACAATTGGAAAGGCGGCTAAAGGAAGACATCTGTTCTTTGTTTCTGATGAGTTTGGTGTTTTGCTTTTATAAATGAATTCTCCTCTCCTCTCTCCTCTCCTCCACCTGCTTCCTCAGTGGCCGTGCCTGCAGCAGCCCCACCAGTGTGCCAGCCCAAGAGTGCCACTAACGGGCATCATCCTGTTCCTCGACTCTCCATTTCCTCCCGAGCCACGGTGGTAGCCAGAATGGAAGGCGCCTCCCAGGGAGGCCTGCAAACAGTTATGAAGTGGAAAACAGTGGTTGCCATCTTTGTGGTGGTCGTGGTCTACCTCGTCACTGGTGGCCTTGTCTTCCGGGCCTTGGAACAGCCCTTCGAGAGTAGTCAGAAGAACACAATCGCCTTGGAGAAGGCAGAATTCTTGAGAGATCACATCTGTGTGAGCCCCCAGGAACTAGAGACACTGATTCAGGTGAGCTGGGAGTCTGTCTAACACGCAGCAGCCTTTGGGGGGGGGTGATGGGGTGGATGTTGCTGTTGTGGGTCACTGAGTTTTGTCTTTGGTGATCTGGGAAGTCTTTTCTGGAAACATCACATGTGTGATATTTCACAGAAGCCAGCAATTGAGGGGTGTGCCAATATGGGGGAAGAGGGACCAAGAACTGCGACAAGGCTGCACTATGTGTCCCCTGTTTTCAGATCTGGTGGACAGATGTGGCAGCAGGCAAAACGGATTTTAGATTTTTCAGATTCAAGAACACCAGTACATGTTGATTAACTCTGGTCTGAGGTCTCTAGGAGAGAGCTGGGACAGCAGGGTGGCCCCTAAAACAAAGGAAGGGAGACGTGTGAATAAGCATGGGTGTGTATTAAGCAGTCCGGAGTCAAGGGATATGAGAAAGGGAAACAGTCTGCAGATACGTAGATGAAGAAGATATTTGTGGATCCTCAAGAGATTTGCTGAGTGCACTTATGGGGGAGAAATAATAAATATCACAGTAACAGTAGTCACCAGACTGGTTATTTTTAAAACCACACGCCAGACACTGTATTAAGGCCTTTATATTCTCTGAATATCAGTGGAAGAAAGCCACAGAACGTGGGGGTAGAGAACATGGGATGCAGCCAGAAGAAGGTAGCCAGCATCCACAGAGGGAGGGGCGGGCTTGCCACAGGTGGACGGGGATAGCAAAGGAGTAGGCTGGAGGAGGAGAGGGAAGCGGTTGAGAGCCTGCTGTAGGACTCCTACCTCAGAAGTGAAGGAGATGAGATGCTTCAGAAGTTGAAGTTAGGGCTCCTCCTCAGGCGGCCTCTTGAGCTAGAGAGACTGGGCAGGAGGCAGTAATCCTCACGGACACAAGGATGAGTCCTCTACCCCTGTGTTTCTGAGTTTCTAAGGTTTAGAAGGAGAGGGTTAAAAAAAGATGGCTTGCATAATTCCCTCTGGCTCTGGGGTCCAGGGCTTAGAATTCTAGTAGATGACACATCTCAGGATTGCATGGTGTTCACAAAGCTGGGCTGCCCTATTCATTTATTTCCAGTGATATGGATAGGGCAAGAGAGTTCAGGTGCTATATAGGATTTGGAAACCTCAGGGTAACCAGCCTTTAACTTCTTGTCTTGACAGTGTGACTTCCCTTCTTAAATAAGTTGAAAACCAAGCTCCCTTCTCTGTGAATAAATATGATCTCATACTGCTTTGCTTCAGTTTTTACTAAAAAATAAAACTTTAAAGTACAAGGGTAGTGTTTTATGCCACTCTTTTTATAATAATTCATTTCTTTGAATGTCTTTGACTTTTTAACTCTGCCTTTTGTGAAAAAATAAAAAAGCTGCCAAGTCTGTGTTAGAAGCGTGTTGTACAAATTAATGTAGACTCTGAGGCCATCCATACCAGAGAAAATGAGAGAAATAACTGTGAAATATTTTTAAAGTAAAAGTATAATTATATTTACACATGCTGTAGTATGTGGTGAGGACTTTATATTTAACTGCAGTGAATGTCATAGCCTGAAAGATGAGCTGTCTTGAGTCTAAAATTTAGTCTCTAAGCCATGCTAAGTTTCTTCTTTAGACAGTGAAACCACGAAGAAAGGGAACTTGGCTTGCTGTGTTTGTCCATGGTCTATAGGTTGCTTTGTGTCTGATTATTTCCTTGTAGCTAAATACTTTGGGAAATATCAAAGCACATCTGAAACATTGCTGATATCTCAAGATAGCGGAGCTTATTGAGACACTGGCCAATAATTAAGTATTGTTTGATTGCCCGGGCTTTGACTCTGTACTTCATGAAAGGACTCAGAGGCACAAATAAAGTGTGGAAGAACATGTGGTTAGAAAGGATGCAACTAAGACACAACTTGAGTAAGTCCTTAGCCTTCCCATTTTCATTGTCAGCAAAATATAAAATCTGCCCTTTGAGTGCTAGATGGCTAAAAGCAACAATCCATCAGGCAAGGTTTAGACTGTGGTGCACAATGAGCTATCAGAGGTGGCTAGTGACGGGTGCAGCTGTGTTTCTCTCTTGGAACTTCAAGCAGTTGTTCCTTTATGGGGCAGTATTGGAACTGATAGATTGAACCCAGGATCCTCCACATGGCAGAGAAATGCTCCAGCACTGGGCTGTATCCCTAAGCTAAAGCAGTGTTTCCCGAAGACATGGAGGAAGGGGGTGCCTCTGTGGTATGTGGCAACATTTTTGGTTACCACACAGCAGAGGTACTATAGATATCTAGTGGGTAAAGGCCACGAAGACCACTAAATACCTTAATAATTCCTCAACAGGGATAGTCTAGTTTCATGACAAATACATTGGAAAACCATAAAGGAAGAAGGATGTAATCAATAATTTGGATTCTCTGGATTGGAGCTATTTGAAAAATGTTCCCAAAGTAGCTAGGGAATCATATATCTAGGCATGATTTGTGGGTATTTATTTCCCCTTACTCCCACAACTATCATCCCAGCAAGGCTATCTTTGGTGCTCCCATATACATGAGGAAACAGGACATGGGGTGGGGGGAGTTCTATGCTCAGCGTTACCTGGGTAGTAAGTGAAAGATGCAGGGTTTGTTGCCAGGCAGTTTTCTGGCATTATCTCATGCCTTCCACCAATGGGGAGGTTCATTAGGTAGACCATAGGTTAGACACTGAAGAGCATCTCAGTGGCTTGAGAGAGAGTCACAGTGGTCAGCTGTTTGAACTGAAATGGACGGGAAGAGGCGAGGGGAGACGAGTTAGGGAAAGTGGGGTGATCTGGATTGGCCCCTCTCAGATTTGCAGAGGAGTTTGGATTTTATACTATAGGAAGTGATGACGCAGTAGCTAGGAGAACCAATCTTTTCCTAAAGAAGAAGATGAGTTGGAGAAATGAGAAGTTGAAAGACCAGTAGGGAGATATTAGAACATCATGTATAGTGTAAAGGAGGACAAAGGGTAGGAGTGTTAGAATGGGTGGATTTGCCCTTTTACCCACTGAACCTCAGACTCCTCCTCGTTGTCAAGGGAGTAGTCTGTCTTCACAGGGATTCCAGAGAACACTGAATGTGATAAATGCCTGGAGAGAACCTGAATGCTATTGGCACTCAGAAACCGCTGTCCCAGCTGGGGGTGGTAGCGCACGCCTTTCATCCCAGCACTCGGGAGGCAGAGGCAGGCAGATTTGTGAGTTAGAGGCCAGCCTGGTCTACAAAGTGAGTTCCAGGACAGCCAGGGCTATACAGAGAAACCCTGTCTCGAAAAACAAAAACATAAACAAAAACAAAAACAAAAAGAAACTGCTGTCCCTGATCTGACCAATGCTCAGTCTTGCTTCTCCAGTGTGACTTGCAAGGACTGAATGGAATGGACAAAGGTAACTGTGCTCATGTCTTTCTTTCGCTGTGGAGTGAAGTATCTTAAATGTGTTTTTTGAACTTCAGCTTCCATAGACGTGATATGATAGTCACGTTGTCCTGAGAATGTCTTTACCCCCGATGCTCTCTGGTGTCATAATTGCTTATCTCCCTATTCCCAGTGCAATTGCACCAGACATGTCTGCACTGACTAATCTAGGTAAACGCCATAAAACATTCGTCTTTTGCAATCCAGGAAGCATAAAATCTTGAGGAGCATGCAGTGACTGACAGGGGAAGGAAAGGTGCTTCAGCTGTGAGGACTTGTTTCCGTCGTTTGTCAGGCTTTGTGCTGTTGGGTGATTTGTGGCTTTGGATGTCCTCAGTGGATCTCATGTGGTCACTTGGCAGCTCTTTCTTCTGGTAGGTACACACCCATAAAGGGAAGTCTTTCATAGGAGAAGGCTGCGTATTATATAAGGTGCCCACCAGAGAGGACATCTACGTTTTTATTCTAAATGCCTGGATGCCACAAGGATTTATTCTGCCCTCATTAGAAAGCATTTCTGGAAGTAGCTTGGTGTCACTTTAGCAGGGTAAGGATAAGCAGGCTACCTCACTGCCTGAAAGCCAACTTTTTTGACACACTTCTCTGCTGCCTAAAATAAGTTGCATAAATTCTTAGAACTCCCTTGACCTTAACATTGGTACCTTCTGTTTGTGGCAGTCTTTCTATCTGAAGAATCCCATAATTTCCATTTGCCCAACAGGGGCTTGGTCCAGACTGTGATGGAGTATGTGATAGGGTCTATTCTTATCTTCATCTTTCTTGTCATGGCCTTCATGACTGGGCCAGTGATACTCTTGGCAAACAGGAACTTTCTTACTTTATGATTTATTTTTCTTGTGTGTGTGTGTGTGTGTGTGTGTGTGTGTATTTGAGGGTCACAGAGGAAGGCTTTGGATCCCTTGGACATGAAATAGCAGGAGGTTGTGAGTCTGTAAGTGTTTGTGGGTACCCAACTTGGGTCCTTTGGAAGAACAGCAGGTACTCTTATCAACTGAGCCATCTCTACTACAGGCCCTTTATGACCTCTTACAGATTTTAAACATTTCCAAATGGAGTCTTAGGTGCTTTACCCAGAACCTGGGTCTTGAACAGTATTTGAGTAGGTGACCATCTTCACCATCCTATTTTACAAAGGTTAACAAATGTTCTTTTTTTTTTTTTTTTTTTTTTTTTTTTTTTTTTTTTTTTTTTTTTTTTTTTTTTTTTT